>VZSF01000856.1:47211-111832 GCA_013398295.1 Chionis minor | reverse complement strand
TTTTTTTTTTTTTTTTTTTTTTGACTGAGGCAGCAGTCCCCAAGCCAGATTCTAGCATGACTTTTTGCCACAAGCTGCCCCAGCCCAGCTTGGGTAACGAAAGCTTTGGACTTTGACTTGTCTTGAAAGTTTCTTGCTATTTCTCTCTTCTCAAAGTCTTTCCTCAAGTTTGGCAGAGTTACATCCACTTAAAGTTAGTTGTTTGGCTACGTAATGCTGTACAGCACCACAAGCTGGTGGTTCCCACTGCCTAGCCACAGATCCTTTGTTCCCAGGATCCTCAGTTTTTCCCTGTCCTTAAAGCTGGGGAACCATACTCTTCCCAGCATTTACTCTTCAAAAGGCGAAGCCTCTATTCTTTGCTGCTTTTCTAAATGACCTTTCCCTACCTTGCCATGATCCCCTATCTAAACTATGCGGGAAAGACAACTTCTTTTCATTGTCTCTAACATGTTGATATAAAACTGGTCTCTTATCTCTGATTAAATACACCTCCCCTTTTCTCATTCAGTCTTTGACTGTTTCAGGTGAGCTGCAGGGATTGACTTTAACAGTTTTTGTGTCAGTACTTTGCTTTTCTCCTTTAGGATGTGAAAAAAAACTTCATGTGCCACCCAGACCTCTGGGAAAGAGGACTGCAGGCATCCTTAAGAGCCACTCAATCCTGCTCCAGCCCAGAGGGACTCTTCCCTCCCCTTCCAGACCTTGACATCCTTTGCATATATATTCTGACCTCAGGCTCTCTGCATGGCAAGGCAGGGGTGTGCTCCCCTGTGACTCTCTGGCAGCTCTGGAGGGAGGAGCGGGGACAGCTGGTGGGGCAAGAGGCACAGCAGCAGCAAGGAGAAAGGAAGGAGAGTTTTACCACACTGCCCAGGACTGAGTAGTGACTTTAGCAGCTGACTTCTCTGAGCCCACTGAGCTGCCTTCAGAACAGCCCAGGCAGAAGCCATCAGTTCCCAGAACTGACCACCCCCGGCATGGCCAGCAGGTTGATGGAGGTGATTCTGCCCCTCTACTCCACTCTTGTGAAACCCCACCTTGAATACGGTGTCCAGCTTTGGAGTCCTCAGCACAAGAAGGACACGGGCCTGTTGGAACAGATCCAGAGGAGGTCACAAACATGATCAGAGGGCTGGAACACCTCTGCTATAAGGACAGGCTGAGAGAGCTGGGGTTGTTCAGCCTGGAGAAGAGAAGACATCTCTTAGCAGCCTTCCAGTATCTGAAAGGGACCTGCAAGAAATGTGGAGAGCGACTTTTTACAAGGGCTTGCACTGATAAGATGAGGGGTGATGGCTTCAAACTGGAAGAGGGGAGATTTAGATTAGATCTCAGGAAGATATTTTTCACTATGAGAGCGGTGAGGAACTGGAACACGTTTCCCAGAGAAGCTGTGGATGCCCCACCCCTGGAAGTGTTCAGGGCTGGGTTGGACGGGGCTTTGAGCAACCATGTAGTAGTTCTAGTAGGAGGTGTCCTTGCCCGTGTCAAGGGGATTGGAACTAGATGATCTTTAAGGTCTCTTCCAACCTAAACCATTCTGTGATTCTATGATCCTATGATTCGGTTAATCCCAGAGGTTTCAGAAGCCAACCCTGCACACACCACCAGTGGCACAAGCTATCGAGGAGGACATCCGTTGAGGCATTGTTGGGTACATAGTAGGGGCACAGTAGGCCTTTCATTATTCCCAAGAGCTGAACCGACAGTGGTCCATCATGCTCCAGCTTTCAATGCCAACAAGTAATTCCCTGACCACCTCCCAGCCTCACCAGCCCTTTTCTACATCTTGGCTGCTCCCCGCTGGCTTCCCAAAGCATTACCCCCTCTCTTTGGTCTGCGTGTGCCCTTTCCCACCCAGCTCCTGCCTCTTCCATCATCTCAAGCTCAATGACATGCTGCTGGAGTGGAGGGGACATGGCTGCTAGGTGGATCTGCAAAATACAGTGAGATGTGGAATCTGGCTGAAAGCAATGCCCAAGTCTGCAGACTGTCACATTCCGAGCTGCTCTCCTGGAAGTGAGAAAATTTGGTCCCGATAGTAACACTTGGATTGCTGCTTTGCACAGATGTAAATTCTTCCTCCAGCTTCTGTTTTAATACGTGCGTTGCTGCCTGTTCCTGGAGATGCAATTCATTGCGCGCTGCTGGATGGAGGGAGCAGCCCATGAGACCAAGCCTGCCTGACTCTGCAGCCGAGGGGCTTCCCATCTTTCTCCCAAAAAAAGTTGCCCAAATCCAGAGACCCAGGGGGTCGTGCCTGGCTCCTAGCTTATCCCACTCAAAAAAGTCACCTGACCTTCAGCTTACAACCATTGCATTTCATGGGAGTGAGAGATTTTGGGATTGAGACACTGTGCCCTCCGTTGCTTTGGCTTTCACTGGACTGCACTATACCTGCGGCCAGGGGTGCTGGAGTGAGGTGGTTGAAGCAACGCTCTTCAACAGCACGTTGTTGTGTGGTGTCCTGGCAGGTGGAGTTGTCTCTGCTGGAGTAGGATGGGCAGCTGCGCACGTACAGCGGGACCCGGATTGCGCTGCAGCAACGGCACTGAGCTGCCTGGCTTTTGGGCTTTCCGATTCACAGCCCTAATGCAACATTAATGGGTTTTGCTGGTGCTGAATATTTATAAACCAGGAGCAAGTTCTTACCCATCTATTGAGAAACTGGGGGCTGCAGGGGAGAGAGCAGACACCCAGCCTAAGTCTTGCCATGAGGGGCTGGCCAAGGACCTTCCCACACACCGGGTAGAAGGACCTGCCCTGTCTGCCCACTCGGGAATGAGAAGAAGATGCAAACGAGGAGGACCCAGAGCTGAGCTTTCCACAAGATCTCTCCCTTCTCCTTTCAATCCTACATCTCTGCCTAAATTTGTGGAAAGCTGCACAAGCTCACACCAACCTGCCTTCCTCCCCTCTGCCGTCTCCCCTCCCAACATCTCTGTACCCCTTCCCGATACCCAGCTCTCCCAACCAGGGTCTCACGTTCCCCTCCTCTGCTCCTCTCAGCATCCTCTTTCTTTCCCACCTCCCAGACCAGACATCTTCCTTCTCCAAACCCTGCCCTCAGTTTCGACTATTTCCCGGGGTTCCTTCCATCTTTCTGCACGTCCCACATCCTGGAGATGCCACTGAGACCTGGTGCCCTGTATGGTCCCTTCCTTCCTCCCGCCACGTCCCCACGGCATCCCACAGCCCCAGGTGCGCCGTGCCAACCACCAGTGCACATGGGTGGCATGTCACGCCAGAGGACTATGGTCACCAGGGCCAGGGGGACACCCCGTGGAGATCCTCTCCCAGGCCCCGCAGGCTGTGTTTCATGCTGCTGCACACAGCAGCTGGCACTGACTGCTCCAGATAAGCCTTTTTGAGTGGGAAAAGCACACAGGAAAAAATGGGGGTTTTCCCTTTTTACTCAGTTTCAAAGGGATGCTCTAGTTTTTGCTTGGCTCTTGAAAGCTTTTGTGTGGAGACAGAAAGAAAAATCAGCCCGCTATGGCAATCTGGCCATCCAGAGGGATACGCCAGCCCCAGGGAGAAAACACTCTTGGAGTGCAGGCACTTTCTGTCCCACCCAGCCTCCTTGGACCACTCTTTCTGGGGAAGGGCAGACGGAAAGCCCTCCTCCGGGGTGGAGGGAGAGCTCAGGTGGGCTCATTCCCACCTGGAGCAACGCTGCAGCGCGGAGCAGGGCTGGGCTCTGCTACAGCTCGCCTCGCCGCACCTCACACCAGGCACTGCAGCCGACAGGGCTCGGGGCCGGGGTGGGGGAGTGCTGGGGCGCATCCCCCCCCCTTCCCCATCTCACCCGCCCAGGGAGAGCCCAGTGGCCCGGGCCACCTCTTGCCTATCTTGTTTGAACCGTCAGCTGCAGCAATAAAAGCACCTCCCCTCCCCAGTCCTACATTAAAAGAGCCGGACCTAAAATTAATTTAGCCCTGCTCTTTGTTGTGGACAATACAGAGGGGATATTGTGTGTGGGGAGAGAAAGGCTTTTTGTTTGGGTGAGGAGACAGCGGCGGTCTGTTCTTGCGGACATCTGAAAACAAGGCTGGGAAGAGCGGCCCTTTAAGTTCGGCTGAAGCAAAAACACACAGCCCCATCTCACAATTAAACACAGTATCAAACCGAGAAAGGATCAATTGAGCCTAAAACAGAAAGCTCCCCATGTGACAGATTCCAGAAAGTACGTGATACACCATGCCCAGGGCTAGTACATGCCTGCTGTGTTTCCCAGTACATGATTAATTTGACTCAGGGCAGGAGGCTGCAGGCAAGGGATCTGCAGCACACACTGAAAAGTTTTAACACTTTGAAGACTGGAAGCGTGGCTGAGCGCCGGAGACAAAGGCAGGGTGGCGCGGCTGCAGGCAGGCTGCGAGAAGGCACGGCCTGGCTGGACGGCCAGCCTGGGTGCTCTTATTGTCTCTTCGTCACCAGCAAAGCCTGTTTCCCGCTCGAGGCCAGCACTGGGCTCGCATCCCCCCATTGAGCATCCCCAGCTCCGTTGTTCTCTGCAAGGAGGGGGGCTTCTCCCTATGGAGAACCCCAGAGAGGGTTTTTGGGGCTGGGGGGCTCGGCGTCTGGAGGGCAATCCCTGGGCTGCAGCCTCCTCCCTTGGGGCAGGCGACAGGGACCACTCGGGGGGGGACGTTTGCTTCGCTCGCCCGGTCTTGCAGGTGACCTTGGAGATTAGAAACAATTAATATATTAGTCCCTTAATCGCTGGAGAGCACAGGCGAAGCCAACGGGCACTTTCCCCGGGAGGCAAGGGGTGGCGCTGCGACACCAGCAGAGCAGCCTGTCCTGGTGGGGTGCAGGCTGGGGACACGGGGGTTGGCATCCCCAAGCTGCCCCCCACCCCCTCCACTGGCTGGCCACGGGGGGCCACAGCGCTCCTAAGGGCAGGGTGCGATGCAGGCCCAGCGATGGGGGCTGCAGACATGGCATCCCCAGAGCTGGGTCCCCTGTCCCCCACCACCCGGCAGTGGGGGACGCGGCCCTCCCTCGGGCAGAGCTTTCCGCCCCAGCCAAGGTCCACACCACCACGTCACACCTCGCGGCGCGACGGGTCCCTGCCCGCAGCAGCCAGGCTGCCGTCGCAGCAGGAGATGGGGACGCAGGAGGACTCAGCCGGGGCTGCGGGGGGACCGCTGCGCAGCGGCACGGCTGGTGTGGCTGCAGCTCAGGTGGTGGAGGTCACCCCTGAAAGCAAACGGAGCTCAGGCTGTTCCTGCGCTCTCCAGGATGGCCGGAGCCAGGACCCAACAGCTGTGCTGGTCACTGCCAGCCTCTTTCCCTAGGCCTGGGAATGATGCAAGCTGGAAAGCCACCCAGAGGGATGGTCCCCAGCCCCAGCTCTGGACCGGTGTGCTGCCGCAGAGGTGCTGCAGCCCACTGCAGGGAGCCAGCACCACGCGACGGGCAATGCTCTCCCCACCAGCCCCCAGCTGCAGGACTCCTGGTCCCTGGAGGAATGTGCTGCATCCCAGGGATGCTCTGCTGCCTGCCAAGCTGAGCTCCAAACCTGCTCTACTTTTCCCAAAATAGCTTTGTTGACAGGGCAGCTCAGGCTGTCGTGGGAAGGAACCAGACCCACAGGCTACCACGGAATGAGCCCCACAGAGGGCTGGCACCGTCCTCCCCCCCGCCTCGTACGACTCTCCAGGGTTGCGCTAACGCGGTCGAGCAGTCCACATGCAGGATGCCGAGCAGGACGGAGCTGGCGAGCGGTGGGGTCAGCCTGTCCTTGGGCTCCACTCCCCCCCATAAAATGCAGACGCTCCTGCCTGCCTCACAGAGGGGCTCCGTTCATTATCTGCTGCAAAGTGCTCCAAGATCCTTGGATCAAAGGTGCCGTCACAGCGTCGAGCCTGATTATTATTGATTATCCGTTTCAAGCCAGGTCCCAAACGAAGCCAGCGAGCCCTGAACGCAGAGGAGCCGAGGGAGGGCCCAGCAATCGACTGGCGATTTTTACTGCGGATGACCTGAGCCAGGGAGCAATTTCTGTTCATCCATCAAGGAAGATCCAGGCGTGAGCAAACAGTCAGGTCATGGGCATTCATTTTATTATTAAATCCTAAAGGGGCCGCGGCTCGTGCAGCTGGATGTAAGTGATCTTCGTGTTAAAAAGACGAGCTTTGAATTTAATTTTGCAGCTAGGCTGATAGACCTGGGGATGACTCAGCCAGAAGAACCAGCCAGGCCTTCTCTTCAGGGACCATCAGACACATCCAGGGAGAGGCAGGGGCAAAATCCCAGCACAGCACCGCCCTCCGGTCCCTCCTGGAGCTCCCACCGCCCCCACTTCACCCTCCTGTCCTCAATCAGGCCAGCTCCCCCATGCCCCGTGTGCCAGTGTGGCTGCCCCTCAGCCTGCGCTGGCATGGAGGGTTGTGCCCATGCTGGGGACGGGCTCAGAGCTCTGCTGCCCCAACAGAAACGCAGCCGGAGTGAATCGCAGCAGCGCTCTGTTGGGGCCAGCCGTTCCCGCAGCGGGAGCGCACGCTGCACCGCGTGCGGCTGCACCGCCGGGCGGCTGTGCCACACACACCGCACCGCACGCCGTGGGCCAGGACACAGCGCACCGCGCACGCTGTTTCGTGCGGCAGCACGCCCGTGACGTGCATCCTGTGCCATGCGCCCGGCACCTCGCATGGCGGCGTCCACCATCCCCTCTGTGGCAGGGAAGGGGCTTAGTGGGGCCGAGCATCCAGCATGGTTGGCTGTGAGGGAATGTCCCTGGAGGGGCTGAGACCACCGCTGTCAGTCCCAGGACTGCGGGTGCAGGGAGATGAGTCCCCTCTTCTTGCATCCCTGGGAGGCTTCCCGCGAGGAGCAGGGGCCGGTGCCACGCAGGCTCGGGGCGTCCTGCACCCTGGGAGCAGAGCGCATCAGCCGCCCGTAATCCCTGGCGCCCTTCCTCATCCTCCCCCTGCCCCCACAAGACCGGCTCCACTTTCCCCAGCAGGAGCCCAAGGAAAAAAAAGAAAAAAAAAAGGAAGAGAGAGAGAGAGGGAGGGAGGGAAAGAGAAGCTAAAAATCTGTCTTCTTTAATTAATGAGGCAAGGCAGCCTGGAGAGCACGTTTGGGATCGCAGGCCCCCAGCCAGGGGCGAGCCGGCAGCCAGGGCCGGTGACATGGAGGAAGAGAGATGGGGGGAGCGTGGGGGGAGACAGGCATGGCTTTTTATACTCTCCTGTTAACTGATCCACGGAGCTTTCCTGGCATCGGTTTCAAAGGTATCCCTTCACTAATCCGCTGGGCTGTTCCAGGATGGCGGTTTTGACCAGCAGGAAGGGGGAAGGGAGGGAGGAGAAATGGTCACAGGCAGACTGCACCTTTTCACAGNGTAGAGGGTGGTGTGGGGCCGGGCAGGGGGGGATGCCGGTGCGCCTGGGCTGGGGAGCTGCAAGTTTGGCATCGCGGCCACTCGGCCAGCGCTGCGGACAGCTTGCTGCAGCGTCCGGGGAGGAAACCGAACGGCACCTTCCAAATATAGCTCCTACCACGCGTCTGCCCGCCGAACGCGGCAGGTATCCCAAACACGTCTTCCCCGGCAAGCTCGGCTTAATATAGGCTGACCCCCGTCCCCGCTGGCACAGGAGATGACCTTGCCCCGGGGATCCGATCAGGGCAGGAGGATGGCTCTGGCTCCGGCGTGGGTACCATGGGACACCCACCCAAATTCCCCGCCGGGGACAACTCCCACCCCACAGTCCCTCGGTGCAGAGAGGGAAGGCACGCGGGCGGCCGTGCAGTGCACGGGCGTGCTGAGGCCAGGTGGGAGGAAGGTGGCCTCGTGGCGCCTGTCCCTCAGGAAGGGCCAAGTGGGTGCCACTTCAGCTGTGCCAGGTCGGGGGGTGCAGCAGACGCACCAGCTCCTGTGGAGACGCAGCCCCTTGGGACCTGTTTACTGGGGGGCCAGACGCTGCCCGCCGTCAGGAGACCCAGGGGACTTCTTTAGTTTTAGTTTTGCTGCTACGCTGTTGTTTCAAAATGCATCCCTGGAGAGAGCCTGGGTGGGTGCCCAGCCCGCTGCAGGCTGTGGGAGTCTCCAGCCAGGTCCAGCCGTGCACCCTTCCCCGCCGGCTCCCCAGCAGCCCAGCATCATTCCCTCAAGTTGTCTTTCAATTCCATGAGCTACTGCTCCCCTACCTTCAGCACCCTCTGCCTGTGACACTGGGCTGACGCTGGCTCTGCTGTGACTGTCACCAGTAAACAGCACCCGTGGCCCATCCTGCCATTGGGACAGAGATGAGATTGCGAGCTCAGCAAGAAACCCTTTGCAGGGCACCATTGCAGGCAGTGAGGGTGTTTGGTCATTAACGTCATTTTTCTAATTGCAGTCAGACCTGGGCACAGAGTCATTGCCTGGGAAAAGCTGCCTGTGCTGGCCCAGGGAGTAGGTGAAAGAAGAATTTGCTTATGAGCTTTTTTTCTTGGGTTTTTTTTTCAAGCGCTGGAAGTTAGAAAGATTGGTCTGCATGACACGGAGAGCTACACTAAGGCAGATCTCACGCCACAGTTCTGATTTCTCCGCCAGGTCAAGGCCGGTTTGCTAAACCTCATGTTCTGGTATTGTGTAAGATTTGGGCAAAGTCGGGTAAACCCTCACTCTCCCTGTGTCTCTCTGAAGTAGCTGTATTAGCTCAAAAACCAGATGTATTCTGCTCTTCAGCACATCTATCTAAATTAGCATCAAAATGGCTACGAAACTCCCTTCAGTATAGGAAAATCATCAGTCCTTTGTTCAATAATATTTTTACAGCTTTTTTGCTTCCCAGCAAACTCCCTGAAGTTCCAAGAGCGTCAGTTTTGCATCGTCTTTGAAAGGCCCCTTCTTGAGGGAAGGAACAAGCTTTTTTTGTGTCAAGACAAAAAACCCCAAACCCTCTTGTACAGCCTAACAAAAATGGCAGGGTGCCATTTGGTATTGAGGAGTGCTCTGGCTTCCAGAGTGTACGCAGGCACTTTTTTGGTTGCTCCAGACCTGGCATGGACCGCTCTTCTCTTTGCTGCCAGGAAAGGTGCTGGGAGCCAGCGTGGCTGCATGCACAGTCCCATCTCCCAGTCTGGAGTTTTCTGACTGGTCCTCACATCGGTTGGGAGGAGGAACAGTTCCCCCCACCACCCATCTTTGCCTGGAGGCCCCCAAGGAGAGACGAGAGCCCTTTTTGCCGCTGCGCGCAGCCTCTGATGCTCCCAAGTCCCGACGTACCAAGGGAGAAACTGGCGCACGCTCCTGTGCGGAAAGTGCATCAAGGATGATGGTGGGAAGGCAGCTGGGAAGGGGATGATCACCCAGTCCAATTTTACACCAGAGCGCTGGACGCATGAAGACTCAATCCCACGTCCTCCGAACAGGGATGTTTGGATGGCTGCTGCCTCTGAACGGGAATGCCGTGGCGTGCCTGGTTGTGCTGGTGAGCGCGCTCCGCCATACTGAGACCTGACTAACGTCACACGGCCTGAGCCACATTCCCCCCTGACCTTTGTCCATGGGCTTATTAAAATAATTGATCCCAGCCATGACAGTCACACAAGGACCAGATGCTTGTCACGTCGCCTCTCTGGTGGCTCCTTCCTTCCCACTGCTCTAGCCGGACCCAAGTATTTTTTGGACAGACCTTCCCTTGCCCTGCATCCCCCCGGGGCCACAGCGGAGCAGGACCCCAAGCACTGTGCCCCAAGATCAGCAGGCTCCGTGGGCTCAGGGGACCTGGGGAAGGTGTCTAGCTGCTGCCCAAGGGGAGGTCCAGCCGGTTGTTTTGCTGGCTTTATCTCCAGAGTGTTAATTATTGCAGCCCCAGGTGGCATTGTCCCTTACTATTACACGGTTGACCTGTATCTAATCCGTCATCATCTGAAACCCTCTGCCCCATCCTGGCATCCCGGTTTGCCCAGAATCCCCCCAGCCTCCGCATGCCCCTTGTTTTATTACTCCCGCACAGACCAAGCTACGGTTTCAGGACAGAATCAAAGAAAAGCTCCTTAATTTTCAGCCAGTGAAGATTGGTGAATCTGGAGACCCCTGGGGCGGATGAATCCCGGCCAGGTAGGAGCTCAGAGCTTGCCCAGGGTGGCAGCGGGTCCCTGCCATCCCGCCCTCCTTACCCCCAGCTGCGAGTGGAGATGTCTCTCCGTTTGGGCTGGCTTTGGGGTTGCTCCCCACTGGGAGAGCAGCACAAAGGAGTCCTCCCCGCTGGTGTCCAGGCCAGCAGCATCTCTAGCGCATGACTTGTAACCCGCCGAGCCCGGCGCTGGTCCTTCACACGCCGTGAATGATAACAGGGAGCCGCAGCCCATTGTCTGCCCGGCCGTTGCGCCGGTTTGTCAAGTTTGCGGTTGCATTTTAATCCTGACGCCTTTTCAAAGCCCAGCTGCGCATTGTGTGGGCACAGGAATTCTTGACTTGCAAATCCCCCTAGCATTAAATTCAACCTTCTGGGGGCTATGGTGATGGNCAGAGGGGCTGGAGGAGCCTGGCGCAGCCAAGGTGACAGCGGTGGTGACTGTGAGGTACTCAGCAATGGGATTTGTACCAAGACGT
Organism: Chionis minor; assembly: GCA_013398295.1. NCBI lineage: Eukaryota > Metazoa > Chordata > Aves > Charadriiformes > Chionidae > Chionis > Chionis minor. The sequence goes on along the minus strand of VZSF01000856.1, from coordinate 101,274 downwards.
GGCCAGCTTGCCAGCCCCCCTCACCCCTTCCCTGCCACGCTTGGTTCGGTGCTTAGAGCTGTTAAAAAACATCATCGGTCTCCAGCAAAAAAGGGTTCAAGCACGCCTTGGTGTCACAGTCCTCAGCGCTGAGCCGGAGGGAGGAAGGTGGAAAGGACAGGTATGGGACAGCAAAACGCTGCCGGTGCCGCCGATGGCTGGGCTGGGTCATGCAGGTGATTTTTAGCTTTTTCCTGCCCGTCTAGGACTGTTCCAGGGCTTGGGAAGCCACCCTCCATCCCCGAGGAATAGATACTGCCCAGACCCATTCAAAGCACACAGGGCGTGGGAGTTTGCCCATGCGGGTGGGGGTCCAGCCTCAGTGACCCAGGCGGTCCTGTACAGCCCTCTGGTTTAATGTAAGCCATCCTCCTGCTCCGCGCGGAGAACAATAGGCAGCCTGTGTACGAAGAGATGGGCCTGCTGCCCCAGCTCTCCTACAGGCTGGCTGAACCATCCTCAGACCAGTCGGGCAAGTTTTCAATGCAATCGAGTTGGGGTTTTGGGTTTTGGGTTTGTTTTTTTTTTTTCATTTAGCAAAAAAACAAAAACAAAAAAAACAAAAACAAAAAACCCCACACATTTGTCAAAGCTGAAATGTTTCATAGAGTTGTATCGTTCGGGCAGACTTTTGCCAAAAGCCAGGCAGACTTCTGGTGGCAGCCTGCCCAGTTTCCTAACCCTTTGCCTAGCAGACAGCCTCAAAACCCAGGTTCCCAGGATGCCTCCAAGCTGCCAGGGCTCACCGCTTCCCAGCCCAGTGCTCGCGGGAGCAAGGCGGCAGCTGAACTGCCCCTGCTCCAGTGGGAGGACACCGACTCCAGGCACCGCTTTGCACCGGACCCCGTGCTGCAGGAATCCCACGCCTCACCCCACATCTCTTGTCCCTTCCGTGACGTCTCTTGTCTGCTGGAAGCAGCCCCAGCAGCCCGCCAGAGGTGGGGCAGCGCGGGAAGTGTCAACTGACAGCTCTGCTTTGTTTCAGGGGAAAAAGAGAAACACAATCCCTTCTCATCTTCTCTGGTGGCCTCGCTTAGCTTCTCAGTGCCTCAGTTTGCCAGGTTCTTGGATTGTAAAGCCCTGTGAAAGTCTCTGAGAGCCTGGCATTCGGGGGAGGAAGGTAGGAATTAAACAACAAGCATAACTGACCCCTCTACCACCTCCTGGCACAGCACTGTCCCTTCCCCTCCTCTTTGGACGCCGTCACATGTGTGTGATCACTCTGCATGTCCTCACCTCCCAGGAGCCCTCTGTGTGTTCTCCCTGCCCTGCTTTCCTTTTCGCCAAGGCCCAGGTATGCTGTGGCCATCCCAGCTTTGGACAGGCTTTCCCTGTTCTTATCTGCTCTGTGCAAGTGCTCAGACAGACAAGGTGGTTGTCCCCAAATCACTCTTCATGTCTATGAACTTTATTCTTCTGGGGATGGCTCCTTGCTCTGGGCACAGACCATAGCCTGTAGAGCCTGGGAGTGGGGACCACTCACCAGGAGTCTGGAAAATGCATGAGTATGAATCCTGCACAAGGAGAAAAAACATTTAGATTCCCCAGGACACTGGCCAGGAAGCAAGACACTGACCCCAGCTGTCCTGCCCCAGTGAGAAGATGGCCTCTGGCCACTGGCTGGCCAGGACTTGGGGGCTAGGAGTGACAGCTGTCCCCAGATCATCGCTCTTGGCTCAACAGAATTCCCTGCACCAGCCGGAGAGAGAATTATCCCCTGTTTGTTTGCCCTGATTTGTTTTTAACAAAACTGTGCTGCTGGCTGTTTATCACTTCATTTTCCTCCAGGAGATGAGGCAAGTGGAGGAGATCAGCCAGAATAAAACATGACCTTTATGGGCTGTGCTGTGGGCTTGGACTTTCCACCTACCGCCTCTATGTACCAATGGGGTCTGAGATGAGCAGATGCCAGGTGCCATGTTTGGTGCTGGCAGAGGAGCAGCATATGTAGCTCTTGAGCTCAGGCCCACGGGATACTCCCCAGCGTGTGCTCATGACACCCACCCAGAGAGTTTTTGTGCCACAGCTCAAGTCACTTCCTCACACCCAGCAAATTCCTCCTCCTGGTCCCCGTCCCCACTCCCCCTCCCCGGTGAATCTCAGCAGAGGAGAGGGCTGAGCGTTTGTGGGGGAACGTCGTGCACAAAACACTGTTTCTGGGTCGCTGGGAAGGCCCTGGAGCATAGGGGCTGCCTCCCTGGTCTTGTTCAGCCCCCACCTGGACTAAGGTGTGCAGCATCCCTTAGGCTGGGGATCTGCAGGACTTTGGTCCCTGGAAGTGCCCAGTGGGTGACGGCAGGGTCTGCACTGAGACGTGGCAAAGCACAACCACACTGAAAGGTGCTTTTATCAGCATATGCCAAACACTCATCCTGTGTCTGCCTTCCACTCACAGCTCTCCAGCCCAGCCTGGGACCAGCCTCATGAGTCTGTGTGCTGGCTCAGGTAGACCTGACCTGCTTCCAGTTAGGTGCTCACTAGCCTGGGCTCTAAGCACAGCCCAGGTCTTTGCTGCTGGGAAGAGTTTGGAGCAGGTTGGCTGGCTCACCCAACTCTCCAGCCGAGCCCTGTGTGCTCCCCAGGCTACCATGTCTTGGCCAGCCTTCCCATGGTCACACATGGTGCGCACGGTCATCCCCACGCGAGTGAGATGGGCTGGGGGAAGGGCAATTTCTTTGTGTTGGGGGGTCTGGCTTGGGGGTAGAAGTGATGTCTCAAGGGGAAGCTGAGGAAAAAAAACCAGGGCTCTCACCACAAAATGGCTCTGTCCCTCCAGTAGTCAACATTGCATGCCAGGGTGTGGACCACTGGAGGGGGCCATTGATTCCTACAGAGTGCTGCTGAGCCTCCTGGGTGTCCAGCCACTTCTGGTTGGGGATTCACACCCAGTGCTCCTGCAGCATCCACTCCATCCTCATCTGGACCTCGCCTGGCTCTCCTCTTTTCTCTCCCCTGTGTCATTGCTACCGCCCCCAGCCCCAAGTTGTTCTGTCCAGTGACCCCTTAGACTTGTCATCATTGGGAAGCAGAGCGTGTACAGCACGTCTCTTCCAAATGCATGGGTCTAGGCAGCCAGACACTCTGGATTTATTTTTGGTCCTGAGAAGAGTTGGGGGGTGTCTCTGTCCTGTGATACTCAGATAGGAACTGAACGTTCATTGCATTTACTACAGGCTCCAGCTGTGAAAGGATCTTCTCTGACCTGTTTTGAGACAAAATCTGAGGCCTTTCCCTCATGGATGCATCCTGAGTTTTGAAGGCATTTACTGAGTAACAGTGGGCACCAGAAACGTGCTGATAGACCAAAAGGGTATCCTGGTTGGGATGTCTCTAACGGGAGATGGGAAGAGATCCCTCCCGGCTGCCACCCTTCACTCCTCATCTGAAGCCTGGAGAGAGGTCCTTGAGCACCTGAGCCAAACGCTGTTTGTGGACACAGCCTGCCCAGCTCAAGAGGATGCTTCGGCATTGCCTGCCTTTCTCAGCATTCGGCTCAGACAGCCTCAGCTGGCTGCCCACTTTCTGAGTACCCCATTCTGACAGAGATCTTGATGTTTCTGGGGTGCTAAAGAGCTCTAAGTCCCAGACCCAAAGGGTATCTGTGGGGACCTGCCCGTACCCTGTGTGAACAGGGACAGTCTTGAGCTTTTGTGAGGGCAAAGCATTTTTCAGTAATATGTCTTTTCTCCTGTCTGGGTGAAGGTCCTCAGCTTCAAAATCCCCAACCTGAAGCACCAAGAAGGGTGTCCTCCATCCCCACCAGACCCCAGGCATGGTAAGTTCTAGTGATTTTTTGGTCAGAGCTAAAAAATACCCCTTCGAGACATGGGAGAGTCTTCGAGCATATACAGGGCAGCAGGAGGGCATGTGGATATGCCTTGGCAACTCCAGGAAGGCAACCGTCTTCCTGAAGGCATTTAGGGACACCCTGGGAGAGCAGTGGGGAAGAGAGCAAGCCTGGAAGAGTGCCCCACAGCCCGTCTTCCTCCTCCCTCTGCCGAGTCCTCGGCAGGTAGTAACGTAAATGAAGCAAGTTTGTTCACAGTGACATTTTGGAGGATGCCTCCCAGAGATGAGTCAGGCTGCGCCTGCAGCAGAAAAACAGTGATGCAGAGTCTTGTGGGACAGTTTTAGAGGCTGTGGAGGAGGCAGACTCACCTGAGCCAGCCTCACTAGCCTGGTCCTTGGGAACTGCCTACCATATTGCGTACGCAGAGCGACCGAGTCCTGCAATGGGACCCCAAACACCTTTCCCTTTCTTCCATGAAGCCATTAAAGCTCTTAGAAACTCCTGCAGCAGCTAGACCTGAAGTGCCCTTTCAGTCAGGTGCCCACCTAGAGGTGTTTCATGTACATCTGCCTACACTATTCCCATCCCATCATTGCCCTGTTGCTAAGGTGCTTAGCCTAGCAATGGCTGTTGCTCATATGAGACCCTAGATACTGCCTATCAGATTTCCCGTGAGCATGAGAGAGCCATGAAAACAGAGACCGGAGATACAAGGAGAGGAGCCTAACCTGCTAATTACAGTGGTAAAGCAACATTCAGCACCTGCTGCTGGCAGTGAGGTACCTCTGCCAAGGGCTATATGGCAAAACAGGTTTGGCTGGTGGTGAGACAGGGCAGCAAAACAGGATTCCTTATGGCCAGAACTGATGGGGAAACAGTTGGTCTTACAACAAAAGGAAGAAGGCAAACTGGTGGGGTTAGAATCTGGATGAGGGCATCCATGCCGCACTCGTGATCCTGCTGGTCAAGGTCCATCTTCAGATGGATTGGGCTTGCAGAGAGGCAAGTTGTCTTGATCATCACCCTTCTGTCACCTCCGTGCTCGTCCCCGTGCAAATCACAATGTTTTCTTCCTCCTGCCGTTCTGCCAGGGTGATTTGTGTCAGCAGGGTCTCCGGCCAAGGTGATTGCAGCAGCCTATTTTTGGGACTGCCCTTGAGAGATGGAAGCCAGGAAGGTGGAGCCCAGCTGCTCTGGTGTCCATGCCCTGGAGAGGCACTAACACCTGCAGTCTGTGCTGGCTGCTCTCCAGTGCCTTGCTAATTGCATCAGGGTCCTTAAATAATAGAGAGGCCATGTGTTGCTGGCTCTCCCGCTGCTCCCTGAGGGGACGGCACGGCTCAACTGGGGGCCACTTCAGGCTGCAGGAGATGAGAATGTCTCAATTCAGGTCCTGGGATTTTGACTCCGAAGGTGCCCTCTGACACAGCTTGGTTGCTGGATGTCTGCTGCCTCCTCAGGATATTTATTTGGCTCTGAGAGTCAGCAAGGAGCCCACAGATGCTCACTCCTTTGAGGCCCTTTTACGTACAGACAGGGATTTAAGGGATGGATCTGCACCTAAATGGATGCACACCTCATACTGAGCATGGAGCTTTATTTATCTCAGCCTACAAGTCCACATAATGTCCCACTGAGGTGTTGTCCACCCCTAAAGCTGCCCCACTCACCTGAACATGGCAGGGATTCATGGGAGTAGCTTGTTCCTGGGCCTTCCTGGATCTTCACATTCTATTGACATGCAACATCGTAAAATGAAGGCAGAGACCTGGGCAAAACCATGATGAGCACCCTGCAGCTTTACCTTCCAGACCTGCCCACGCAGTGAACATGCACAGTCCTTCCTGGAGCGGGTGCCACCCTGCAAAACCCAGGTTGACAGTGACACACGGGCTTCTACGTCTTTCTATGCCGCGTTGCACCCTTCCCAAGCTTCTGTTCTGAGATCTGCCAGGTTTTTGCCTTGCGTGAGGATGGTGGCACTGCCAGCCCAAAAGCCCATCTTGCCTAGGTCTTGTTTCCAACAGCAGCTGATACCTAGAAAACAATATAAGGAGAAGATAAACACCTAGTACTCCCCCAGCTCTTGTCCAGCCCCTAGCTGGTTTTCCTGAGCCAGACATAGTCTGCAGAGTGTGCACTTTTCAGTGGGTTTCTCTTACATGACCTTGTGTTGACTTTAGTGCTATGACACCCTCTCTCGAGGAGTTCTACAGTATCTCAATACATTGCATGAAAAATTGCTCTTTCCGTCTGCTTTGACTTACTGATTTTGCTTCATGCCCCTGCTTCTCACCTGGGAATGAGCAATCCCTCTTCACCTTCCCTGCGCTACTCATCTTTGCCTGGATCTCTCAGCTACCCCTCAGGTGTCTCTTTCTGCTCTGACTGTTCATGAGAGGTAGCTCCAGTTTAAGCTGTATGGTGAGAAACGCTGTGGCCTGCAGAGCCACCTGAGTGAAACTGTAGTCTTGTGATACCCTCCAAATGTTGCTGAATTTATCTTTCCAGCACATCAGCCAAGCTAAGAAATCCTGTTAGCCCTACTCTAACGAGGCTCGGCACAGCCAGGTATCAAACACTCCCCCAGTGCAAAACAAGCGGATGAAAACCGGGGATTGAACCTACACCTCCTTGTTCCCATCTGAGAGGTGCTTTGCTAAGCTTACCCAACCAGCTGACCAAAAAATGTCTTGTCGTTACAGTGACCGAGCCCAGATGAGATGGATGGCCAAGCCCAGAGAGTTGTGGTGAACGGTGCTACATCCAGTTGGCGTCAGGTCTCAAGCGGCGTTCCTCAGGGCTCAGTTTTGTGAACAGTCTTGTTTAATATTTTTACTGATGATCTGGATGAGGGGATTGAGTGCACCCTCAGTCAGTTTGTAGACGACACCAAATTAGGCAGGAGTGTTGATCTGCTGGAGGGTAGGAAGGCGTGAAAGGAGGTTATAGTGAGGTGGGGTCAATCTCTTCTCCCAAGGAACAAGCGATACGACAACAGGAAATGGCCTCAAGTTGTGCCAGGGGAGGTTTAGGTTGGATATTAGGAAAAACTTCTTCACCGAAAGGGTTATCAAGCATTGGAACAGGCTGCCCAGGGAGGTGGTGGAATCGCCGTCCCTGGAGGTATTTAAAAGCCGGGCAGACGTGGTGCTGAGGGACATGGGTTAGGGATGGTTTTGGCATAGGTTTGTGGTTGGACTCGATGATCTTGAAGGTCTCTTTCAACCCAAATGATTCTATGATTCTATGACCGAACAAATGATGCTGCAACTTAAATGGCGACTGCGAGCATCACCTGGGTTGTCATCTGGCTCAGATGCCTGCAAAAAAGCTAGCTGGAGGGAAGTCACATTTCATAAACAAAGGAAAGGGGGGGAGGGAGGCAGGGGAGCAGCTGAGCCAGTGGAACTGTTTGTGCAGCCATAATCACACCATAAAACAAGGCAAAACCAGCCCTTGCGCTAGCCTGGCAAACAGGCCCTGGTGCCCATAACTGTTCAAAAAGAAGCTGCCTTTGCTGAGGTTCTCTTCTCCCCGAACAACATGTGCTCACACACTGCCTGTCCACAGAGGCAATGCTTTGCTCCTTTTTCTCCATGGAAGAATTGCCCCCTCCAGGTTTTAACTTTAAATCTCTTTGCCTTTATTAAATACTTTTTTTTTTTTAAAGAAAAAAAAAAGAGAGGAAGGCCAGTTGTTTTTGGCAGTTTGAAAAGGTCCCACCCAATGGAAACGGAAAAGAGCAAAGGATGGAGGAAGGCCAGGAGGGAACGTGTCACAGCCCTGCCTGGGACATTCACCACTCCCTGTCTCATGGCTGTGTCCTCCAGCTGTGACATCTTCCTCTGCCCACATTTCCCTCACTGGGCTTCCTCCAGCTGACCCCTCAGTAGGGCCAGAAGCGCCGTCAGTGATGGGGTACAGTGGAGAGACTTGGCGCTGGGCTCTGGTGCACCAGCAGAAACGGGGATGCCAGCCAAGAAACAGGAGTGGGAGAGCGTGGGGCCAGACCCCGTGTCCCACCTGAGCCAGGCCACGCGCCTTCATGCTGTGCGCGGTCCCGCTGCACACCAGGGCATGGGGGATGCTCAGCCCTGTCACCAGGAGACAACTCGCCATCCCCAGTGTTTAGAGACACTCAAGTGCTGTTCGGGGAGGCACAAGCAGGGACGGAGAAGCGCGCATGAGCCAGGCATCCTCCCAGCAGCTGAAGCAGGTGGGAGATACAAGCCAGACTTTCTCTCTCTCTCTCAGTCCTGTCCCACACACACATTTCAAATGAGAGTTGCAAAGACCTCTGTTCTCCAGGCTGGCCTCCCCCTCCCTCGGTACTCCTTCTCTCACTTGTTCAGCAGCTCAGCCCTGCATCCAGGTTTACATATAAATAAAGAGCAAGTGTGAAATCCGCGCTGGGGTCTCTCCGGACTCCCACTTGGCTCCCTAATTGGAAAGTCTGCCAGCAGGAGATATTGCAATGAGCTAAAGCAGAAACAAACTCCCTTTATCCCAGGCAGAGATGGCGGGTGGGGTTAGCTCCCCAGCCCAAACCACACCAGCTGGGAAGGACACAGAGCAGGTTTGCACAGGCTCAACCAAGCTCTGGTTCCCCACCAGGCTCTCGGGGCTTCACTGCTCTGCTGCGGCTGGAGGGAAGGGACACACAGGCACATATGAAAGAAGTTCGTGCGGCAACTTGTCCCTCGGGTCAGAGCTACTCTAGAGCTTTGCAAGCCCTGACCAGTCGATGCCGATAGGGAGGAACAGTAGGACAGAGCTGTGACCTCTATGCAACACTGGGTAGGTGTGTGTGGCTCAAACACCTGCATCTCCAAAACCAGACACCTGATTCTGAGGTTCCCCCGCTTGCTCTGTGCTCAGGAGACGGTTTTCCCTGATGCACGCACAGCTCCCATGGAAACACTGCTGACCTACAGGGACACCCCCTCCTTTTTATTATTCAGCCTAGAGGAATTGAGAGTCAGATTCCCATCATCTCCCTCCTGGAGAGGAAAACTGAATGTCACACCTTGGTTCCTCTATTAACCCCAGCCCAGTCACGTATCACACATGGTGTTTCTCACAGGGGTGGCAGCACCACCTTCCATGAAGGCACCTTACCAGGCTATGTAACATCTCAAACACGGGTATCAACTGCCAAGACCCACCTGGCACTGCAAAAGACAGCTAGGAAACCTCTTCTACCAAACCCCCATTGATTTTTTTGCTGCCTCCTTTAGTTTTTGGAGGCCCTGGAGGCACAAACATTGCCTCCAGTAGAACTGCTTCAAAAGCAGCAATGATCTCAGTACAAGCAGATCAATGTCCCAGAGCTTTATGTTTTCTGAGAAAATAATGCAGCTCTTCTGCTCCCTGTGTCAGGGAGGTTTGTTACCCGTATGAGGATGCCATGTTCACCCCGAGATGAGGGGCTAAGTGCCGTACAGATTCATCTTCTTTTGGTCTAGCATCACCCAGTCTTGATGAGTTCGCCAGATGAGCAGATGGAGAAGAAGCCCATGGAGGGAAGGAGACCAAGACCAAGACCAGAGTCAAAACAGGTACTATAGTCAAAACAGATACCCAGAACTCCCAGGAAGGGCAGGGGAGAGGTGATGCTTTCTGACAGTTCATCAAAATTTCTGGTGGAGGTAGGACCCAGATAACCAGGAAGTTTAACTTCTTCAAACAAAAATTTCCTCTTCTGATCAGTTCTCTAAAGGCAAAACAATCCTGGCACATGAAATACAACATTATTGCTCATGTTGTCTGTGTGAATTAAAAGATCAACTCACCCAACAAATGATTTACACCAAAACTCCAGCAAAATCAGTAAGCTTGCTACTTCTATCATGACATTTGGAGCAAAAGGCAAAGTGGTGCAGTAGATACATATACATGTCCTATACACATAAACATTGCTTCTGTGGCCTTTGGAGAGCTTCTTATAATCATTCCCATGATTTAGCCTCTGAGATCGGGCAGGAGCTTGCAAATGCACCATTGTGGCTATAATTTTTTTCCCGGTGAGATACTGCTAGCTGAGTATTCCTTTTACTAGTCCTACCTCCTGGAGGCACTTAGCAACTAATCTGGATTACCTATTTCTACTATTCTGTGGCAAAAGAAACCTCATTGTTTCAAGTCTTGTGGGCTCACTCCAAGGCAGTGGCCAATGGGAACATCCCCTTGTCTTCCTAATTTGATATACGTTGCTCCTTTGCCAAGACCCCTCGAGCCTCACGTGTGTTTAAGTTGGCCATTGCGTGGGCTCCAAACATTCTAGCTAGGGACATTATCCTGTTGTAGTAAACCACCCTCAGATGGGGTCTAGCAGCAGGAGTATTATGGCTACTTAGCAGTGGCTTGTTAACACATGCCTTAAGGAAATACAGACAGCACAACACTGACCCACAGCATGGAGCTGGAAACGCCTGCCTGGTCTGATCTAAACAGGAGTTTTCTACTTCAGAGCATCCCCTTTCAGGTTTTAGCCAGCCCATGTCACTGTGGGTCAGAGCATTCAAACAGAAAAAGTCCAGCTGACTTCACCAAACATCAGAGCAAGCCTTTGGCTCCAGTCACCCAAGAAGCAATCAGCAGGAGTTGGGAGTCCCAGAGCTTTGCAAGCCAAATGGGCCCGAGCTTGTGCATATAAAAGCACCAGGGTCTGGCAGTCTTGGAGCTATTTTCCCAGCCCTCCTCCAGATCCTCGCCTGTGACTGTCATTTGCGAGGTGGAATGCGCAGACCTGCCCGCAGCACTCAATGCGAGGTCATCATGATGCCACTCACCTGTCTAATGTCTTTGTGAAACTCCTTACATCCTCCTCTGCAGTCTCCTGCATGAAGCTTCTTGGTTTTATTCACCTTTTTGGTCACTGCCAGGCTCTTGAGCAGAGGTCCTCATTCAGCTGTTGTGAAACAACCCAATTCCTGGGAGGTTACAGACAGTTCACGAGCCCTCAGCATACGGAATGGCTTGATGGAGACTCAGGATGGCTCTGCCTCCCTTTTCACACGCACCACGCACCACAATATGCTTGTGCTCTCAAATCACTATACCTATCTCCAATTCCTCACCACCCTGCTTAATCCCCGCCAATTTACACAGGTCTGTCCATTTTGTACAGCATCGTTTCATTTGCAACACAGGCCCTGACCTGCCTCCATACAGAGCTGAGCTTGGCAAGGTCCACAGCACCCCTCAGTCCACTCAGCCTGACCACCCCGCCGAGCCTGACTCTCACAAGTTCTGAGCGAATTAATAGAACGTGGTCTCGCTCCAGACTGCTCCCCGTCCTCTCTCATGTGCATCGTCTCGGTGTGCACAACACTTTCCCCAGATGTCACCGAGTTTCACGTAGGAGGGTTATTCCCAGGTGTCACAGTTTAACCCCAGCAGGCAACCAGGAGCGCGCAGCTGCTTGTTGGAAAAATAAGGAAAAATTGTGGGTTGAGATAAAGACAGTTTAGTAAGTAAACCAAAAGGCACACACAAGCAAGGAAAAAGAAGGAATTCTTTCACTGCTTCCCATCAGCAGGCAGGTGTTCAGCCATCTCCAAGAAATCAGGGCTCCATCATGTGTAACGGTTACTTGGGAAGACAAAATGCCAAGAATGTTCCTCCCTTCCTTCTTCTCCCAGGAAGAGGGGGGGATATATAAAACCAGATTTATATGCTGGACGTGACATCACGTGGTATGGAATTTCGCCCTGGTCAGTTGAGGTCAGCTGTGCCCGCCTGTGTTTCCCCCCAGCTTTTGTGCACTCCCAGCCTACTCACTGGCAGGACGGTATGAGGAGCAGAAAAGGCCCTCGCTGCTTGGCAACAAGAAACATTAGTGTGTTACCGACATTATAAACATCAGTGTGTTATCAACGTTATTCTCATCCTACATCCAAAACATGGCATTATACCAGCTGCTAGTAAGAAAGTTAACTCTGCCTCAGCGTAAACCAGGACACCAGGGAATCCCATTTCTCACTTTCACTCACACACCCTGGTGACCTCTTACTAAGAACAGCAGAAGACCCACCCCAAAAGCCTCTCCAAAGAGCTAGGATTCATGTGGCAGATCACTTATCCCAATTACATCAGGATGGTGTAAGGATTTTTCCCACAAAATGCTCTTGGGAAGGAGCAGCTTGGCTTTGTGACCAGGGATGCTCCAGAAGGAGGGATGCCGGTGCGTGTACCTAAAGCCTTCAGGTTGTTCAGAACCAGGAAAGACAAAGGCACCGTCTTGTCCCCAGCAGCAGCGACACGCTGGTCGTGGTGCCAGGACACTGCAGTGCAGTGTGGCAGCTCCTAGGAAAACCAGTTCAGATGAGGCTTGCGGTGTTTGCAAGTGTTCAAAGCTGGCTGTTACAAAAGCTTTTCCATCTGCCTGCCTATCCACTCTTCCCTTCTGAAGCACCCTCCAGCCACCACAACTTCATACGTAGCTCCAGAGGTGGCAAGCCCCTTGCCCGTCCTGGTGAGCCAGGACCGCAGGTGAGGTGAGGCCAGATTGCTCTGGCTCTTCCAGAAGTCACAACTATCCAGATGCTGTCCAGCTGTTTTTGGGCTTTGCCCTGGCTGTTTCTGCTTTAGCACCTCCTGCAGCTGGGCAGACAGTGGTTCTCAGTGGCAGTACACCATTGGCAAGAAGCAGTGTGGTGGAGTAGCTGAAGGGTGATTATCCCTGCTCTACATGTGTGAATGAAATCTCTGGTAGTGGGGCAGGATCTCACTGAAGACCTGAGTATCTCTGCTGCCCCTGGGACCTTTTGTCAGAGCAGCTTGGAAATCAGTGAGGAAGTGGTCTTACCTTCAGCGCTGTCCCCGAGGGGTTCCCAGGTGCCGGCTGAACAGCATCGGGTCGGTCTCCTTCCCCCCAAGCAGGGCAGTCGCCACCTCCGGGCGGCACTTCAGAGCAGCCACAGCAGCTTCTCCCTCCTGGTCACCCTAGAGAAGAGCTGACCTCCTTCATCGTGGAAGTGCCTCGCCAAGCTAAAATTAGATTTTCTAAATATCCTCTCCTCACCCCGTGGCCCCAGAAGCCTTTCTGAGGCCCAACGCTCACCATGGCTGCTGACACGCTGTCCTACAGGGAAGAGAAGCCTCATGTTCCTCCATCCCACCCTGGCCTCCACGCAGTCCCAGCTCCACATTGCCTGCCTGGTCTGTAGGGAAGGATGCGCCAGAGCCTGCTAATAAACCAGGCGAAGCAACCCAGGCTGATAAAGCACGATAATCTCGTGCATCGTGCTTGTGAATCAAGACGCCAGCCTGCTTGCATGGTGGGGAGGGACTGGCCAGGACCGCTGCCTCTCCTCCGCACTACAGCGCCCAGGACTGCAGCCCCAGGCGGATTCTCTCCTCACTGGATGACTTACATGTAGCTTCCCTGCTCCATATACTCAGCTGTTCCTCTGATATGGTGCCAGTCTCAACACATGGAAACCAGGCCTTCAAAATCTTCCATAAGCTCAAGCAACTTTACATTAGCACATTGTCTAAGATCTCGAAGCCTACAGGCTGAGACCAGCAAGCCTTCCATAAAATATCTAGCAAGGTAATGGTAGTTTTGCACGAAGCAGAATGAAATGATGGAGCTGTCCTTCTTTCCAGCTACCACATTTTTCTTGGCTGAATAAAAATTTTATTTAACAGTAGCATTAAATTCAGTGCCACCTGTTTTATTCCTGTGTCACCAGGACCTGGAAGGAATGCTTTGCTCACAGATTTCAATGCTATTTGTGAGGATATGGGTCCTAATTGCAGCTCTGCTATGTTAACATTTCCAGGAATTTTCATCAGGCCATTCAGTATGAACCATTGATTTCTGGGAGTATTCCTTCTCTTAAAAAATTTTTGCTTTTCTTCTCCTAGCGCTAGTGAACAATCCGAGGGGGATGGGGAGGTAAGAGCATTCATCATCTTCCTGAACCAATTTCTGCAACATTTTGCATTTTGGGACTAATTCCTCCTTTCTCATCCTTACGAAGCCACATTTTTTTCCCCTTCAAAACTGCTTCCCATCTCACCCCTTTCTCAAGCCCCAGGCCTGCGGTCCACAAGTAAATCTGGAAAACCACCCCTTCTCTCCTTCAGGAAGCGCAGGTGATGGAGGAGAGCTGGACAAAGGCTTGTCCCCATGTCCTGTCTGGCAAGAGATTCCCCTTCCCCTGCTGTCCCGTCCCCGCGCTCCTGCTGAGTGGCTCAGTGATGAGGGCTCGCAGCCTCCTCCCAGGCAGCGTCCCAGGGAGCTGTCAGCAGGGTGTCGAGGACTTCACGCAGCATCTCCCAGGCAAGACATTGTCCTTTACCACTTGGACCCAGCCCTGAGCCCTGGCCATTGCTGGTGGGCAACAGCCAGGTCTTGCAACCCTTGGGCAGGGTCTCGCTGCCCAGCAGGACGGGGAGGCAGCGAGCCTCCTGCCAGGGCTCTGGGGCTTCTTGAGGTGCTCAGCACCACAGCAGTCAGGTCCAACTCAGAGACATCTCCTCGCCCCATGGATGGAGTCCCGTCAGGCCACCCAAAATGTCCCTAAGGTCATCTGTGGCGGACCCACCTGGCTGGTTCGCATGACCTGGCAGCTGACGGCCCCCAGCAGCACACAGTCTCTGCTCGCAGCAGTCCCGCTCCTCGCTCCACATCCCTGATCCCCAACCCTCGTCCCACTGTTGGCGTATGTTTGCAGATGGCTCCTCCCACCTCTGCCCTTCCCAGCCCACGTGGAATCCCTCTTCCCCCAGCACCAGCACTGCCCGTGCTTGTCCCCGGCACGCTTTGTGAGGGCCAGCCTTGAGCGTACTCCAGCACCTACTGCCTTCCACCGTCTCCCCCGCAAAACCCTTGGGCCAAAGCCCCGTGGGCAAGGCTGACCCTCTGGAGATATCTGTCAGCACAACCTGCCCAGGCTCGCAGCTCTCCCTGGAGGCAGCATTCCCTGGGGGAGGAGGGGGAAGGAGGCACTAGTCATCCCCTTCCTCATGTCAGCACCCCCTGCCCTCAACCCTGAGTCCTGCCGCATCTGCATCCCCCAAGCATCCCCTGCCCCGTCCCCAGAGGTACATACTGTGCCGCCACCGCCGGCCCCCAAGGCCTCGCATCCCACCCACCAGAGCACCACGGGGGAGGTCATAACACTTCGATTGCTCTGCCTGGGGACAGCTTGCTTGTTCTCGTCACAAGTCCCTTCCCTGCAAGCTGCCAGCCCAGCTGGGAATCCTAACCCCGTCCCTTCACGCCACGCAGGGGGCAAGGGCAGGGGTACCGCGGGTGGGGATCCTCATCCCTCCCGGCACTGCAGAGCAGTAGGATCCGAGGGCAGGCGATGGGCCCTCAGCTTTCCCTTTATCTGCCCTTGAGTAGCCCATGAGGAGAGGACGGAGGATCTGTTTGGACTCGCCTGTGTCTCCTGACACAACCGCCTCTGCAGGAGGGTGTGGGTGAGATCCTCCTCACCGAGAGCCCCATGGCTTGTCCTTTTTGGCTGTTTATGGCTGGGACCAGATCAGGTTTCTAAGGTCTTCCCAAGCCAGGAACTTTTTTTTTTTTTTTTTTTAAAAAAAAAAAAAAGCACTGATTTTCTCCTCTTTCCTCACCCTCCCATCCTCCACCCTGCGATTTGTGGCCTGGCCTGAAGATGGTGAACGAGCAGCGGTGCTCTGGAGTGGAGCCGGGGCTGAGCCGCCTCTGTGTCCGCCCGGATCCCCCACGAACCGCCCATGGGCCGAGGTAGGTGATGTGAGGGAGCTCAGCATCATCCTGCTGCGCTGGTCAAGCAACGTCCCCATGGACTCCTGCATTGTCTACCCCAGCCTCCCAAAAGGTCATGACCCGGGAGGGGAGGGGGGCAATGCCGTGGCCCTTTCAGCCCCCAAAAAGATGGTTTTTGCTCCCTGCTAAGCTGCAGACTTGCAGCACGAGCCACCATGTGCCTCAGTCCCCCACTGCAAAAAGGGCTGGGAGCCCTTTCCCAGGGTGCTGTGGGGTTGAATACAGCAGATAGCGTGAGGTTCCCAGAGCAGGTAATGTCCCCCTAATTAAGATAAATACTAATTAAGTCTGGGACTTTCAAAGAAGCCCTGGGAGCAGACTCCAACTCCTGTTGAATTTCAATGGGAACGAGACACCTGACTCCAGAAAAACCCAGCCTCTGATATCAAGCTTAAATGGGCCCTTCTCTAACGTTGATGTATTGCTGCTCTGTAACTCACGAGTGCCTTCCCGTATATCCGAGCACAACATCAATGTCCTGGAAATGCTAATAAGGAGCTCCAGGAGGGCGGCAGCGAACAGGATCCAAGTCAGATGCCCGCGATCACCCTGTGCTATTAAACATTATGGACTAGCTTCGAGCAGCGCTTACGCGCTTGCACATGAGGCTCTGGCAGAGCCCTGGGTGCTTTGTGCATCCCTGCTACTGTCGGAGCTGCCTCCTCCTCCTCCTCTTCCTCCTTTTCCCCGGCTGTGGAGGGCTTATGCTTGCCAGCCCGGACGCTGCGCTGCCTGGGAGCCCTTTGCCGGGGTGAACAAGGCGCAGAGACAGCACACGCTTGACGGCTGGTCCATGCACAAAGCTGTGCGTGCTGGGAGCAGCTTCCAAAAGACCACGGAAGGACAGCAGCGGGAAGCAAGCCCTTCCCATTGCAATCAGACCCCCGGGCAGCCGTAGAGGGATGGGGGAACCGTGGCCCCCCATTTGCATCCCTGTCCTGTGCTTGCCTATCTTCCACCTGCCCTCCCTTGTCGAGCGGAAGGTGTGGATCACTCCTGCAAGGAGCGTGCCGTGGTGCCCGTGCAGTGCGCCCATGGCAGCAGGAGCTGGTCGGGAAGGTGGGGTGACACAGCACTGGTGTGGTGCTTGAAAGCACTTGGGATTTGCAGTGACTGCGGTCCGGGAGAGCAGACCGGCAGGGCTGAGGTTGGGCTGCAGAGCCGTTTGGGAATGCCAGACCGTGAGACCCCTCCACAAGCCACCACGTGTCCAGCTGGCTCAGACCCAGCATTGTGACGGACTGGACTTCGCAGGCCCACTGCCAGCCCAGAGGTCTGAAAAACACAACCTCTCTGTCCTCCTGTCCTCCTCGCCAGCGCCTGTTTCAAATTAGCATTTCCCCTGCCCCCACCTCCCACCATTTGGGCAAATCCCCTCAGCTGTCTGCCAGCAGTGCTGGGGCAAGAAGAGACCAGCCCAGGAGCCCGGGTTGGTTTCCAAGGACTTTCCCAAGTCCCCGGTACACTTTAGCAATTAGAGGGTTAAGTTTCCTCCCGGCCTCGCTGCATTAACTGGAAAGGAATGAAGTGTCAGGCATGTTCTCACCACAGCAGGCTGTTGGAAAGCAACTCCCTTCTCCACGCACACACACCTCCCACTGCTGCGACCAAATTATTTTCTATCCTCCAGAGACCCAGTATGCCAGACAAAATCTGCAGCATGACTCTGATTCATTGCAAAAGGATGCAGATGTAATATTCCCTTTTTTGCCGGGGCTTCTTGCACGCTAATTCACACGGCATCTCAGCGTTTTGAGTTTTACAGCTCCCCTTCTCTCTTTATTATTTTTTTTCGGAGGGCTCTGACGCCCCTCACTGACCCTTGGCCCCACGTCCTTTCTCCCAGCGCCACCAAAATAAAGACGCTAAGCCTCCCATCTCCAGCGTGCAAATAGGCAGCTCTCCCCAATGTGCTAATTAGCCGAGTGTTTGGAAGTAAATAGGTATGATTGGTGGTAATTTCCTGGCTGAAGGGGTAATTATTTGTTTCAAACAGGCTGCAAAATAACCCCTGTAAGGTGAGATAGGAAACTAAATTCAAAAGAGGTTTCCTATTCCCACTAAGCAGGATTGAAAACTGGTTTGAAATTCCTTTTTTTATTTATAGTACATGGTATCCATGGAAACCTACAGAGGAGGTCATGGTAGCTAGGCCTCCGTTTCACCCTGCTCAGGGGATTACCGTTGCACAGTGGTACGCAGCCGTGTAAGAAAGTAGATTCACAATTCCCCGCAAATAGCCCCCCCCTCACCCTCCACCAGCCCCCAGCCCCAGCCTTCCTGGAGGGCTGCGGGAGAGCTTTTGGGAGGCTCATAAATCTGCTCTGAGATGGGAAAGTGATGGGAACTCTGCCTCCAGCGTCCCCCAGAAGCAGGAGGCTGCCGAGAGCGCGCAGGCTCCCCAAAGTGCCCTGCCGGCGACGCGCCGCGGGACACAGCCGCTTGCGGCGTGGCTGCAGGATGCTCTTCCCCTTCCTGAGCTCACTTCCCCGGCTCCCAAACCCCGCGCAAAGGGGAGGAGCACCCCAGCCAACTTTTCACTCGGCTCACCCAACTGAGGAAAGCCCAAGCGTGGTCCAGATCCCGGATTCCCATTTGCAAGTGGTGATGTACAGGCCAGGTGCCTTCGGCGGTCACCTTTCCCTGTTGTTCTCAGGAAAGCCACCGCTTTACAGGAATGAGGGGAACGCGTGGGGAAAGGGATGTCGCAGAAATGACTGCGGGTTTTGGCCAGATCCTGGGGACGTGATGCTGGGCACTGCTCCCCTCAGTGATTTCAGTGGGGGGGAAAAAAACGCTGTTTGTCCTGAACCCCCCTGAAAAAGGGGTTTCTCGCCTTCGGGAGCTGTTCGGGCTCTCCTAGGTACGAACGTTTTGCTGCTGTGGACGGGAGTGACTCCATATTACGACTCGACTGCATGTGATTTAGCACAAGAGAGTGATCATTACTTTTTATGCTGTATGTAAAAACCCGGTTACAGTCCGTATAGCGGCTGATGCTCTATAAACAGTCAGCGGCAGCAGCGAGCGAGCAGTGCCGAAGTAGGTGCATGCTGCCAGCTCGCTCCCCCGTGCTGGCAGGGCCACAGCAGCTGGATGTTCCCTGGGAAGGCAGAGGTGGAGCACGGAGCTGTGCCGCAACCATTTTCCACCCCAGGCGAGCCTGCTGCCCAGACCCCCACCGCATCCCCTTTAGCTCTCCACACTCTGCCCCAGCAGTGCGCAGAGCAACATTATGCCTGTGACCTTCACTAATTCACTTTCCCTCTCCACGCCGCCTTTCCTTTGCTTGCAGAAAGACACGCTTTTTCACACAGCATAAAAATAGCCTGCGGAAGGCGTTGCCAGAGGAAGCTGTGGGGCCAGCAACGTGCAGGCTGGCAGAGGGACTGGCTGCTCCACGCAGGTCCCTGGTGCTGCTCGCACCACCCCCTGCCCCAGCTGCGAGCTCCCAGACAAGCCCCTGACCACCCAGGTGCCCTTGGCCTCCTTAACATCTCAGCCTCTTCCTCTGCCACTGCCTCGCCATGGACTCAGTCCCAACGCGGCGAAATCCGAACAGTGCAGGTCAGCAGCAGGGAAATGCTGCTTTACCGAAGTTCTCCCCAAAACAGACTTTTTTTTTCCCCTCTGTTTTGGGAAACTGAAGGCCAAGAGCACCCAAATAAGGTGAACTGCAAGGCAGAATTTTGAACTTTTCTAAACCAAAAATCGTCCAAAAAATCATTTCCGTGTCCTTTATGGAAATGATTCTGGTCTGAGTATCCGTCGTGATGGGAAATAGTACTGGGGCTGGTAACATCATGCAAAACTGAACTGTTTATATCAAACTGACTCTGTGTCACCAAAAGCCCCGTCCAGATAAAATACCTCCAACTGCTCTTCACTTCTCAACCTCGATTATTCCTCTGCCATCACTCCAGCTGGCATGTGCATGGCACCGTACGATGACAGCCACCCCCAGCCACTTTCTTAGGCTTCAAGCCAGTACTGTGGTGTTTTCTCATTTCCCATTGCGCTTCCCAACTCTGTTCTTCAAGCCCTTTCCTAAGCCTGCCCTTTGCCAGAAGGAGAGCACCCCAGGAGCAACTCATCTGCTGGGCAGCGCTTCAACTGACAAGCAGGGAAGCCACCACCTGTGGCGTGACCTCTGGGCACACCTCACGGCCGAGTTGAGGACGTGTATCGCATCCTAGGAGTGTCCTTTTCTCTCTAGCAGTGGCTATAAACACTGCAGACGTCAAAAGGTAGACAGGACGAACGCAGCCCTGCGCTACCAAGTGACCAGCCAGTGCCGCCACACGCCTCTGTGCTCCATGTTGGATTCATCTCCCCTGCCCTCTCTTCCCCAGGGAGCCACACCGCTCCCCAGCTCAATGCAAAATCTGCATCTACCCCGTATGTCTTTTCTCACATTAAGTTCATCCACATGGCCGGTGGTTTTCTGGCGCTAACCACAATTTTGTGCCTACCTTGATGCATGCTATGCTATCGCAAGTACAGTCAATCAATCTTGCCTCAGCCAATAAGCAGGAGAGAAGTAATGTTTTTCCTACTCCCCCAGCTCTCTTCTCCTCCCGTTCTCCATCAGGCACTCAGCAAGTTCACAAGGGCAGTCAGCTCTCGGTTTCCTTGGTCACGCACAGCAGCTTGCCCTCCTAGAGTAATAAAAACAAATGACACATTGCTGTTTGTTGTCAGAGAGGTTACTGGGCCCCTCCATGGAGAAAAGGTTTTGGGGGAAGCAAGAATTTGTGGTTTTAGGTTCCTTAAGCAGGTGGAGGAAAAGTTATGAGTAGATGTTAGTTGTCAGTAGACTTAACGCCAGAGTCAACTAAAAAGGATGAGCAAAGGTGGAGACGGACAGAGAGATAGGGGTGCGCATGCTTGTAGATGCCGAAGCTGGTGAAACAATGCTGGATCTGATCACCTTGGAGCAAGTGAGATCCAGGAGGTGTCTGTGCCAGCTCCTTACGCCTGCCAGAGAGGCACTAGTCTGCAGCCTGTAATGCTGCCCTGCATCCCCTGCTCCTGGCAGGGAATTTCGCAACCTTAATGTGTGGACGCTGGGTCCAGTAAGGTGAAGAACACATTAATCATCCCTTGTGGCTGTAGTTAAGATCTGCCCTACTTCCATTTGTGGCCTGTCTGCCTTTTCTCCTAATTCAGCGTCCTCTCCACGTAGGCACATGGAGAAGCACTCACCCATGCACGTGTGCGCACACGCTTAACTGCATGGGAGGGATCCCTGGGAACCCTGGCAAAGCTGGAACTTGGGAGTTCAAGAGCTGCTCGTGCCAGGATCCAGGTCTTCCTTTGGCTCATACATAGCTCGTGGTGATCCAGACTCTGCCAAGCTGCCCACCTGACCCCACAGTCCTGAGCCACACGTTCTACAAGCTCTGCATCCCATCCCAGGTTCATAGAATCACAGAATCATAGAATCACTTGGATTGGAAGAGACCTTCAAGATCATCAAGTCCAACCATAAACCTATGCCAAAACCACCCCTAAACCATGTCCCTCAACATCACGTCTACCCGTCTTTTAAATACCTCCAGGGACGGCGATTCCACCACCTCCCTGGGAAGGTTGAAGCCACCAGCTGGACTCTCCGAGGCCAGTGGCCCTGGACCTCAGTGAGCAGCTTGATCCAGGCTCCGGCCGCCCTCCCAGGCACAGCGGGTGGCCAGCAGTGAGCAGCGCTGAGCCTGAAGGACTTCACCATCTGGTTGCTGATTCAGACGCCAGCCCCCACTCCATGACGTTCCAAAGGCTGCGGGAGGGGAGGACTCGCAACACCTTTATCTTTAGCTTTGCTTCTCCCTTTTTTTCCCTATTTTTATTAGCTGGGAGACATCCCATCTTTTTTATAGCTTCTAAGTCGAGAGTGATCAGATGAAAGCGTGGTGGGGCTCCTGCATGGGCAGATGAGCAGCCATAAGGTCAAGGCACCTGAAGGAAGTTTCCAGCTTTCACAGCTCTGAAAATTGTCCCATAAAATTACTCATAAAATTAAAGTGGGTTTTGGGTTTCAAAGTCCTGAGAAACTTGAAATAGTCATCAGTCAATTCTGGTATATGGGAAGCCTCAAACCTCTGCTTATCGAAGCAGAGGTTAATACCGCGCTGTAACATCTGCTGGGGACAAGGAAACCCATCTGAGATGGCAGCATCCAAATCAGCTTAGAGGTTTTGGCTTGGGCAGTGGGTGATAAGTTGTTTTCACTGTTAAAACATGTAGCTGTCCCCATGCTACGGATCCGAATTGCTTTGGTCAAATTCTTCCCAGTAAAATGGAGAGCCACCTTCTCAGACCCTTCTACAGGATTTACGAGGACTGGGTCCACTCCAGTTTTCTTTCTGCATCAAGGTGATGATTTAACTAATTGATGATCTCATTTCAGGCTGGAACTGAAACTAACCTGCCGATTTGTGAATTTGACCTTGGTACAGATTAACAGCAGCAGCAGTTAGTGTTAGTTTAACAGCATTCATAACAGCTTTTGCTTTGGTGGTACCTTCCCTGGACTTTGCTTTTGCTTTTTTAAAATATATCAATAGCACAGTGAATGGTGAGCGTGAGGGACAAGTGATTCAGGCAGCTCCAAGCATCTCGGGGAGGGGGGGAGCACCTGGCTGCAGATGTCACTGTCATACCTTTGGCAGCAAACGCCAGCTTTGAACCAGGCAGGGGAGCTGATCTCGCTGAAAAATACCCCAGGCAAAGCACGGGAAGGTTCCGCTCGGCAGCAGCAACAAGGTCACGCAAACGCGTGGGTCAGCACAAGACGGGCGAAGCTGCTCGCCGGAGAGACCAGCCCGCAGCTGGCGGAGCCAGCACTGTCCTGCACTGTCTGCCAGGCGGAAGGCAGCGGTTCCGTGATCTCCAACCCGGGCCGTACCTCGCTCATGTCCCTCGAAACACCATTCCGGCACGTCCGCGGAGCACAGTCAAATGGCTACTGAGGCGTAGAGCCCAGGGTGCCCGTGCACCCGCGCACCCCTTGCGTTTGGACACACACCCTTTGTCCCACACACTTACACACTTGCACGCACACTCGTGCACACATCGACACACACGCAGGCACGCATGCAGGCCTCCAATTGTAACTTTACATACGTGAACACACAGGTGCCTGTACATAAGCCAGCGTGTGGCCAGGTGGCCAAGAAGGCCAATGGCATCTTGGCCTGTATCAGGAATAGCGTGGCCAGCAGGAGCAGGGCAGTGACTGTGCCCCTGTACTCAGCACTGGTGAGGCCGCAGCTCGAGTGCTGTGTTCAGTTTTGGGCACCGCAGTATCGGAGGGACATTGAGGTGCTGGAGCATGTCCAGAGAAGGGCAACGGAGCTGGCGAGGGGTCTGGAGAACAGGTCTCATGAGGAGCGGCTGAGGGAGTTGGGATTGTTCAGCCTGGAGAAGAGAAGGTTGAGGGGAGACCTTCTCACTCTCTACAACTCCCTGAAAGGAGGTTATAGCCAGGTGGGGTCAAGCTCTTCTCCCAAGGAACAAGCGACAGGACAAGAGGAAATGGCCTCAAGTTGTGCCAGGGGAGGTTTAGGTTGGATATTAGGAAAAACTTCTTCACCGAAAGGGTTATCAAGCATTGGAACAGGCTGCCCAGGGAGGTGGTGGAATCACCATCCCTGGAAGTATTTAAAAGACGGGCAGACGTGGTGCTGAGGGACATGGGTTAGGGGTGGTTTTGGCAGTGTAGGTTTATGGTTGGACTCGATGATCTTGAAGGTCTCTTCCAACCCAAGTGATTCTACGATTCTACGCCAAGCTCTCAGGCACAGGGGCTGCCCACCCCGAGCTCCTCACATACGTCCCATAGCCGCCCTGCGGGAGCTGTGACCCCATGCTCCTCACCTTCACCCTGGGCCAGGGCTAGAGATGCCCCAGCACCCCGCACAGTCACTGGGCTGCATGGCTGCTCCTGGCTGAACCCAGACCTGCACCAGGGCTTTCTCAGAGCCTCTCACCAAGCGTAGGACCCCACTAACCTCGTCATGCCAGTTCCTGCTGCACCAGACAGAACTGCCTCCTGCCATCACCCAGCAGCTCTTTCCATCTCAGCAGGGCCAGTGCTTTGGGACATTCCTTTCTGTCCAAAACCAGGAGGCAATTAGCAGTGCAGCAGGACCTGGGCAAGCTGGGGCTGCAGGATCACGAGCCAGCTCAACATGAGCCAGCAATGCGTGATGGCAGCCCAGAAGGCCAACCGCATCCTGGGCTGCATCAAGAGAAGTGTGGCCAGCAGGTCAAGGGAGGTGATTCTGCTCCTCTACTCCACTCTGGTGAGACCCCACCTGGAGTGCTGCATCCAGCTCTGGAGTCCCCAACATAAGAAGGACAGGGACCTGTTGGAGCGTGTCCAGAGGAGAGCCACCAGGATGGTCCAAGGGCTGGAGCACCTCTCCTATGAGGGTTGGGGAAGAGTTGGGGCTGTTCAGCCTGGAGAAGAGAAGGCTCGGGGGAGATCTTATTGCGGCCTTCCAGTACCTAAAGGGGCTACAGGAGAGCAGGGGAAGGACTTTTTCCTAGGGCATGTAGTGATAGGACGAGGGGGAATGGCTTTAAACTGGAAGAGGGCAGGTTTAGATTAAACATGAGGAAGAAATGTTTTCCTTTGAGGGTGGTGAGGCACTGGAACGGGTTGCCCAGAGAGGCTGTTGAGGCCCCATCCCTGGAGGTGTTTAAGGCCAGGCTGGATGTGGCCTTGGGCAACCTGGTCTGGTGGGAGGTGTCCCTGCCTATGGCAGGGGGGTGGGACTCCATGATCTGCAAGGCCCCTTCCAACCTAAACCATTCCATGATTCTATGATTCTATGATCCTGCTGGGTGGTGGGACACAGGAGCAAGAGAGGGGAGCTTGGAGCTGGCATGGGTCTGCATAGGCATGGTGGGACGCTGCCAGCAGGTACACCCCACACTTGCACAGAGCCATCCCACACTTGTGTCATTCCGTGCAAAACAAAGCTGTGCTCTCAGTTCCCAGCATTGCCACGGCTCCTCGTGCAGCCTCAGTGCCGCCTGAGCCCTCCCAGCACCTCCCGACTCAGCGAGCAGCACGCACAGGATCCATCCTCACGACCTGGCGAGGCAAACCACGGGCCACACAGCTTTGGGATGGCAAGTCGGAAGTTATTCTCCATGAGCCGCCCCCGTGGCTGCCAGCGCGGGCAGGCTGTGGCTCGGGGCGCTGTGGGAGAGGCCAGCAGGGTAGGGTCTGCCATGCACAGCCGGCAGGTAGGACGATGAAACCTTATTTGGGATAAGCCAGAGTGCAAAGCCACTCTGCCTGCGGTGGGAGCTTGGTCCTGCGTGGCCGCAGAGCTGCCCGCAGGCTGCCAGCCCTGCCAGCGTCTCGCGAGCATCTCTCACCGGGGCTCTCGCAGCACAGCACTGAGAAGGTGAAACCAGCTCAAGCTGCAGAGATCGCCGCTGGGGCGGGGGGATGGCTGCAGGCTAATAATATTCCGTGTCTCATTATGCCGCGTATTAAGCTGAAATTTGCAGATGCTCTAATCACCGCGAGGCATTCTGCGCACACAGCCTCTCTCCAGCCCGGCAGCTCTGTGCAAACACCGAAGGAGAAGCCCTGCTAACCGTCCTGCCACATGGTGTCCTGGAATCTTTACAGACCATTTCACCTTCACAAATAGCCTTGGAAATGTCTGTGCATCGACAGCCCCTGCGGTAGCCAGATAGCACCGCCGCCTCCTCTGCAGCTCCCTGGGCCCCTCTTAAGCTTTTTCCCATCACGCCATGCAAATGCAAGGCTCCAGAATTTACACCAGGGCTGGGTAAAACACCTCACGTCGAATGTGATCTGTGCCCCAGGCTTGCAGGAAACGCGAACCGTATTTTACAGAGGTTGAGGGAAGCTCCTGCCTGAATTGCTTTTTTTTTTTTTCGCTGTACCTCTTCTCTCTCTCTTTTTTTTTTTTAAATGATTTTCTTTTCTTTTCCCAGATCTTTGCCCTTTGCCCTCCTGCGATCAAAGGGGGCACGCATTCAAGTGCCGTGGGAATACTCAGTCCTTGGGTATTCTGGGCAATCTCACGAGAAAAGCTGCTTTTTCCCCAGAGGTAGAGAAACGCGCATGAACCGGGGTGTGGGAAGGAGGGGTGTGAAGCCCGCCGGTTCCCTGTGCGTGGGAAGGGAGGAGAGGGGAGCGGGGCGGGCAGGTGATGGAAGGGTTAATCGGAGACTGTCCTTGCTGTTTTTTCCAGGCCTGGCTGCACCAGACTCTTCCATTTCTCTTGGCAGGGATTTAAACCGTGGGGCTGAGCTAAAGCACGTGAGCCTGGAGACTCCCTGCACTCCAACGGTGAGCAGGACCCTGAGCGAGACGCTGCAGCTCATTAGCAAAGCAGCAGGCTCGTCCGCGGTGAGCAGGTGCCAAGCAGGCAGCAACAACAGAAAAACTGAGGAGAGGCAGAAATGCAGCTCGATGGGGAGCCCCTTCCCTCAGCAGCGGCGTTTTCCACTCCGGGTATGCACACGCTCGCTACGAGTAATAACACGGGGGAGAAACCTCGCCCGCTCTCCGGTAGGGTGAAACACAAGGGTTTGGGAATCGGGCTCATCCCTCTGCTTGGCGCTGGTTTGGGCCACCCCCTTCAGTCTCAATTCATACGCATTTGGCAGCTTTTTCTTGCTGGGGGGGCTTGTGGTGGCCCTCCCCCATCGGCCCACCCTGCTGGGGGGGAAGCAGGGATGAGGGACAGCCCACCCCAGCCTGCCAGGGAGCCCCAGGCAGAGCTGTTTGCTGCCCCTCTCTGGGTTGGCAAAATGGGGCGACCTACGGAGCCCCCCCGCGACTGAGGGAAAGGGCTGGGAATCATTCCCTGAGCAAGCACAATGGCTCCTCGTCCTGATGGCTCGTCTGGCTCCGTGCTCACGGTTGCCCAGACGACTGCTTATGGAAAAGCGCGCATGGCCGGAGAGGCTCTGGCTGCTTGTCCCCAGCGGGTCCTCGCCCCCCGCTCGCTCCTGGAGGGGATGGCACTGCCCTGCAGCACACCCTCTGCCGCTGAGGGTGACCCCAGCTCCTGCTAATGCCTGTGCAGACCGAGATCCTGTCCTTTGCAGGTGTCCGGAATCCAGACCCAGATCTGCTGCTTCCAAAGAAAATCAGGTTCGACCACAAAACCCCTCCTCCGCGGTTGGGATCAGCACTATTGTGCGCTGCTGTCTCCATTGCTACGGGGTCTGGGTGGCGTGCTGGGCGTCGGACACGCGCTGCCTGCGCCACTGCAGTGCAGTCAGCATCTCAGCAATGACAGCGGTGCCTCTTTATTGCTTTTGGTCCTGGTCTTTCCTTCATCTGGGACTCGTTTTCCCAGGTGGACCCAGAGCTAGACAAGTCTGCCATTCACAGCCGATTGTGCCACAGGCTACGGCAACGATGTCGGGGGCGCAGGGAAAGTCACGGGCAGAGAGCCCAGGTGAGCAGCAGAAGTGGAAGCATTCAGGATCTCCCAGGGTCCCGTGAAAATCCAAGCGGACATCCTCCAGAGAGGTGTTCCAGGTGCTGGCTCCCCTGATGGCCCAGCCTCAGCCTGTCACACATGACCTGGTTGTCCGTGGCCAGACCCAGCACAGCACTGGGCAGCTGAACGGCCCTGAAGAGCAACCAGCTCACGTCTCCCCAAAAAGACAACCTTGTCATGCCCAGTCCAGCGCCTGCTCGGTCTCCTCACTGCTGGAGGAGACTGCTCGGTCCCACTGGTGGAGGACTTTTGCACCTTCAAAATAGACCACGTCCCCACAGGAGCTGGTCAGGGAAGCTCTGGCCAAAACATGCCCCCTACAACCTGCTCTTGCTACAGCCAGCAGGGTGGGCAGCTCTGTCCTGCTTCTTCCTGCCGTTGGTGTTGACATTGCTGCGTGAAAAAGGCCAGAAGCCCCTGAGCTCTTGGTCTGGGTCCTACCTGGTGCTTCTGTGACCATAAAATGGAGTAACTTTTGCACAATGAGCTCACCATCCTTCAGGCCAGCGTCTGGCTGCCCTTTGCAGGTGGGCTACAGTCACCAGAGTGGACCTGGCACAAAGCCTGCCGGTCGCCCTTAGCCCTGACATGGCACCTCTCCGCTCCCCAGCCACGTCACCTCCAGGCAACTCGTCCCCAGATTTCTCCAGGCAACTCGTCCCCAAATTTCTCCAAGGCGTAGTCACAGAAACAGCCCCAGCATCCATGCACATAGCAATTTGGGAGCAGATCCAGAGACCAGCGCGTTCCAGCTTAGACACCGTTGATCCAACATCCGCTCCACACAAACGTAGTCCTCAGGAGAAGGAAAACAAAAGCAGGGATGATTTAAAAGGAGAATAAACCCCCTCCTTCTGTGGGACCTCGTCCTTGCCCAGAGGAGGAATCACCTACTGCAGGAGTTTGATTGGGGTAAGTAATAGACCACCTTAAGCTGAGATGACATCTCCTCTGAATGCTGCATTCAACGGTGGACAGGCCGTATGCAGAAATAAACAGGGACCCAGGACACTCTGGCAGCTCTTTAAAAGGTTGTTAATAATGTGCTGTTCACGTTCCTCGGAGACTGCTGCCACGGTCTGCCAGTAACAGACGCTGGCAGTCCTTTTGGGGACTCACTCCTGCCGTGACGGAGCCTTTGCCTGGCACCAGGCACGAGCCCAGCGTGGCCTTCCCCTGGCCTTGTCCCATCACTGCCATCAGCACTGGGGAGGGGAACACAGCTCTGCAGCAGGGACCTCGGTGGTCCAGGTGGCCCTAAGGCGACATGGATGTGCACCAAGGCACGGGAAAAAGGACAGGTTTTGCATCCAAGCCCTGGTGGGCTGACGGAGCCTTGTGTGTTAGGGCTGGCAGCTCCCAGCACGGACCCAGACCTTGAAAGCGGGAGGGAGCTCTGGGGGCGGTGAGGAGATGCTGATCCAGACCCGGCAGACTATGGTTGTTAGGGGGCAGAACTGGATCTGCAGCTAATGGGGCCGAGAGGACAGTACCTGGAGAGCAGGACATCAGTAGGACAACCTGGATGATCCATTTCTCCCACTGCAGCTCGTGAGCCAGCATCTCCATCATTGTCCTAGAGCCCGAGAAAATAAGGTCCAGGTCAGAGTGGTACAAGGGAAAGTGAAATGGAAAATCATTCGAACTGCCACGTTGCTGTACAATTCACCTCCCCAGGCCCAAGCCAGCCTGAATCTGGCTCATGAGCTCCCAGCATTGGGCACAGGGACTAGGGAAAGAGCGTGGAGCTTCCCCCCTTTCCCGTAGGCAGAGATCAAAATGTGTCGGGCTGGAAATCTCCCAAGAGCAGCTCCCTCCTGGGCTTCACTGCTGCTTCCTGTTCTCAGGGGCAGGAAATACCAAGCAAACAGCTCCGTGCATGACTTCAAAACTTCCACTTCCAGCGCCGGCTGCAAGATGAGGATGGAGGAGCCTGCGCATCAGAGCAGCCTACCCAGAGACTTTGCTCCCATGGACCAGACCTGTTCCATCTCTCTCCTCTGCCCCTCGGGAAGCCAAGCCCCCAGGAACATCTCCTAGCCCTTAAGGTCAGGCTCAGGAGGAGGTTGCACTGAGCTCCCAGGCTGTCAGCCCTGGTGCCGGTCATTTGCTTTTCCTCTCTGCCTCCTCTCAGAGCCAGGCAAATAGATGTATTAATAACTGCACAGAAAAGGAGACTACGCTGTGCGGTGTGAGGCTGCTGCGTGTACCCCTTGTGAACGTGGCTGGCCACGACCATCACAGCACCAGAGCTTTTGCAGTCCCCCCCGTTGCTGTGATCATGATCCGCACACTCCAAGCTTTGCCTGGGAAAAACCTGCATCTGCTGCTCCCCTCCCTTGTTAAGAAGTCTCCTCCCCACAACCTGGGGTGGTGTGCCCTGTCTTCTTGCCCGCGTTCTGATTTTTGAGGGTTGGCTCAGTCCTGCCCTGCTGTGCTAGGAGCTGCACAACAGCCCAGAGTGACTGCTGGTGGATTGAAAAGGTCTGTTTCCTCCACTTCACTGGTTAGAAATAACAAGGTAGCGCCTGGCCTGCCTCTGCCACAGCTTCCAATTGGTGTGCTGATTGCCCAGCAATTCATTAGGCCCAGCAGCAAGGAGCAAACCTGGGATGGGAGCTGATGGCTCAGAGCAGGGTCCACCCTGTGGTTCTTCATCTCTCAGCGGCTCCAGGTTGCAGGGAGAGCCCCCCCCACACGACTGGCGTCCAGGTCTCGCTGGAACGAATGTGCCCTGGAGGTTCCTGCGTCAGAGCCGGGCTTTGGGGCTGTCTCTCTCCTCCAGGGCACCGCTGGTCCCTACCAAGACCCTCCCGAAGGTCCTGCTGCAGGGTGCCCACAGGCAGAGGCAGGAGCTGGAGGACACCCCATGTGCTGAGAGCCCAGAGGTGCCCAGCACCGCCTGAGCCTGGCAGGGGAGGTCACTGCCACACTTGCCTGCCGCGAGCTCCCCACGCTGCTCAGCATCTCTCCTCTTGGCCCGGGTGCGGATGGAGCCAGCTGCTCCTGGCGCCAGCGCTCGTCTCTGCCAGGCGCTGAGCCATCTGCCTGGCAGGGCCAGCCACACCTGCTGGGAAGGAGACAGAAGCTGGGCAACCTCCCCGCCTTTGCGGCATTCCGGCTGGCGGCATCACACGGCGGCTCCAAGAGGGCTCGTGTGTTTGCACAAAGAGAAAAGAGATAAGGGGAGGCTTCTCCCCCACCGCCCCCGAAAGCCCGTCCGTGGCGGGGCACCTCATGAGGAGGATGGGGACCATTGTGAACCTCAGGCAGCGTTGTGAACAAAGCCATCCCACTTCTCCCGTGACCACGCGGGCCCGGGATAAGGTGCCTCAAGTACCTCTGCCACGGCATTGCACAGTGCAGGCAGCGCCATTCCCAGCACTGTGCCGAGTCCGCTGGCAATGCCCATCACAGCAACCAGTGAGGACCACAGAGAGCCTCTCCCCTGAGCAGGCAAGGGGCTCTTTGTTCCCAGGAGGGCAGGGGTTTCAGAGGAGACATGCTCAAACAGCTGGCTTGGACCAGTAATGGTGTGCCCCCCTCACCAGTGTCAGGGCTGGTGACTGCCCTGGGTGTTGTTCAGAGCCTGTGTTCACCCATCCCCGTGGTCAGTGCCATGATGGCACAGGGGAAGAAGGGAGCCCTTCTCCTCCCTTGGCAAAAGGGAGCCAACAGCTCTGCCTTCTCCCGCTCAGTTCATCCCATCCCACTCCCATGCACTGGGAACTGCGGAAGCTGAAGCGTCACGTGCTGGTGCTGGGGTGCAAGCTGCCTCTCGAGCTCCTCGGCCATCGGGGCCAGGTGGCACTAAGGGTGCAGGATGCTGCCACCAGCCCTCACAGCCCTGCCATGATCCGCTGGGATGGAAAGTCCCTCCCAACCCAGGCTGGGATCTCCTGGCCTCTAGGGTGGGAGACACAGGCAGCAGGACAGGCAGAAACGATAGAGAGCATCTCTGGACGCACCACTGCTGAGCATCCCACACGTGGATCCTCTGCCCGGTCCTGTTCCTCCTCAGTGGGACAAGGTGGCCCAGGGATGTCACAGAGCAGTGCTTCCCCCAGCCTGGATGGCTTCTCCCACCCCGGGGGAGCCAGGACTGCTCTGCTCCTCTGGCACTCCAGTGTCATTGCCGGCACCCCCTGCTGCTGCCACCCAGCCCAAAACCAGCCTGGAGAGCTTTCTCCAGCGCCCCACAGGGTCAGGTCACACCGGACCTTTGTCCACAGTCCAACCAAGGCAGGGCAGCAAGCTCTGCTTCTGAGGAACTGGGAACACAGAAAGATTATCGCCGGGCTCTGAGAAGTCCTCCTCACCCAGACCTCCAGCCCTGGCAGCTCTCCTGGGTACCCATGACCACGGGGCTCCTGCAGGCAGCGCAGCTCTCCGTGGGCAGCATTCAAGGGCAGACCCGCTGGCTGCCCTCGTGCAGCAGCAGCCTGTTGACGTGGCTGCAGCTTTGCCCCATGCAGGAGAGCCTGAGCCAGGCGAGGGAGAGGAGACAGACCGATGCGATCACTGTTGGTCCAGCAAAGATGGGCGTCCCATCCCAGCAGCCTGCACAGCCCTTGTAACAGGGTCCAGTGCCATACTCCGCAACCACCTCTATCCCAGCCAGTGCCTTGGCTCTGGCAGGGAGGAAGAGGTGCTCTCAGGACATGGTGCATTCATCCCATTTCTTCTGGTGACCTCGGAGAAAGGTGAATTGCCTCCTGGCGTCCACTTGAAGATGTCTCCGCCAGGCAGGGCAGGAGCGGAGGGTGACAGCAGACTCAGCTCCCACGCTGCAGACACCGCAAGTATGCTGGGGCCAGGCAGATGGGTCCCATGACACCTCATGTGCCCAAGGTCTCCCAGTCACGGTCCCAGCCAGCTGATGCCCCGATGCATGCCACAAAGTTCAGTGTTGGTCACAGGTCTGCTCAAGCACACGATGCTCCTGGCTGCGGCAGAGAACTCAGAGGAACAGAGAGAGGCTGAACCGAGAATCCAGCTGCCCTGGGAAATACCTGTGACACCCCACCCTGGCCCCGACATGGCACAGAAAGCAGCACCGAGGACCTCAGCAGCAGCTCCTGAGCTCTGCGTGAGCCCTCTGGGGGATGCTGACCCCACCTGGGATCCTTCTGAGACCTGACACTGTCGCGCCACCCCATCCACAAGCACGTTCCCCACCATCTCACCCACTCCAGTGCCAGCCTGCCGTGGAGAGCTCAGGCGAGTTCTTGTCCGTGCCCCGTCCCCAGGGCTTCCTCACCCCATGGGGCCATCCTGTCCCTTACTATGAACCCTGTCAGCCGGTGCCACCCACAGGTCCCACTGGTGTCTCCCCACCAGGCTGCCCCAGTGGGCACCCGACAGCTCCTGTGGCATTTTGCAAACGTCCTCCCGCAGCAGCTCAGGAAAACTTTGCTGCAGGAGGGCTGCTTCGACCTTGACCTGGAGTAACTCTGTAGCGGTGGCTGCAGGAGGGGGACATGAGCTCAGCAGCCTGTCTGACGGGAAAAAACCACGCACGGCAACCTCTCTCCTTCCTTTCTTCTCTCTCTGCCATCCATTTGGTGGGCAATGCGGCCTCGCTGCAGCTTTATCTTGGTTCTTTAAAAGGCTCCCTGGCTGACATGCACACCGTATGGGAGCAGTCAGCCGAGGAGAGCCGTAAATCTCTGAAGGCCTCATCTTGCGGGGCACATTAGCTGTTTTAAACTTGTCAGCTTTCAGCGATGGAAATTGACTGTTCAAAGCCATTCTTCCCTCCGCATCCGGCTCCTTTTTACGCGGCGGCGAACGTGCTGCATCCCCGTTGGGTTGGAGCAGGGGGGCTGTGCATCCCCTCACGTGTGTCCTCAGGGACGGTATGTGCTTTACGAGTGTTTCTTGAGGTCCCATTGGGGCTATGAATGTCTCCAAGCCACCTCCTCCTCTTCTCTCCCCTGTGATCCTGCCCTCACCTGGAGGTGAGGATGGGGATACGTAACCTTAGAAAGCATGTCCATCCACAGGAGCTGGCTTTCCCATGTTCATCCACTCAGGATGACACCAGATCCTGATGAGGCTGAGGCTGAGAAGGTTTATCAAAATCAACCTCAGCTTCAGGGCGACCTGGTGGGATTCAAACTCAGCACTTCGTGCGTGTGTGTGTGTGTGTGTGTGTGCGCACATGGACTCCAGTGCTTGGCACAGTCTTGCACGCAAAGCCCAGGGACACACAGCCTGGCTGCTGGCCGGCTGCACCTATGGGCACCCGGTGAGGATGCCCCCGTGGCCACTGCGCTGGCGATGGCTCTGCCGGCACCAACAGCTCGCGAGCTGTGGCGAGAGCACAAGAGTGTGGGGGCTGCGAGGAGGAAAAGCTCTGCTTGAACAGCTCTCCCCGAGGCAAACTCCCACACAGGCATCTTCTCAAAAGGGCACGTGACCCCGTCCTGGGCATCCCACAGATCCTCTGCGGAACCAGTGCTCGGTGGGTGCCCGCCTCACCCCCGCCGTGCGCGGAGCTCCCTGTCCAACCTGCCGCGTGCACGGTTCACCTCCGCGGATGCTCCCCGGCCCCCCGTGCGGGACCCAGAGAGGAAACCCTGCAGCAGGTGCTGCCCTTCATCCCCCTCCCCATGGGACAAACCCCCCGTGCTGTGCTTCGCCGCCGTCACCCCGGGGAGCCCACCTGCGCCGGGGTGTCGCAGGCGCAGCGTCACCCCTGGGTGAACGTGGCCACCCTGAAGCAACCCCCCCCTCCCGCGGCGCCCGGCGAGCGGCAGCTGCACCGCGTCTGCCGAGGGAGCGTGACAGCCGCGCTCAGCCCCGAATCAGCCCCGGGTCCCCAACCCTCCCCGCGCGCGGGGTCAGGGCGGCCGTGACGGTGGAGACGAGGGGGGCCTGGAGCAGCTCCTGGCGCTGGGTGATTAGCGACGGTGCGAGCCCTGCGTCAGAAAGCGCCGCTTTCCCCTGGCTGCTAATTTCTCTCCTTGGTTACGGGGGAGGCAGGGGGAAGCGGTCCAGGCAGGAGGGGGGCATCTGGGCCAGGGAGCGCGGGGGCCCTGGCGCAGCACGTGGCGTGATCCATCGCAGGCGCAAAATAGTTGCCCCCGAATTAGCCAAGCGCTGGATGACGCACCGCGCTGGCAGCCGGCGGGGAGGAGGGGGAGGACGGCGGTGGCAGCGGGCAGCCTACCCACGGCGCGGCCGCCGGGTCTGGCCATGGGGAGAGGCTGCCGGGAAAGCGGGCAGGCACCCACCACCGGCACAGCGGGAGGGGTCCTGGCCCCCCAGGCTGCCGGCACCGCCGTGCCCCCCGCTGCGTCCCCCAGTGCAGCTCCCAGCACGCCCCGCTCCCCGCCGCGTCCGTCTGTGGCGATGCCCAGAAATAATCTGGCAGCCAAGCCGAGCCCGAGCCGCGTCCACCCACCCGCTCCACGTGAGCGGTGGGGAGGGGAGAGGGCGAGAGGAGCCAGCTGGGTCCCCCCCCCGCCACCGCCACTGTGGCCCTCTGATAACGCCGGATTTGGGTCCTGCAAACCTGCGACAAGAGGGGTGCCAGCGTGGGGGGAGCAGCTAAGCTTCCTATCACCTGCAGGGCAGTGATTCCTCGGGGACCCTGCCAGCCCACTTCCCTGCGAGCAGCAGGGAGGCTCCGAAAGCAGGGAAGGGCGCACGCGCATCCCGCAGCCCGCGCTGGCATGTCCTCCGCTGGAGCGTGGCGTGGGTCCTGGCTGGACCCCGGGGGTCCCCCAGCCCCGGCCACACACCCCGGCCGCGGGGACAGCAGGGCCCACGCTACGAGCCTGATTTGCAGATTGCTGTTCATGACACGGTGCTCCAGCCCGGCTAAGGCTGACGGGTTGGTTATTATATCGACAGCATAAACGTGTCGCAAATTGCCTGAATTAGCCATGTGCCATGAACAGGTTTATGGATAATGGGATGCAGAGGCCTTTCAGGAGCAGGCAGCTCGCAATCCTGTTAGACAGCTCCAGCCCCAGCCGTTCCCCGCTGGAAGATGAAAGCCCATCAGATACACCGGACAAAACCCAACGTGCCTCTTGCGTGCGAGGAGAAGTGCCCTGCGGGCAGGATCCAGCCTGGCTAGCTCAGCCCGCTCTTCCACCTCCTCTGTCCTCCTCACCTGATGTTTTCCTCCTTGGGGAAAAAAATTCCCCTGCTCTTCCCCAGAAGATACTTTCCCTCAGGGTGTGGGGAAGGGAATGCTCTTACACTGTGCTTCTGTGTCCAAACTGCATAGCAAGGACTTCGGGAAAAATATCCCATCACGTGCCCAGGGCTGTCCTCAGCTTCCACTTTGGAATTCAAATGTAATTCCAAAGCTGTACTGGTTCAGCCCCAAGGCTGACCTGGTTCAGGACCGCATCTTGCGGCAGCTCTAATGGGGTGCAAGGGAGGACCTAAGGGCGGAAATAGCTCTTCCCGGTTTTTCTGTGCATGGATTGGTCTGATCACTTCTTTGGATCCACATTTAGCTTTTGAGTTTCCTGCAGCGAGGCATTCCCCAGCTTCTTCCCAGCTGGCCTGAAAGGCCACTGTGGATAAAACGTGGCTAGTCTGTTGTCCTCGGCTGGGCTGTTCTCCAAGCCCGCAGCCTCTCAGCCTGGACCTGAGCCCTTCCGAGCGTTTTCAGGGGGACGTGGGGTGTCACGCCGCGGTCTGGCAAGCATCGCTGTGGGGACAGTGGAAAGTCTAGATGTGCCCTAGCTCCCTGTGCATCCCCACGCTGCACCCCGGCAAGAGTGTGGCTTTAAAACGGGGCTTATTAATGTCCAGCGGCGTCTCGGTGCAGCCCACGCCAGGCGGGAGCGCGCAGGGGAGAGAGACAAAGAGAAAGGCAGAAGCGGTGGGGAAGGGCCGGGCTCGCCTCCCTGCACAAGCGCTTCTCCTCAACCGAGCGGCGAGAAAGCAAAACTGAGAAGTGCCTAAAATTAGAGCTGCCAAACCCCAGCTGGGGAAGCCTGGAAAAGATCCCCAGGCCCCGGAGCCTTGGGCGAGCTGCATAAAAGGCAGCGGAGGGGAAGGGAAGGGAGCTTGGGGACCCCGGCAAGTAGAGCGAGGCACAGTGGGAGCGGGGAGCGGATGGCTGCCTTCCCCCCGCTCCGTCTTCCTCCCCGCCACCGCATCCCCCTGCCTGCTCACGACACCCCCCTCCCCTTGCGCACACGGGGACGGATGCAGACCCCGCGCCGCAGCCCAGCGGGGGCTCGGGGGACCTGCCGTCCCTCGGAGGGCACCCACTGGGGTATTGAGGCGTGCTGGTGCAGCGGGGACAGGGTGCCCGCGGTCCCAGCACTGTCAGCAGCCCCCAGTCAGACATCCTGGCTTGTCTGCCTCTGCGGGAGACCCACGGACCTGACACTGGTGCCTGGAGAGGTCCATGCGCTTGGACCCTCTGCAAAAAACATGTACCTGGGCTGTTCCTCAGTGGGGCTTGAAGCCCTGGGTGGTGTCCCCTGCCTTGCACCTTGCCACAAAGCCAGCTAAGCTTCTAGAGGCGCAGGGATAACTGGGGAGGCCAGAAGCTGGGTGACCTGGGACACCAATGTCCTCCCAGAGACGTGGGCATTCACCTCCACCCAGCAAACGGGAACGGCAAGCCTGTTACCCCCCAGCTGCCCACCCTGCGGTATCTTCCTGCCCAGAAAGACACGATCAGAGTCAAAAGCACAAGCTCTGCCATCAGCCAAAGATGCAAAGATCTCACCAGTGCAGCTGAGGTGAGAGACACTGTCCCTCAGGCCAGCTCCTCCCACAGAGGTGAAAGCAGAGGTGGGAAGGAGCGCTCCCCCCCAGCATCCCAAGGCTCCTCCGGATTCACGGAGCAGGAGCTTGTGGCTGGAACCCTCCCTGCCCCAGCACTGCTGGTGGCGGAGTCACCAGCCGTGCACCAGCTAGACAACTAAAACCCGAAAAAGCAGCAGCTTCACAGGGAGCTGGTGACTTTGCACTGAATTCGGCTTCCCAGCTCCTATTTGTCATGATCAAAGCGACCGAGGTTTAGCGCCAGCTTCACTGAGCTCAAGAGATACTATAAAATGGCTGAGTCAAGGGCAGGTCTATATCATTTCCCTCGGTAACTGCAAAAATCACAAAGGCAGCCGTACCCCAACACCTGGTGAAAACCTGGACTTCCCCAGAGGTAGGACCCCACTCGGACCAGTCCTCTCTGTGTGCCACAGAATGAGACCTTAGCCACTTAATTTGGCGTAAATCAGCCCCCGCTTGACTTTTGTCCATGACTCAGTGCTGGGTACGTGCAAAATTGCCCAAGGAGGAGGTAGACGCATTGGACAGAAGGTGGAGAAAAAGGGCCTTGGGGGAAATACACGCCAGAGGGATGCTCTGGGAGCAGCTTGCCCCGAGCTCGTCACTGCCTGTCCTCCTGGAAGCCTCCGGTCCTGGCGTGGAAGCAGGTGTGTGCTGTGACAGCGGAGGGAGAGTGCCCTGGCTCTGCTCCAGCACAGCCAGCATCATGGGACACGCACCCAGCAGGAATGGGGCTGGGATGGAAGAGAAACAAGCGGCCGTGGGGGACTGGTTGGGACCAGAGGCACAAGATTGGTCACCAGGATACACAGACAGTGACACAGCTGTTGCTTCGGGGAGGATGTGACAGGGCAGAACAGGATGGGCAGAGGGGGATGAGATGGCCAGGAGATGATGGAATGGGATGGCATGAGATGGCATGGGAGAGGACAGGATAAGACAGGATAAAACAGAGGGGATGGGAGGATGGGATGGGGTGTGGTGGGATGGGTTGAGATAGGATGGCATAAAACAGAAGGGATGGGATGGGATGGGACGGAATAAAACAGAAGGGATGGCATGGCATGGCATGGCATGGCATGGGAAGGGATAAAACATGAGGGGATGAGGTGGGATGAGACAGGACAAGACAGGAGATACAATGGGATGAGACAAAACAGAGGATGGGACGCAATGGGATGGGGTGGGATGGGACGAAACAGAGTGGATGGCATGGCATGGCATGGCATGGCATGGGAAGGGATGAAACAGAGGGGATGAGGTGGCATGAGACAGGACAAGACGGGATACAATGGGATGAGATAAAATAGAGGATGGGACACAATGGGGTGGGGTGGGATGGGATGAAACAGAGAGAATGGGATGGGATGGGATGCACAAGAGAGGATGGAGCAGTGACTGGATGGATGGGATAGAGGGGGCAAGAAGTCCTCCTGGGAGCCAGCTCCCTGTGGCCACACTGGGGTGGCCCAGCCAGCACCTCCGGCCGTGGGGCAGAGCCCAGCACAGCAGGCTCGCCCAGCAGCCCCGGCAGTCCCCGCTGGCCTGCCCTCTGCGCCCCACTGGGCACCGTGCCGCAGGCGGGGAGCCACATGTGAGGCCCAGCGCAAACATCTCACGCTTTCCCATGGGGAAGCGAATTGCTCCCTGGAGCGTGAGATCTGATTAGATTCGTGACACGCTGCAGCGTGGCAACAACGTGATGGCCGGGCCCACGGTGTGCACCCCGCGCCCGACCCACGTCATTCCGGGGCTTTGGGGGATGATGGGAGGGGCAGGAACAGTTTGGGGAGGGGCAGCCTGGCTGCTCCGGGATGTGTCCAGGCTGAGATGTGATGGACAGCAAAGGATGGGCTGGATGAGAGTGTGCCCCCGGGAGATGAGCTCGACTGCATGGCCCCGGGGGCAGCCACCAGTCCTGAGGACTGCAGGAGGGATGGTCTGAGGTTACCCCACCCTGATGGATGTTACCCCATCCCTGCCTCCCGTCGGATGCAAAATGATGCTCTCCCATCTCTGGCTGGCAAAGCAGCTGCTGTGTTTTGGGGCATCCTACTGGGGCAGCCGCTCGCCGAGACCCGGAGAGCCCCAGGCAGCCGGAGGTCAGGCGAGCTGGCCTGGCTGGGAGAGGAGGTATCTTCAAAGGCTTCTCAAGGCGACAAACAGTACCTGTCCTGTAGTTTACCCTTCACATTTGCTTCCTGTAACGGTTTCAGAGTGATGCCTGCCTCTTTATTTGAGATCTTTCAACAGCTGTCTGATAGAGAAGACCTTTATCTTGCCTCTCCCGGGCTCCCATCCAACGCCGGTCTCTGGAGGTGGGGAAGAAAGAGAAAAAAAACCAGAATTCACTGCTGACCGAGAGGCTCACCTAATCCACCGCGTGTGGAAAATTACTGCCACCGCAAGGCGCCCAGCCCTGGCCCCCTTCCCACCCTCGCCAGCCAGCTCCTGCTCCTAAGGCTTTTGTGCCTGGATTTTTTTCTCTCCTCTTCCTACTGGGAGAATGGGAACTTCAGCATTTGGACAAACCCTTGAGAAAACAACCTTACGGTGCTTGGGGCACTGAGTCTTTTTTTTTTTTTTTTTTTAATTTAGTTTCATCTGATGCTGAGATAGATTTGCCTAGAATCACTGTGCAGGCTGTAAAAGCACACCCCCCCGCCCTGCACACACAACCCCCCAGCCCACCAGCCAGTATCAGCAGACCAGAGACCACTCGTGCCAGTAGCATTGTTGGAAGCCGGCTAAGCTGTGCCAGATCCACAAGACGTGGCACTAAGCTCCCCTTCTCCAGGCACAGGTCCAGCCTTGCAGTGTCACTAGGTCCCGCGCAGCACGGTCCACAGCCCTGCCCACCTCACAGCCACACTTCCACCCCAAAGGGGATGGTGTGAAAAAGCTCTTTAGGACAGTGTCAAGCTTCAGGACAGGTGACCTCCCTCCTCTGCTCAACACAGACACAACAGGGCTAGGAGTCACCTCTGCCACCTCAAGGCATCGGCAAGTAGACCTCTGCGACTGAAGGTTGCCCACCATGGATGGCTCCTTCACAGGCAGAGAGACCAAGGCACTGCGAGGCTTCCTCTGAGCTCTTGCAGCACCTCCTTCAACACCAAATGGATTGTACCCTGGGGTCCACTGCTTGGGCTCTTGCTGGCCCCAAGGGATGAAGGCACCAGGCTGTGTTTGTGCTGTCCACAGCAGCTGCCCACTCAGCATCTACTCTCGTCTCCAGCACATGCAACTGTGTGGTCCTATAACGTGCTTATCAGCAGTTTGGGAAATGCCCTGGCCTGGAATTGGGATTAAAGACACACAGGTGCAGGGTTTCTTCCCGTCTGGATACTCTTGGACATAGCTTTGTCTCAAGAAAGAGGTGCACAAACCTTCCCGCACCGCTGTCTGGGAAGAAAGGGTTGCTGTCCCTAGATCACAGTTAGGGAAACTGAGTCACACAGCGGTAAATCTCAGAGCTCAGAGAAAGGCTAATTTTGTCTTACCTGTGAATACCAGGCAAAAAACCCCCAAAACCACAAAAAAAAAGAAATGCAAATTGTTTCCTATGGCAAATAAACCACCACGAGCCGCCTGTTTTGCCTCTGGTATTCCCTGTTTCACATCATCTGATGGTCAGTTCGGACTGAGGCATTGCCACCCCTGCACCATGTGCATCACCTCCTCATCGCTATGGGACCGGCTGTGTAAATCACGTGGGATTTGCCTTCTTCATTCCTCGAATGGTTTCCGAGCTATAAAGCACTTCCAGCCTAGCTGCCAAGCTAAACCTGTCTGATCGTGCCCTGGGGCCGCTGAGACCTGAGCCCTGGATACAGTCCCCGACTGTACCCGAAAGGACCTCACCGGTACGGGTGACAGCACCCACCTCGCCCCAAGAGCTGAGGAGGGGGAAAAGGGAGAGGAAAAAGATGCAAATCCATTTCCCAGCGCAGGAAGTGTAAAGGCAATACCTGCCCCTACACACGGCCGCGAGCACAAATAAAAATGCCGCACAACTGCAGTGTTGTCGCTGCCAAGTATTTATAGCTCGCTTGCACCTGAAGTCCCTCCCCAGGCCTGGGAGAGGGAAGGCAGCTGCGGCCCGGCCGGGTGGGTGGAGAGAAGGAAAAAAAAAAATAAAAATGCTGCTTTGGGCAAATAAAGCAGGGGAAGACTGGCTTCACGCTTGGGTGGGTCAGTGTGGTGCTCCCCGGCAGCGTGCTTTGGAAAGCCGCCTCCGCAGTCACCCCGCCGGCACCAGCAAACCCCTGGAAGGGACACGGCACAGGACCCAACCGTGCATGGCCAGGGGTCAGCCAGTGCCATGGATGCTCCAGGCTCTGTGGACTGGCAGTGGAAGGGTGTTGGGGTAATCTTTTGCTAAGAGGGGATGCTGGATAACATTTCCTGAAGCGTCTTCAGGATTTAAGGACACAGATCTGCAAAGGAATGGAAATTGCAGGAATTAGGTACCTAAATAAGAGTAAGGCACTTGAAAGCCACTCCGGAACAGGCTTTTAATTTACTTTTTAACCATATGGTAAGAAAGAGAAGAGAAGGTTGAGGGGAGACCTTCTCCCTCTCTACAACTCCCTGAAAGGAGGTTATAGCCAGGTGGGGTCAATCTCTTCTCCCAAGGAACAAGCGATAGGACAAGAGGAAATGGCCTCAAGTTGTGCCAGGGGAGGTTTAGGTTGGATATTAGGAAAAACTTCTTTACCAAAAGGGTTATCAAGCATTGGAACAGGCTGCCCAGGGAGGAGGTGGAATCGCCGTCCCTGGAGGGATTTAAAAGCCGGGCAGACGTGGTGCTGAGGGACATGGGTTAGGGATGGTTTAGGCATAGGTTTATGGTTGGACTCGATGATCTTGAAGGTCTTTTCCAACCCAAGTGATTCTGTGATTCTATGATAAAGCCTCTCGAAAGATAAGGGCTGTATTATAGGCACACCGTAGATGTTCCATTAACCCAGTCCCCTGTTTCCATCGGGGCCAATGCCAGGTGCCCAGGGAAGAGATTACAAATGTGGCTGGTGCGTGTAACGCATCCTTGGTCTCCTGATCTCCAGACATGGGCTTTCTGAGTTACAGAGATGTTGCCGTTCTGCTTAAAACCTCTCCATGGGCTTTTTCCTTCTGTCTTTAACTCACACCTCCCGTGCGAAGTGGGAGCACCCGCTCCCCCTGCAGTGAGGAGTTCCCCTTAAGGACGCTGCACAGAACAAACATCTCCTCAGGTTTCCTTTGAACCTGGCCCCTACTAATTTCTTTCACCTAGATCCCAGATGGTATATGAGAAGATGCAGGGAGCCACCATCCATTTTCTCCCTGCTGTTCAGAGGTCTCTGCTTCCAGGAACCGGATCTTCCACCACAGGGAAGGATGGTCCCCGCGACCGGGAACAAAACAAGTTCATGCCCCTTGTCGTGGACGGCTTCAGACGTGGTTTTCGTTTCCATTACTCACCAAAACAAAGAAATGCAGGAAGGAAATCCTGTGCTGCCACATTTGCTGGCTCACCACAGTTCACAAGTGACCTTGGAGCTCCCCACTGCACCAAGAGCTTCTCTGAAGCATCTACACTGCTTTCAGAGGGGAGGGGAACTGAGCCACAGGGCAATTACTCAGATTTCTTTTGGTCACCTTATAACTTTATGCAACAAGGTAAAAAAAGGCTTCCAAAGCCTAGTCATTGCCTTTGGAGGTCAGTTGAGCCAACATCGCCGGAGTATTTATGTTCTACTTCTGCTTGTGTGGATTTATCCTCACTGCTGCTGCTTATTCTTGTTGCTAAGACTTTAACGTCTGAAATAGTGAGAGCAGGTAAACTGAGGCACTGGA
Source organism: Chionis minor (assembly GCA_013398295.1). Classification (NCBI taxonomy): domain Eukaryota; kingdom Metazoa; phylum Chordata; class Aves; order Charadriiformes; family Chionidae; genus Chionis; species Chionis minor. Next base: position 58,559 of record VZSF01000856.1, on the reverse strand, counting down.
GGGGCTCCTGCAGCCTAACCAAAACCCCACAGAACGGTGGTGACAGAGGTGGACATACACCCACACCTGGACCCTTCACCCCCTGGCCTGGCCGGATGCCTGGGGAAGAGACATGGCAGCGGCTGAGGAGATGGTCACGGCATGGCCGCAGCCCCACAGCTTGTGGAGGGGCTGTGCGGTACCCAGGGAGCCTGGCAGCAGCGGCAGGGATGCAGCGGCAGGGATGCAGCAGCAGGGATGCAGTGGCAGGGATACAGAGGCAGGGATGCGAGCACGGCTTCACCAGCCCCAGCCAGGCAGCTGATTAAAATGCAGTCCGGCCACCCCGGGCCTGTCCCCACCGTCTCCCGGCTTTAAATAATAGCTTAATTATCTCATTTACATTTGGCTCCTTTCAGGGAGGCACTGCGGTTGATTAACATTTTCCCTCCCGGTGTCTCACTCCCCGTCCCCGCCGCATCCCACCCTTCCCACGCTGCCCAGTCCCCCTCCCCCGAGCACGGCGCCCCAGCTCCCATTCCAGTGGCCCAGCACCCACTCCCAGCTCCAGCCCCACTCCTCTGGCTGGGGCAGGGCTCTCCAGGGCCAAAGAGGTGCCAGGACCCAGCTTGCAGCTGGCCACGACAGACACAGATGCTGGAGGATGGGAAGAGATGCCCTGGCCGGACAGCTGTGGGATGAAGTCTCTCCTCATCCTCTCCCCACTGCTCGCTGGCGCCAGTCTGTGTCCTGCCATTGCTCTGCTGTCGGCGCTGCCCCTGATCTCTCCCCACGTTCCCGTTTCCACCCCTCACTGGGCAGCTTTTAACTTTCTTTTTTATCTTCTCTTTTTAAATCTCCTTTGAAAGCTCCAGCCAAACACTGGATTCCTTTGAAGAAGAAGAAAACCTCTCTGTGGGTTGCCCTTTCTCACCGGCTGGAGCTGTGAGAGATCGCGGTGCCCAGCCTGGAGGGAGGAGGCACTGCTTGGTGGCTCCCCCGGCCCTGGGCACATCCCTGAGGGTGTTTCGGGAGGAGACCAAGACTGCAGGCATCACCAGCCCTCGTCTCCCACACCCTCCGAGCCCCTTCTCAGGTTTCCCAGAAAACCTCGGTTGCACTCCTACACCACTTGGGGTCTTTGGGACAATTTAGTGTCCGCCACCAAGCTGAAGGGGAGATTTTGCAGGAAATTTATGCGTAATTAGCTCCCCAGGTACCCAAGGCCATGAGACAAGGAAGAGACCAGGAAGATGCACGCAACACTGGACTCCTCCTTTCCCCACCAACCTGTCACACTCTATCCCGAGCTGGGACAGGACCTCACGGACAGGGACAGGGGGGTGATGCAGCACCACAGAGGCAGCTCTCCCTGCCACCAGAGCCCCATCCCACCAGGAGAAACTGGGCTGACGTAGCCATCCTGGGGGACTCAACCAACCCCCAAGGCTCCTCAGTAGACCTTCTTATTGCCGCGTGAGCCCCTCTTCCCTGCCTGCTCCATCCACTCATCCCCCTTCCATGGCTCGGCGCAGCCCCAGAGGCTGCATCCCTCCCTGGGCTTGGCACAGCCGGCCGAGCCGCGGCACAGCTCTGCAGGTCCCGCTGCTGAATTACAATCTCCTGCGTGAACAGCAGGCGTTTCCAGATAGTCCTATTGATTTTGTGTAGCCTCCAAAACCCCCGTTCCCGCTGCTAATTTAGCTGGGACAGCCACGTTGTCCCTTCTGCTGGCGCCGTGTGTGGTGAAACCCTTTGATCCACTCCCTCTCGCTCCCTTCAAACAGCCCCCCATTGCCAGGAGAGTTTGTGCTTTAGTGCAGAGGTGCTCTTTTTGGAACATATATTTTTAATGGGTATTTCAGACGTGGAGCAGGCACGAGGGAGTAATTCTCCTGTGCCCTGGTATTTACATATTTTCCAGCATGCACAGCACAGGCAGGGGAAGGTTTCACAGAGGGAGCACAGCAAACAGGAAGGAAAAAGCTTTGTGCTTTGTATCGCCAGGGCCCAATTACAGCCTGAAAGGCAGGGAGCCCATCCGGGTATTGCCCTCTCCAGCCAGTCCAAGCTGCAATTATAGTCCTCGCCAGACTCAGCAGGATCTGGAAAAAAATATCTCGAGAGCTTAAAAAATGATCGCTAGCTCACTCTTTGGGGCGCGGGGATTTTAGGGCACCATCTGCTCACACTTCCCTGCCAACACAGATCCTAAAAACTGCTGGGTTTCACCTGACTTCTGAAAGAAAATAAGGGCTGGGGAGAACCCAAATGCTCACCGCTGCGCTGGCAGGGAGGGCCAGGAGACCGGGGAGATGATGCTACAGGGATGTGGCTGGTGACACTGCCAGGGATGGCTTAGGGTGCGCAGAGGATGTGGGAGGAGATCCTGCAGAGCAAAGGTGATGGGAGGTGGGGAGGGAAGCTGGGATGATTATGCCGCTGTACTCAGCACTGGTGAGGCCGCAGCTCGAGTGTTGTGTTCAGTTTTGGGTGTCACAGGACAGGAGAGACATTGAGGTGCTGGACCATGTCCAGAGAAGGGCAACAGCGCTGGTGAGGGGTCTGGAGAACAAGTCTCATGAGGAGCGGCTGAGGGAGTTGGGATTGTTCAGCCTGGAGAAGAGAAGGTTGAGGGGAGACCTTCTCACTCTCTGCAACTCCCTGAAAGGAGGTTATAGCCAGGTGGGGTCAAGCTCTTCTCCCAAGGAACAAGTGACAGGACAAGAGGAAATGGCCTCAAGTTGTGCCAGGGGAGGTTTAGGTTGGATATTAGGAAAAACTTCTTCACCGAAAGGGTTATCAGACATTGGAACAGGCTGCCCAGGGAGGTGGTGGAATCACTGTCCCTGGAGGTATTTAAAAGCCGGGCAGACGTGGTGCTGAGGGACATGGGTTAGGGGCGGTTTTGGCAGTGTAGGTTGATGGTTGGACTCGATGATCTTGAAGGTCTCTTCCAACCCAAGTGATTCTATGAGCTTCCCCACTCCCAGAGCACAGGTGATGGGAGGTGGGGAAGGAAGCTGGGATGAGCTTCCCCGCTCCCACTGCGAGGGCTGACAAGACCAACCTTCCCACCCACTCACGTGATTCCCGGAGCCAGGGCATGCCCAGGCATCGCACTGCTAGTGCTGCAACCCCGGGAGCTGGCAGGAGCCCTCTGACAGCACCAGTGTTACTGGTAGGGACAGCATGCAGCCAGACACACCCTGGGGTAGGTCACACCAAAACTCAGGTCACTTCTGGGGCCACCCTGCTGTCCTGTGCAAGCCATCCAAGCCACCTAACACCACATCCAACCTGCTTGCCCAACACTACTGCAGACCTGCCTGCAGACATCCTGCCTCTACTGCAGGCGTGGTTGCCACCATGGGGATGAGGATGTGTTGAAGCAGAGGATGGTGGCATTGCTGCCCAAAATCCCGAGCTGAGGACCAGGAGAGGCACAGTCCCTGGCTTTCCAGAGGAAGCGATCTCTCCATGACCAGTCCTGCGTGTTGCTCTCAGCCAAGTGTCGTTGACCAAAGTAAGATTCCCTGCCAGTGACATTTTCCACTTTTGCAGGGCAGTTTCTAGGCAATGCACTGAAAAAAATTAAGCTGCAGAGATAGTAGGAAGAGAGAAAAAGAGCTATATGGGAATATTGTGGATCGCGCTACACCCAGCAAGCTCTATTTTTGAGCCAAACCAACAAATATTTAAGTGCTGCGAGTTTCTCAGCTGAAGCAGGCTCTCGAGCAAGCCAGATTTGACCTTCAGGTATTGCTAGGACTAAGTAACGTGCAAAGGTAGGTTTTGTCCCACTAAACTTAATGCCCGGAGTACCAGCACGCTGCTGTCAAGGCATATGAGTTCTGTTTTCTTTGAAGCTCTTCCAGCCTCAAAGTCCTGCCTGGCAATTATACACATTTTCAGGTCTAAATTTGTTGGCCTGTCTCTAGACATATGCTGTATGATATGATATGGAGCGTTTGGGCATAGATTTCCGTGCAGCATCGCCGTCTGCTTCCGAGTGCTCACGCTGTGGCACTCTCTGCTCCTTCAGCGCTGTAAAACCTACGGATTAATATTTCAATGTACAGGAGAGAGCTGTGCATCTGCATACGGGCAGGGAAGAGGGAAGCCTGAAGCCGGAGTTACCGCTGCTGCGGCAGAGACGGGAGGACACGTAGGGCTACAGTGGTGGACAGGGTGCTGGGTTCCATTGCTCTAGTTGGGTGCTAGTCACCCACTTCTCCCAAGCTTTTTCCCATAATGTTGGCCATACACAGCCAAATATCAGTGAGGAGGACCAGCACGGCTCCGGCAGTCAGCGAACAAGATGCGGCAAGCACCACGAGGTATGTCAAACCCAGGGTCCTTGTTTTCCAGGGAAAAAAGGTCCTTGTTTCCTTTGCCTGCCAGAGCTATGTGATGAACCCCTCAGGACAGCGTGCCAGGTTTGCCGCTGCCCTCCCCAACCTCATTCAGGACCTTTGGGCACAAGAATCGTTCACAGTAACTGTGGAACAGACCAGACGCTGTTTCTGATCCCCATCAGTAGGTTCCAGTGTTGACAATCAACGTCTTAATGTGGCAAGGGGGATCTGTCCCAGGAAAAGCCACCTGCGGACAAGGTCTGCCCATCCAGATGTGGAGGGGTGCGGCTCCCAGCACAACCTGGAGGCGAGGGGGCTGCTCTGACCATCTCCTGCCGCTCTCTCCACGTGGGCAGATGTGACAAGCTGGCAGGTTGCAGCAGGGCTCCTCATCAAGGCCAGATTTCCCCCTTTGGGGTGCACCCTGAGGCTCCGGCTGGGGTGAACCACCTGGGCTGATGCAGGGGATGAACTCCCCCCCCACACACACACACACATCCCCAAAGGCTTTAACGAGCAGACGGAGATTTGGCAGGCCAGATCCTGCCAAGCCAGCCTACAGTTTGGCCTGGAAAGGGCCCCAGATGTTCCCACTCGGCAGCCAGGCACCGAGCGTGGTTCTGGGTCGTGAGCCGGGCCAAAGCATGTCCTGGCTGAAGCCCTGCAGCTCTCACCAGCCAGCAGATCTCTCCATCTCCCCATGCTATGCCCAGATCTGTGGGGGTCCCCGGGCTCTCAGGGTAGCGGAGGACTCGTGGCTGGTGAGGTGAGAAGGCAGGGAAATGCTGGAGCTGCCAGCACAGAGATCCTCTCCAGCATGTGGTCCAGCCCCTGCAGAAGGGAAGTAGAGAGGGACAATTTGGGGGCCAGGTTGGAGATGTCCCTTCCTATGCCCCATCTCCTCCTCGGGTAGCCCTTATTGCCATGGGCACAGCATCCCCTGGGGAAGTGTGTACAGTGCCATGGCTCCTGCCCAGGGGTGCCAGAACTTCAGCAAAATGGAGGTGGCCAAGCGTGAACTCCCCTGCGTTTCGGCATAAGCATGGCACCCAGCAAGGTGTCAGTCCCCCCACCGACTCCATCCCACCACCCAGTCACAGCTGGCTTTGCCTCCCTGCGCAGCAGAGGCACCCACTGAACATGGTGTCTCCACCACTTTGTTAGGTGCCCTCAGAGCAACGGGTAGGGTGAGGGGCAGGGGGAGGCTGGGGCTAGCCGGCTTGTGGCTGTGTTTTCATCCTGCTGGTTTGCCCTGCCGGAGCCATGATCAGCGGTGATGGCTTGTGCTGATGAGGTCTCACAGCATGGGAGACCCAACAGTCCCCAGGCCAGAGGAAACCAGGGGGTGAGATCAGAGCCATTTCTGTGGCCTTCACAGGAATCCCATCACTGAGACCCCTCACCCCTCTTTCAGGGCTAAAGGTGGTCTCCAATCACACAGTATGAAATGTCAAGAGTCTCCACAAGCCTCTCGACTTCTCCAAGTCCCATCTACCTGGAAGCTTCAGCAAAATGAAGTCCTGGACCAGGTCGCTCACCGCTGAAACCCCTTCCAAGCCCCAAACACCGCAAGCGGCATCACATCTGCTGGCTCACCCCACCAGCCTGCACTCAGAGCCACGTGAGGATGCAGTCCCCTCTGAGCCCATCGTGCTGCCAACCCCCTGGCCCCCACCTCCCCTGCACACCACTGCCCCTAAAAAGCAAAAGCCACTCGCCTTGCTCCCAGCTGCTGGAGAACAGCCAGGAACCGCTTCCAGACTGCGTCACCGTATTCACGGCCTCTCTCGGGCTATATATAGTTGCGTGACTGCAGGTTTTTCTGGACGTCGAGCTGCTAAAGAACTAGCGTTCCCCAGCCAAAGCAGCACAGGTTCTGAAGGGGAGCTGGGCTGGAAGGGGGAAGCTGCATGAGCCAGAGCAATCCTGAGCATCCCCAAGGTGGGGTTTGCCTCGCTGACAGGTATGTGCCCTGCAAGCAACCAGCACACAGGGATTTTAGACCTCTCTGTCTCCTCAGCGGTGAAGCGCGTGTGGAGCTGGGGAGTTTTCCAAAGCCAATTTCGTTTTGATGGAGCCACTAGATCCAGAGAGGATGCGAACCTCAGCGCCAAAAGCTGCCTCGCAAAGATGTCACAGCAAACAGAGGGGGAGAAAAACGCAGCTACATTGTGCGTCGCATCCCCAGCCTTTCCAGCCACTGTGGTCTGCAGGTTTTTTTATGAGTGTGAGCTCAGAGGCACTGACTCAACCCCTGCAACGTCCCTCTCTTCCCCTGGAGGCCCTGAGCACTCCAGCCTGGCCTGCGGCACAGCAGGGAATGGCATGATTGCATCTCTGTGCCTCCCAATGGGTCCGTTTGGCTCAGGCACAGCCGGTTGGCTGCCAGACCTTGTGAGTCTCCTTCTGCTTCACTCCAACACCTGGGAAGGTCCTGGGATGGGACAAGTGCCCAGGACATGCCATGGATGGGGCATGGGCTCTATCAAATCCAATGTCCTAGCTCAGAAGAGGGCCACCCTGGGACGTTTGTGGGAAAGCAGAAGAGACCCTATGAATGTCCTCTTTCCCAGAGGAGTTCTGATTGCTTTCTCTGCAGGCACTGCTTTACCTGTAAGCACCGTGACTTACTTTAACCCCTGATGCCCTAGACCAGACTTGAGTGACCCAGCGAGGCCAGCGAGGAATCCCAAAGCAACACACAATCGTTATGTGACCCATTGCTCTTCAGGCCACAGTGTCCTGGTGCACCAGCTTCTGCAGCAGCTGTTGGTCATCTACCCTCTACCTGACCTCTTCCTCATGCTGCTGTGTGTTTACCATGCCCGTGATCGCACCAGCTGCTTTACACCGCCATGCTGTGAGCAGCGCAGCGAAATGATCTAGACTAAAAAGCAATTCCAAAAAATTCAAGGAGTGGAAGCCAGTGCGTGGTGATCCATGGCCTCAGGCATGGCTCAGCCGCCTAATTCCGGCTTTCGGGAACTCAAAAAGCTGCTCATTGGAGTTAATCACGTGAGGAGGTGGAGCGGTCATGGAGTGTTGCCCTTCCTATGAGCTCGGCCATGTTGACCTCATCATAGTGTCACAGAATAATTCAGGTTGGAAGGGACCTCAGGAGATCTCTAGTCCAACCTTCTGCTCAAAGCAAGTTCAGCTATAAGATCACATTGCCCATGGGGGCTTGAAGACCTCACAGAATGGAGACTGTATAGCTTCTCTGGGCAACCTGATGATGCTTGACTGCCTTCACAGAGAAAAGCGTGACTTTATCACCAGTGTGAACTTCTCTCAGTCCAACTTATACCCACTGTCTCTCCTCCTCTTGCCATACACTGCTGCGAAGAGTCTGGCTCCATCTTCTCGATAAACTCCTTGTCGGTACTGGAAGCCTGCTGTTAGCTCCCCCTGAGTCCTTCCCTTCTCAAGGGTAAATCTTCCACCACTGCCATCCTTTCCAGCTGAGAAGAGGCAATAGTCCTCCCCAGCTGCCCTGAGCTCTCGTGACCCGATTCACCCCAATCCCACTAAACATGAAGGCAGATGAGCAGATCACATCCCATCATACTCTGAGCCGCTCTAAGAATTGGGAACAATAAATCAACTGAATTAGCTCAGTCCAAGGCGTTCCCATCCCTCTGCCGATGCATGATAACACAGGGCTATGAATGCTCCTAGCATGGAACACCTCTGAAGGGAAAAAAGCCACTTTCTGTAGGGAAGCAGAGCTATTTAGTAGCTGAAACAATGGACAAGGAGGCTTGATAGGTCTCAGGTATGTCCCCTAATCCCACTGTGCCTTAATTTTCCATGCTGCTTCTGCAGGAACCAGTGGCTGAATGCTCTAAACGTTTGCACAGGACTGCAAGTGTTACCAATCACACTCTTCCCTTGGCTGAGTTACCTGTCTCGTGCTCTGATTTCATTGTCCCTCAGCATAAGCCAAAGCCAAAAGTCAGTCCTCACGTAGTTAAGCCTCTTCAGAAGGTGACCTGTATTTCTTTCCCAGGTTGAAGACAGGATTGAGGGGTTGGAGACATTAGAAGTTAGTTACATTGATCAGAAGAAGGTCCATGCAACACCACCATCAACCATCAGACCCTCTGCCTACAACAGTCAGACTATGATGTCTCCTCACTAAGTGTTGACCAAGGCCAACCCTGGTTCACAGTGACAGCAGTACTAAACATGACAGAAATGGAGAGGTAGGTAGGAAACACTAAATGAGCAGGGATGTAGGAGGTGTGATGAGAACAAGTGGCTGGGAGCAGCGTGGTGTGAGGAGGAACAGGAGATAACCAGAACTGACTGGACGAGAGATGACCATGAGCTTTGGATCTGTTGGAGAGGACCACTTTACCTGACAGAAGGCCATTTGTGAGCCAGCACAAAGGTGAGAGCTAGCCAGGGAGTCTTTGGAAGCCACCAGCGAGACTTAAAGAGGGTCAGGAGATTGTAGGTCTCATCTCAAGCTACTCATTAGCCACAAGGACTCTGGCCTTTCAACCAAACTAATTACTGATTGCTCAAAGGATAACACTTCCCACAGCTGCTAAACTTGCTGACGCTAGGCCCTGGATGTCTTCTATTCTGGGAAGGGGGAGTGGAGTCTCCTAGTGTGAACTTGTGGAGCTGGGCAAAGCCACACTGGAGCAGAGATAAAGTCAAGGACAGCTGCAGCTGCTTGGCAATTGTTCAAAATGAGCCACGAGTCAGTGCCTTGGCTATTCTGGGATGAGCTGAGGAGCCAGCACTGGGGAGAGCACATTCATAGCCTGCTAGCACATAAATGGACTGCAGCAAGCCTGAGATTGAGCAACCCCCAGCATGGAGGCAGAGCAGATACGTGTTTGTCAGAGACCTGATCAGACACCTACAAAGCCCCATCCCTGGTCACCAAGCGAAGAGCCATGGCTGTGTGTCTGACATGGGTCTTACCTACCAGACCTCACAGGTCTACCACAACGGAGAGCCACACAGCCTCCCCAAAAGCCACAGAGAGAAAGAGGTGCTTCAAGGACTTTGCAGCCCCTCCAGTTAGCCGAAATTGGATCAAAGCCTTATCCCAGGGCTGGTGTACCCAAGCTCAACTGCTGCTGAAGATTGTAGTGAACCTGGTGGAGGTTTCCCAAGCAGGAGTTTACTGGGGACAGGACATGTCGTTGGATGAAGCCCATGAGATTCCCTGGATCTGAAACCAGTCACCCAGAGAAATCCTCTCAAGTCTGTGCCTAAACTGGGAGACTGAATGGTTTATGTGCTTCATTCCCCAGCTTTTGGGTGGGAGCACTAGGAGTGGATGCTCTGATGTGTCCCAGTGAAGATCTGTTCCCTGCCTCCAGTATTCCCATTCCGACCCAGGTCAGCATGGCTGGGGCTGACCTGACCCCACCGCGCAAGCCCAGTGCAGCTCACCTCTAGAGCTGCGAGACTCAGCTAGACAATTAAGCTCTTTGCAAGCTCACCCAAAGGACACCAGGCCTTTTGAGGTCACTCATTGCATATGCTGGAAAGCAGATATGATCTCATTAGGCAAATATTTATGATCAATATTGTCCACTCCCTGGCAATGAATAGCACCACTTGGAGCAAGAAGCTCTCAAGGGATGGTTAGAAAGGACGTGGGTTGAGAGAAGAGCCTGGGTTGAGCATGAACCTATGCTCACCTGGCTTGAAAACACCTACCTTTATTCTAAATATTTTTTTTTCACGATTCACCAAGAGATTAATTAGCTGCTTGGAAACCCCAGACGTTAATTATTGATTATGCAAAAGATTTTGTTCATCACAGTTGCTGAGCTTGTCTGTGTTGGGGGACCGGATGGCTGAGAACGTCAGGGTGGAGAGGACGTCTGGATGGGCAGGGAAAGTGGATTTGCCGCCCGCTTTTCAGGGTGGGCCTCGCTGCATGGTACCATGGCTCAAAAAAAGGAGCCAAGTGTGGCAGCAAGAGCCCGACTCGAAGGACTTGAGGGGACAAGCAGCCGAGGCAGAGGACAACATGACCTGTCGAAGCAACTGATCCCGGACCCGCTGCACCCTGGGGCGCCCGAGCTGCTGCATGGGGCTGCCTCCAACGTGTGCAGAGGGGAGATAATTCCCCATCACCTCCCCATTGCAGCGACACGCCGGCTCCGCGCTGCAGTGCCCGTGGGCGCCCCGGCTCCCCAGGCAGCGCCATGGCAGGCAGAGCGAGCCGGCAGCCATGGCAAGAGGTGAGACGCGGCGAGCGGCGGGTGGCAGTGATAAACCTCCTGCAACGCCCGGCAATTAATCTTGCGAAGCGGTGAGTCAGAGTCACCCGGAGCTTCCTCCCCTCACGCAGAACGAGCCACTGCTGTCTCCAGAAGCTCTCGGCTCGGAGGACCTGCAAATGCCACCAGGCTCGGGGAGAAGGTTTTTTTTGTGCCGTGCCATTAATGGAGAGCCCTGCCTGCAGGGAGGTGCCGGTCCCCCCTCCGGATCCCGCTGCCGCACCTAAGGGAAATGAGATATCCCCATGCACTGGCGTATCTCAGCAGAGGAGCACGGTGTTGTAGTCCCAGCTTCTTTGGCCCCATCGTTGGGAAAGCGAGAGCAAGATGCCATCCTCGTGATAAAGCTTCCTATAAAGAGGTGTCAAAAGCCAGAGGGCTGGAGGAGGCGGGGAGGACTTTATTAAAGACCCCGGGAAGGAGCGGGCGGGCTGGGTGTTTAATTCATGCCTGCACATTTCCCCCCTCCACACGTCCCCCAAATCCTGCAGTGCTCCCCAAAGTTTGCCAAGCTTTCCCGGGGAAAAGCCTCTTCTCGCCTTGCCCTAGGCACGAATGCAGTTTGCAGTTTTAACAGCAGATGTCTCTCCTATTATGATTTATAAAAATGCTTAAAATAAATAATGCAAACATATTTACAGGAATGAATTCCTGCTCCTGAGCGCGTTTGTCACTCGGAGGCTCCCGAGCAGGAGCGACTCGCCGCCTGAGTGCCTCCCGCGCTGCCTCCCCGCTGCCCCCACACCGCCCCCCCCCA
>VZSF01000856.1:27840-46999 GCA_013398295.1 Chionis minor | reverse complement strand
GGGGGGGCCGGCCAGGGGCAGCTGCCGGCAGAGCCGCTGCTTCCAATGGAGCAACTTTGGCATGGCCGTTCCCGCAGCCCCGCTCTTCCCAGCGTGCGTGCACACAAAAGAGCCAGGCGTACCTGCCTGCACGGCGGCGGCGGCGATGCGAGTGGCCCAATTACAGCTCCGCACCCAGCCTGGCTGTTTCCATAGCTTCACAGCGCAGCGCTTCCCTCTCCCGAGGCCATCGGAGCAGGACCCGGCATCTTATCAGCGATCATCCTGCAACACAGCTCTCCTCCGGGCCCTACCTGCCGACGGCCGGTCTCGCTAGCAACGCAGGATAATATCTTTTCCCACCAGAGCCGCGCGATGATTTCTTCCCGCTGTAATTTTGTCTTGCTTCCAAAGCCACTTGCATAACCGGTGCCGGGGAAGCAGAGCACAAGGCTACGAGAGCTCCCCGGGGCAGGGGATGGGGCAAGAGTCTGTCCCAGCCCGGAGGACACCCTGAGCAGCTCTGGTCCTGCCTAAGGAAGGGTGAGGGGAGCCATCCAAAAGGACAAAGGAGTCTCCCTGGCCAAACCCCGCCTCGGGGAGAGAAGGCAGCCCCACAGCCTGCATCGCTGACCCAGGAGGACCAGGGGATGGCGGGGCAGGAGCTTGTCTCCAACAGGCCAGATCCTGCCTGGGTGAGAACCTCTAGGGAGCTCGGAACCACACCCTGCCAAAATGGGCATGGAAATTAGGCTGAAAAGCCTTCTCCAGAAGGGCATGGGGTCTTTGTGGCCTCCTAAAGAGGCGACTTGCTCAGGGTCCTGCTTGCTCATGGGCTGCCGCGGCAGGGAGCAGAGCTGGGCATGCAAAAGCACAGGGTGTCTCTGTCGGGACCACGTTCCAGGTGGGACGAGCAGGGATATCATGCACGGCATCCCCTAACACATTCCCAGTGAAGGTCCTACGCACTTCCCCTCCTCAGCCGGTCTCACAGCCAGTGCTGCAGATCGATAACTAACCCTCCCTCTAATTCTCAGCTCCGGAACCTGGATCTGCCGGCAAAGCCGGCAGGGTGAACTGCTGGACACAAACATCCTGGCCAGGGATGGGGTCTCGACCTGTTTGTGTCCAGCAGTTCCACCAAGCCTTGCCCAGCGGAGCAGTAGCAGCACACAAAATAAAGGTTGCTCAGCACTCTATATCTTCTGGGTGATGTTGTAGGAAGAGCAGATCCTATTGCGGATCCATCTGCGGCTTCCCAACTAGGTGGCTAGGCTGGAATTGTTCACACTAATAGTTTATCCACCAAAACCTGTGCTTTCAGAGAGTGTAATTATTTGTGAATTTGGGCTTCATTTGAAAGGACAAGGAGCATCTGTTATCGTGGAATGAGCAAAGTGTTCCTTTTCTACTTCTGTGGTTTTAGAGGAACTTTGCAACTTTTCACTTGTAATTCATCTAGAAATGTAGTTAACATCAGTAGTGGGTAAAACCAGGTGCCTCCAATACTTTTTTGCTTCAGAAAGAATACATAGAACAGTTCATTTTGGGTTGACCCAAAGTGATTTCTTTCCCCTGGATTTTTGATTTAACAGCCCAACCAATACAACCCCATTTATTCTCACAGCCCAAGTATACTTTTTTGCCACACATCAGTTGCCTGCTTGAAATTTTCCGTGCTTTGTGGCTGAGCTAGAAAGTATTTTTCTCTCCAAAATTTAAGCACAAACTGCTGGTCATTTCTGAGAATACAGTTTGAGCATCAAGCAGGACCACGAAGATTTCCCACTGCCTTGCCTGAAATCAGGAATGACATAGCTCTGCTGGGCCTGGATGGAGCTGCTCCATTTCCCAAGGAGTCTCATGCACATTTGGGTGAACTATCAGCCTGGGGTTGTCTGCAGATTAGTTTGCAGTCTGCCTGTGCCAGAGATTCTGCTCAACCTCTGGAAAACTGGGTTCCTCCAGTGGGGCAGGCTGCAGGGAGCGGAGGGCAGCCAAAGGGCCTGCCATGCTGGGGCTGCCAAAGGTCTGAGCATCATCATCCCCAGCAGCTGATGCCTCAGGAGGTCAAACAGGCAGAGTGAGTAGGTGCAGGATGCTTCCAGCCTTGGTGATGCCTGGCTCAAGGACTTCACAAGTCCTTCACAAGGACTTCATGGAGTTGGGGCGTTTGTGTTTTCTCTTCTTTCTTGCTTTCTTTGCTCCAATCTCTCTGCACCAGGTTGGAAAGCTGTCCATGCAAGACAGCTCAAAGTCTAGTGCTAAATCGTCAGGTGCTTAGCTTCACACCTAGCCACTGAAACACCCATGCTGGTCCACCATCCTTAAGGCAAATGGGGGTGATGGGGGCCCTTCATACATCGATGCTGCAGTGAGGACGTCTGCCTCCTAGACGGAAGTTTTCTGGGAGGTAGTTTTCTTCTTTCTTCTCCCATCAGAAGTCTTTCATTTCCCAGCAGAGCTCAACGGGCAAGTGGAGAAGAAGATGGGGGCTACCTGGTGAAAGCAAGGCTGTGGCTCACTGGGACCAAATGAATCTGCAAAACCTTGCAGAAGGAACAGAACAAGGGTGGCAAACTCAAGTGCTCATGTCCTGGCACAGCCGTGCTTGCCATGGGCGAGACGGCCACAGCATTTTCTGAGCTATATCCTCAAATTGTCCTGTGCTTCTTGGACCGGCGCCTGCCCAGGAGTGCCCAGGCGCAGGCAGGGCTCGCAGGCTCTGCGCGGCAGCGTGCCAGCCCGGCACTCACCCGTCGGGAGGGCTTCAGAGGGCAAGCCTCAGGGCAGACCTCCAGCTCCACGCGGCCACTGCTGGGCTGCTCTTGTGCTGGGCAACAAAAGCATGGCCAGCCCTGCCAGGGCCGGCGGTACTTGACTAGCCGAGGCGGGACAGGCGGTGACCCAATTCCCCTTTGGTGGGAGGAACAAAAATGCTCCCGGGCCGTAAATGGAAACAACCCAGGTGGTGCTGGTGTGTGTGAGGTGTGCTCAGCTCTGCTCGGCTCAGACACAGCTCAGGACAACTGGCAAACCCCTCTGAGACAGCCGGAGCAGCAGAGACATGGCAAGTTAGGTCCGTTTCCCTATTTACCCTCCCCTCCTGGAGCCCTGCCACCTCCAAAGAGGGGAAAGATGCCAAAAAAATGCGACTGGAATATGAATATGATGTTCAGACTGCGGCAGCGGCTGTAACCCAGCTTGAACTCTCCAGCGGCAAAGGTCTGTCCCGTGCTGCGGGCAGCAGGGACGATGGCCAACCCCAGCTGCCAAACCCTCCCTCCAGCCCCAGCCCTCCACCACCAACCCGCTGGCAAAGCTCCTGCCCGTTGCTGCCTGCACCCCGCTGCCCTGCCCTCGGAGCTCTCCTACCTGCCTGCGCCCACGCTCCGCAGTGGCCGAGGCCCTCGTCATTCCCAGGGCACAGAGCAGATGCCAACAGGGAGGGAGCAGCCCCAGCGTGGTCACTCCTGGGCAAGGTCCAGGCTGATGGGTTTGGTTGGGTCTCACATCCCTAGGGAGACACGCAGGGCGTAGGAGCCACGGGCATCACAACAAGGAGGAGAGACAGGGACGCAGACGTGGGAAATCCGTTGGATCTAAGGATGGAGGCTGCACACTCAGGTGCTGGCCGCTTCCCTGGCAGCGCAGGAGTGCCAGGGCTGGACACCCCTGCCCAGGGGTCTGTGTCTGGGGGGTTCCTGCCTGCTTCCAACACTTTGGCTCTGAACAGGACCAGAAACCCCGGGAAAGATTCAGGCAAGGCTGCCATGAGGCCACATCCGGTGGAGGGAGGGGGTCGCCTTGCCCTCCTCACACTTGGCTCCCTTCGCGTGGGCGTTATCACCTTGCACTTACCCAGCCCAGAGCACCACAGAGCCCGGCTGAAGAGTTCCTTCTGGTCTTCCAACCTCAACACACCAGAGCAGCGATTTGGGATGAGGCAGAAGAGCTGCATTGAGCCCATGGCCTCTATGGAGCAAGGACAAGGTCCCTAGCATCTACATGCAGTACCCACATGTGAGCCAGACCTTGCTTGTAGGGGCTGCACCTATTCCAGTCACATTTTTTGGGACCTCTTTCCCCTCCTTGGGGACTTCCAGTCCACGGCTGGAAGTGGTGTGAGCAGCAGGGGCTTTACCTGGGTCTAGATGGGTGCCTGTTCCTGGTCTGGGAGAGTGGACCGAGTGGGGCTTTGCTCTCCAGCCTGGGCAAGCCAGCAGCTGCAAGGGAAAGGGGGAAAAGGAGAAAACTGCGCATAAAGAGAAGCTGCTGTAGATCTGCTCACCCGGGGCTGCGGCAGCTCCGGGATCTGTGTTAAGAACAGGCTTCCTCAAGTTTAGGGGGTCGAGAGATGCGTGGAATAAATTACTTGTGACACTGACTCCTACACTTCCAGACTCACGCGGGATTTAGCCACCAGACTCCCAGTTAAGTCAGCGCCAGTTATTAAGGTCAGGAGAAGTCGGGTGGCTAAATCCTATCTGGGGGCTGCAGCACGACGGGGCTGTGCCAGCCCACGGAGGCATGCCAGCACTCCCGGGGGACATGCCCCTGGCACCGCTCCCCGGCACCCAGAGCAGCCTGGGAGCTGCTGCCATCACAGGCTGGAAATCAAATAAACAAATAATGCATTGCATCCAGCTCCTTCGTGGAGCTATTCTGGGAGAGGAGAGGAGATATCTTGCCCTGATCCAGGAACTGGTCTGTTTTGCTGCTGATTTTTGAGTGGTTTCTCTTATCTCTTTCCTCCTCCACTACCTGAGGTTTCAAATGCTCCAGGGAGATGTCTCCATTAACCACAGTTTTCTTTGGCAGTTATATTTCATTACCGACTCTCTTCCCGCTAATCCTTCCCAGCTTTTGTTGTTGTTATTTTTATTATGATTATTTTCACAAACCCTTTGTTTCCAGCTGTACTTAACCTGGCCGTGTCCCTTTAAATACCACAGCCTGGGCAGAATAGGGGATCAGTCCTTTGACAGGAGCTAAAGTCCTGTTTGATCTGGATTAGATGCTGATTTTGCTTACCAGACTAAAGACCAAGGGGGACCACGCAGCGCCTGTGTTTGCACAAACCTGCCTGGTTGCATTCCTCTTCCTCCCCGTGTCCAGCCGAAGGGGTGAGCACGGGGCTGTGCACACAGCTTGAAATCCAAGCGGATAAACAGTCACTTTGTCTGGAGACGTAAGAAAATGGAGCTGGGAGGACGCAGTCGGCAGCTCTGCGCGGTGCTGGAGAGCTGACTGGGGTTGCAGACCCTCCTCGGGGTGGGAGAGGGTCAGCACCCACCGGCCGAGACGCCCGCGGGTAGCCCTCAGCCCTGGGCAGACAGGAGGGTCCAGCTCTGTCTTGCTGCCTGTCTTGCAGGTTGGGGCTTAATTGTGGTATCTCGGGTCCATCATGACCCATCTCATGGTGGGGCTGGGTGGGATGTTGGGGCACCGAGACCTCCACCGTGCCCTGCACCCAGCAGATTATGTTTTCTCCAAGAACTCCCATCCCTGCTGTGTCCTGTCTTCACCACCACCTCCTGCCTCTTCTGCCCTTTTCCCTCTGCCCAAAGGACAAATTTTCTCTTTTGCCATGCAGTCTCCCTCCCGTCATGTCTTGCCCCCCCTTTCCCCCAGCCCAGTCTCTCCAGGGCCCCCAGGAGCAGCAATGCCTCCTCTGTTGCCCTGCGCCTCAGTCCCTCCTGCCACACTCCTGCTTCTTCCGCAAGCGACCGCGGCCGAACCAGTCTCCAGGAGAGATGGTGGAGGCCATCAGTCAGCTCGGGCGCTCCGTGGACTGGAGCTGTCGGGGGGGAGAGGGGGCAGGGAGCCCCCATTACACACGCACGTACTTGCAGCAAAGCCAATTTATACCTCCCCCTGCGGCTGTCTCGGTGGAGAAACGTCAGGACTCACCGCAAAGCAGCGAACCGCACCGCCGGTGGGAGCCCTCCAGGCCAGGCAGAGCGGGCGGGAGCTGGGGCTGGGGGCAAACCCAGTGCCTGCGCCCCCTGCCTCGCTGCAGGGAGTGGGGAGCCCACGGGAGGTGTTTCACCCCGTGTGCTCCAGGTTAAAAGCGCCGGGAAAACGCTGGAGCAAATCCTTTGGCTTTACCGCTCTCGCCCTTGCAGCAGGGAGAAGGAAGTCTCTTGCTTAGGCAGATGCCCGGGGGCATCTCCCACCAGCGCCCAGGTCACCCGGCAGTGGGAGAGCTGTGTCCGCAACGGCAAGGTGGAAGGATGTCAGTGGTCGTGATGCCACCACCGCATGAGCAGGAGCTTTCAGAGCGTCACAGGGCATGGCTGAGAGGTGCTGAGCTGCGACAAGCGCTCCTGCTCGCCACCCAGCTCCACCACGATCCAGCTCTGGGGGACGTGTGAGGCCTTCACACGCTCTGATTTCCCGGCTGGTCCGCTCCCAAAGACCAAACTAAAAGCAAAACAAAACTAAATCCGCCAGAGGTGAGGCAGCTCACGGCTGCCGTGGAGCTTTAAAAAAGAACAGGGCCAGCAAGCGAGATAAAAAGCAGAAATTAATGACTGTAAAGGTCAAATAGGTTGTATTCGTTGCGGCCCCACAAGTGGAGGCACCTGGAGGTGGGCTTGGCTCACCTACATTGCTGCAGTCCCAGCCCGCATGGCCAGAAGGCAAGCGGGCACTGGCATTGCCCACCTGCCCGCACCCATGTCCCCCAAGACAAGACGTCGTCCCCGCAATGGCCGGGGCGGGTGAGGAGGTGTGGAAACCCTGAGTCGTCCAGGGCTCTACTGCACTATGGTATGTGCAGGTAAGAGAGGGAGATATCATCCCGCTGTCTTGTTCTTGGCCATGGGGAACCCTCATGGCAGAAGGTGGCCATGTGAAACACCCTGGGCGCCGTTCCTCTTCAGCCGGAAGGAGGAGAACAAGCCAGGCGAGAAAGTAGGTGGCACCAGTTAGCCCATGGAGGAGAAGGGACTGAGTAATTTGGGAGGTTTCATCCATGCTTGCCCTGCTCTCATACCCTTCCTGTGTTTGGTAGAACCTGCTCTAAACACTCACTGGCTCCATGAGACACGGGCCAGAAGGTCCTCCACCCCCGGCAGGCCTGGCCCAGGCTCCCTTGAGGTCAGGGGACTGTGCAGTGGGACAGGCTTCGGGCACAGTGTCCAGCCAGGCTCTCTACAGGGGAAGTCAACCCAAGGATCTCAAAGCCTTGGGACGTGGTGTCCAGCCAAGGCCAGCTGCAGAAGAGCCAGCCCAAGGTCTTGAAGGCAAGGCAGAAGAGGGCAGGGCACCCTTCCTGCCCTATGGGGGGTCTCATCATGAAAGACGATGGTGCAAGACGGCGCTGCAGGACTGGCTGGAGGGGCAAGGACACAGTTCCCACTACCCATGGTACCAGCTGGAGGGCTCCACCAGCACTAAGAGCATTTTGGTGGGGGGAAACGCAACCCCAAGATCAATCCTTCACCGGGACTGTCAGCACCAGCATCGGCCAAGGGGGAGGCAGGTTCCAGACGGCAAATTCCCCCCAGCCTGGACTGGTACCTGTCGCCTCTGCTAAGCCCCTGCTCAGCTGCTGTCATTCACCCACCGTCATCCAGGGGCTGAAGGCTAATGCCACGCCAGCCGCTCCCTCCCCTGCCCGATAACACGGCGCCTTGCTCTGAGTAGCCTCCTTCTGCTGTCACAGGCCGACCTATTTCTCACAAATCCTGACTGCTCTGGCCTTAAAACATCTTGACGCAGTGTTGAAACCGGCCTTGGCACGGCAGCGAGTCCCCGATTAAGCAGGAGCCTCCACAGCTTGGCGTGGGCTTTGCAGCCGGCAGATGCTGGCTGGAGGAGCAGAGCCGCCGCAGCGCGGCTCGAATAAGGGGCACCTACGTGCTCATCAGGAATAATCAGGAGTTATTCTTGATTAAAAGGAGAGGCACCGCAGCTCAACCAGGCTACGCAGTCCTTTTGTCACCGGCAGCCACGGGATGCTGCGGGACAGGGTAGGCTCTGAGGCTGAAGGAGGTGGGGTGACGACAATGGGCCAGGGATGCAGGAGAAGTGCTTGGAGCAAAACCAGCGCACCCCAAGCACGTGTTCATGCTGTGGGGCGCAGGGATGGGAGCTGCGACCCCAAACCAAGACACCTTCCTCCACAGAGGCAGCACTGCTGAGCTGCAGCAGGGTGCTCGGTCTGGTGGGCACACCGGTCCCCAGGGCAGAAGGACCTCAGGCAGTTTCTGTGCAGGCTCAGCTGCAGGAACCACCTAGTGATGCCTTCAGCAAAGTCCCCAGCCTCCTGCAGAGCTGCAGCAGGGCAGCCAGCCAGGGCGCCTGGCCAGCTGGAGCGGCAGCGTTGCCTTGCTGGGCACCCCAGCTCATCCCAGGGTGGGCCGGTGGGATAAAGGAATGGGTGTCAGCTCCCACCTGACGAGTCAACACTCTCCTGCCCTGGCTCAGGCACAGGGAGCTCTCAGTGTGTGGTGGTAGGTCAGGAAGCCTGGGCGTCCCAGAGGTGAAGTGATGAGGACATCAAGCCTTCAGGTGATGAAGGATCTCTCATAGCTTCTCTTCCCGGAGAAAAGCCCCTTTCAGGCTTTGCTCTGGTAGGGAGACAGCGATGAGCACAGCATCCCCGAGTCTTGGTGGGACCATCCTGTCCCCCTGTCCCACGCCTCAGCACAGGAAGCTTCAGGTGCTCATTCCCAGTGGAGAAGCTACAAAGAGACAGAGGGATCCTCAGCCTGAATTTGAAAAATGTGCAATTATTTGGAAGAACCTCACCCGGAGCTGAAAATTGGGCTGGGAAGCTCACAGAAGCTGTGTGACATGGAGCAGGTCACCTGGCCAGCTGTGGGGAGCTGAACTGCAGGAGGTTTATTGAGATTAATGCTCCAGAGTGAGCTGGCCCAGCAGCCTCAGGCTCCAGCCTTGAAGATGATGAGACAGCTTGAGCAAAGCCAGCCAGGTGGTGGCGAGTGTCCCCCATGGCTGGGGGGGGACGGTCACCCCTGTCAGACCTGCATCAGCCGTGTCCAGCTATGGCGAGGCTGCCAAAATGCCCCACCAAGCTGGTGCCAGCCCAGCACCAGGACATGCTGGGGAGCATCCACAGATGACCTAGCCTTGAAGGAGATGTTAGACATGTCTCTGCCTGGCATGGGGGCTGGCCAGACCCTTCCTTGATCCCACAGCCCGCCTGGGCTGGCAGTGTCCCTACCAAGCAAACCTGAGCTGATCCCACCACCCCAACCGACTACCACCGTCTGGTCCTCGGGGTGAACCACCGGGTCACCCAGCCGCAACCAGGACTCGATCGTGGTGGCTGTTCCCGTCCCACCAACAAGGAACTCGCAGCCCCCTTTTCCAAGACCCTGGCCCCTCGTTGTCCCACCATCCCCCTCCCCGCATCTCCGAGTCCCAGCGGGGAGCGTGGCCGGCCCCGGCAGCAGGAGCAGGCTGCCGGGAGGTCACGCCTGGCCGGCGGCGCTCGCGGCGAGCCCGCCATCCGGCTCAGCCGAAGCACATTTTGTTCGGCGCTTCCTGCATCCTGCCCCATCCCCACGCCGGGGGGGCGGGTCAGCCCGGGGTCAGGCTGCTAATTGCAGCCTGAGGGACAGCAGGACGAGGTGGCCGCCAGCCCACCGCGCAGGGACGCAACCCAACACGGGGGTCCCGCGGCAGAGAGGGATGGGTGACCCCCCCAGCAGCTGAGCTCAGCACCCTGCCATGTGCTGGGGTGCCCCTGTGGCAGAACGGGACGTGCCTGTGGCACCACCCCGGAGGTCGCAGCTCCTGCTGCAGCTCACCCCGGACTCAGGGCTGCGGATGCCGTCCTCTCCAAGCTCCGTGCAAACCACCGCCGGCATTGCTGCTGCACCAGCCCCACACCAAGGTCTGCCCTCTCCTGGCTTCGCTTGCTGGCAGCTTCACACAAGGAGCCACCGAGGCCAAGCGGGGATTTGGACATGGCTGCGCCCTCTGCGACAGCACATCCTGGGGCCAGAGGCAGGTTTGGTGTCCTTTCCGCTAACTCCATTTGATGTGGATCTTAATTAAGAGTAACCCCAGCCCAGCCCAGCCCTCACGGTAGCACCCACGGAGCTCCTTGTCATCGTCCCGTGCTCCCCGTGCCACCAGGCTGCCGGTGACTGCCCCAGCATCCAGCCCCGGGGACAGCAGCCCTGGGTGCCACTTCCCCACCAGCAGCTGGGCGGGCAGAGGGGACAGCGTGGCGTGGAGGCTGTGCCTGACAGTGGCCCTGTGGCTGGCTGAGCGTGGTGGAGAGAGTGGGCTTCACCCTCAGGGGGTCCCTGAGGCCCCGCCTGACTGGGCAGGAGCTGGTGAGGCACGACTTGCTGGTGAGGACGGGGCCATCCACCTCCACGCACACCGGAGAGGCATGGCTGCAGCCCACCATGGGGTTGGAGGAGCCACCAGCGTCTCATCTCCGACCTCGCCACCTCACTCGCAGTCAAGGTGTGAATCCCACCCTCTCTCCGGCTCCTTCCTTTCTCCCAGACCTGTTTTCCCTCGCGGGGAAAGCCCTGGTCTCCTCGTCCCCTGCCAATGCCCGCGTCCTCACTGCGAGCCCCATGGTCCCCTCCCCTGCCGGTGCCCGTCTACCCTGCTAATGCCCACGCTCCACCGATGCCCTGGCAGGGCTGGAGGAGCAGGTGGGCACCGGCAGCACTGGGCTCAGCCAAGGCAGGGCCTCTGCAGGGCATCCCAAAAACTCGCTCCCCGCACAGGCAGCGGCACCGCGCACAGCAGCTGCGCCGTCCTCCACGCTCCCTCTCCCCAGAAGCTCCTTGGAGCGCTTGGGCTGCCGCCTTACGCTGTGCTGGTGTCCCCCTGGGGGTGATGGGGACACGTACCCTGTGCCCGGTGGCTTCCCGCGGAGGCTTGGGGACACCGCTGTCCCTGGGGGGAGCAGGCAGCACAGCAGCAGCGGGGCACTGCGGGCTTTGCCGCATCTGCAGCTGCCCCGCTGGCACTTGACCGAGCGCCACCGCTGCATGCGCAGCACCAAGCGCAGCCCCGTTGCGGGCGACACGAACAGACGCGGGGGAACAGCCCCCAGCATTCACACAACCCCATCCGTTAGCCACAGTCATAAAAAAACCAGCCAGACTCCTTCCCCCCCCCTGCTTAACAGCTGCCCCCTCACCCCCACCCCCTGCCACATTCCTGCTAAGTGATTTCGGCTGTTGCCGGCGCAGCGCGAACTGGGAACCAGCTCCCTGCAGCCCCTTTGCCAGTGCCACCCCGGCCGGCGCACACGCTGGGCACGCCATGCACCGCAGCCCTCCTGGGACACGAGCGGGGTCCATCTGTCCCCGCGGGCCTTGAGCTTTGTCCCTCGCCACACCGGCCCGGCTCCATCGCTGTCACCAGGAGCTCCAGCCATCCCCACAGTCACTCCCGGCTCCAGCATGGCCCAGTGCCGGGCTCCAAACCGCCCCCCGAGCTGCTGCGGCGGCTGGGTGGAAGGCTGCCGGAGATGGCATTCCGGGCGGTTTTCCCCAAGGACCCTCGGAGCGCTTTCTGCTCCGTCCAGGCAGGTCGCTGCCCGGCAGGGATGGAGCCCACGCACCGCCGTCCCCCCCCCTGCCTCCTGCAGGCGCACATCTGGTCAGCAGATGCTGGCCCAAACACTGGCTGGAGCCAGGGACAAAGGCTCCAGCTACCTCCTCCCAGCGAGGCAGAGCCGGTGCTGCCGGGTCCAGGCAGCTCTGCCTCTTCTCCCAGTCTGGGACAACATTCCCAGGGGCTGGAAGAGGGGGCACGCAGCCCGCCTGCCTGGCGCAGCGCTCAGCCTGGCACTCCAAGCATGGGCAGTGACCCCATCGGCTTGTCCATGACCGAGCCTGTCCGACGTCCCCTCCACCCTGGATGGCTCCCGCTGACCCCGTGCCGGCACGCAGCCAGCCCGGGTGGAATGAGAGCCATCCGTCGGCGGCACCAGCCACTCGGCTTCCTGAGCCCACTCACCTTCAGGAGCTCGTTTTGGGGTTGTCCCGACAAAACGAGCCCCGCTGCCGTTCTCCATCGCGCACTAATGGCACTGTTTTACCCAAACGAACGGTGTCGCGCTACCCAGTAAAACTCCAGGCAGGACAAGCTGGGAAATATCCCCCGGAGGAGCGGGGACTGGCTTAGCCCAGCCACCGCCCGGATTAACCGTGCGGATTTAGCGGCCCGGGTGGCTCCAGCTCAGCTCATGGCACCGTCCCGCCTGGGCCAGCTGCTGCCGCGCTCCGGCATCGTCACCGGCGAGGTCCCCGGCAACCAGCAGGACCGCGTCTGGCAGCGGCAGCGGTGACGGGGCACATGGGCAGGGGGTTACCGGCTGCCGTCAGCATTGGGGGAGCCCGGAGAGCTGGAAAGAGGGGTGGGAGAGAAATAACAAAGCTGTAAATCATGACACAAAACATGCATTCATTTTATTCACAAAAACAGCCTGGATCGCTAAAACATTACAAACAGCATTTCAATTTAATGATGTAGAGAGAGCTGGAGAGACGGGGATTTGAACAGAAGAGAAATATCACTTTTTGTAACTGCTTCAGCACAGATCCTGCAATATTATTTTTATTTTGATTTTTTTAACTTCAGTAAGTTTACAAAAATTACTTCTAGGAGTAAACCGTTGCAATTAGGAGGTTTTTTCTGTACGCAGTGTTTCTTGTTCTATATTAATAAACTAACAATGACTTTTTTTTTCTTTTTTTTTCTTTTTTTTTTTTTAATTCTTCTTTTCTTTTTCAAAGACCGTCAGCTGTGTAGCAATTGTTTTCTTCCACCTTTTATACCGAACCTCTTGCGGGTTAAACTTACATAGGTGAATGGCTAGGAAAAGGGATACTACATCGCTTTAAACATATTCTCATTTATAAACATGAAGTTGAGGCATTCTAGAAACTATCCACTCTATTGTATGATGGGAAAGAATCAAATAAAAAGTATAAATGAGGGTGCAATTAAACAACTGTGCTAAATTACAGTAGTGCTTATTAGTAACTAGATTTTAAAAGGTTACTGTAAATTTACATTCCCTACACAAGTACTGCATCTTTCACACATAAACAACATCAACACCAAAACACAGAAAGAAACTGATTGTCCATACTCTGTCTATTAAGTCTTGGTACTTTACAGATCCATTGTTTTTTTCTTTTAATTATTTTTATTTGAAAAGCAGTTAAATGTTCTGACTAGGACTCGAAGATGTTAAAACGAACGAAAAAAAAAAAAAAAAAAATTATAAAAACAGGAATGAGATTTGCGAGAAAATATTTTTGGTTCTAAAGAGACACAGGTGCATCCATTCATTTCAGCCAAAAATCCCTTGCCTGAGACAACACAAGCAAGCAGTGACATTGCACTTGGATGACAGAGCTTTGGGATTCCCGTTCCTACTGGAACCATCTGAACGCGGCTCCTGTAGGAAGCATCACCTTCTGGAAAGGAAGAGAGACAGGGAGGGGGACAGAAGAAGAAGGGACNCCCCTCCCCGTCAGGGCACCCGGCGCAGCAGCTCAGCCATTGTTCCCGCGTCCCCGCGCTGCGGCCGGCACAATGGCGCAGCCCCCGACTTCCCCTCCGGCCGATAGCGAGCACAATGGCCGGGCCGCGGTCAGCCGGCACGGCCCGGCACGGCGGCCCCCTCACTGCCAGCCCCCACCTCCCCCCGCCACCGGCGGCACCACCGAGGACCTCTCAGCACCTCGCAGCGGGAAGAGGGGACGAAGGAGGCCGGCAACGCGGTCCAAGTCCCACCGGGCTCGATCCCACGTGCAACAAAGCACCTAACGTGGGACGGAACCTTGTTGAAGCCACCTCCAGGCAAGGTGGTGTAGGGGCCACGGTCCCAAGGGCTCTGCAGTCCTCTGGAAGGAGGACCTGGGACATTTCCAGCTGGGTGGGGGTGGGAAGCCTGCACAACGTCCACGAGACCATGGGTGGAGTATGCAAGGACCGTGATGTCTCTCGATGCCAACAGCCACCCCTCTGCAAGCAATGCCAAGCCCTGTGAGCCAGCAGACAGGGCCAGGCGATCACCAAGAGGACGTGGCCTCAGATGGCCCTTCAGTTCCTGCATCTCCAAACGAGCAAGGGACACCAGTGGGAAACAAGCCACGGGCTGCGGTGACACGCGTGGGGCAGCAGGATGGGCTGCCGCGGGGTGATGGCGGGGACAGCCCGCCCCAGCCCCAACTCCTGGCATGGACCCGGGTGCAGGCGTAGGGCACCTCACATGTTGTCCCCTGAGTCAAAACCATGCCTCATCCAGGTTCCTAACCCCGTCCAGGAGCCAGCCGGCTTTCATCAGGTCCTTCTCTTAGATCCAGACACTCTCCAAGCCTCAATGACTAACCAGGGCCACCCCTCCCCCCACCCCAGCGGGGGGGATCACAATGTGCTCGCTTCCACAGGGACCATGACCCAAACATGGGGCTTGAGCAAGGGGAGGGGGGGGAAGGAGAAAAACGGGCAAGAGATGGTGGTGCCCAACTAGCCTGCTGAGAGACTGCAGCTTAGAATCACTCGGGTTGGAAGAGACCTTCAAGATCATCGAGTCCAACCATAAACCTATGCCAAAACCACCCCTAACCCATGTCCCTCAGCACCACGTCTGCCCGGCTTTTAAATACCTCCAGGGACGGCGATTCCACCACCTCCCTGGGCAGCCTGTTCCAATGCTTGAGAACCCTTTGGGTAAAGAAGTTTTTCCTCATATCCAACCTAAACCTCCCCTGGCACAACTTGAGGCCATTTCCTCTTGTCCTGTCGCTTGTTCCTTGGGAGAAGAGATTGACCCCCCCTGGCTGTAACCTCCTTTCAGGGAGCTGTAGAGAGTGAGAAGGTCTCCCCTCAACCTTCTCTTCTCCAGGCTGAACAATCCCAACTCCCTCAGCCGCTCCTCATGAGACCTGTTCTCCAGACCCCTCGCCAGCTCCGTTGCCCTTCTCTGGACACGCTCCAGCACCTCAATGTCTCTGCGATACTGTGATGCCCAAAACTGAACACAGCACTCAAGCTGCGGCAGCTTCTCCTGCTCCTGGCCTGTGTCTGCTCCTCTGGGCAAACTGAGCTGGGGCAGTCAACGAGCAGAGTGCTGCAGGCGTCACCACGTCCCCAAAGGTCTCTGCGATACGACATCAAGCATCTGGGGAAGACGTAAGTGCCTCTGGCCAGTGACGCACGGGGCTGTGGCACAGCACGCTGGATGCTGCCTGAGGCACAGGATGCAGAACCAGCAGGGCAGAGCATGGCAGACCCGCCAGAAAGGGCCGCCTGCTCAGATGCATCATCCCAGGAGTGAGGAATGAGGGGAGAGGAAGCTCCTAATGGGTCTGGAATGAGATGTCTCACACAGCTCACCTTAAACGCCTCTGCCCCTTCATTATTAAAGGAAGATGGACAACCAGCTCTCATGTGGATGCCCAGGATAGATCCCCCTTGTCCCCACAATCATGGAATCAGAGAACGGTTTGGATCGGGAGGGACCTTCACAGATCCTCCAGTCCAACCACCCTGCCACGCACAGGGACATCTTTCACTCTACCAGGTTGCTCAAAGCCCCGTCCAGCCTGACCTTGAACAGTTCCAATGATGGCGCATCCAGAGCTCCTCGGAGCAACCTGTTCAGTGTCTCACCACCCTCATCATAAAACATTTCTGCCTTATGTCCAACCTACCCCTGCCCTCTTTCAGCTTAAAACCGTCGCCCCTTGTCCTGCCACGACAGGACTTGGTGAAAAGTCTCTCTCCATGAGACTCACATGAGGGTGGCCGTGACCCTCATGCCAGTGCCAGCTGTGGCACCGAGCACTTCACCAAGGCTTCTCCAGATGGACGATAGCTCTGTTGAGTCAAATCGCAACTATTCATGGCCTTCATGTGACCCACGGCTCTGGAGACAAGCCCAGGGTGACCTCTCCAGGGCTGGCCGCCAGCATCCCCAGCACTACCAGGGGTTGCTGGGGCTGGCAGAGCCCGGAGGAGCCCGGCTGGTGCAGGGACGTGCTGCTGCCTGCCCCAAGCATCTCCCCTGCCTCACCACCCCTAGAGCCTCAACTGGCCACCACCACACCAGGACACCAGCAGTGACTGGTTATTTGGGCTCTCTAGATGTGCAGATAAAGCTTAACGGTGGCAGAGGGATTTAGCCCACTTTTTAATGCCACCATAAAGGTTTATTTCTTTTTTTTTTTTTTTTACTGCTTGATTTTAGATCAACATTTAATCACAGCTGTGGCCCCTGTCTGGGCTCTCCAAGGATGGTCCTCTGGACCCACCAGAGTCGCTGAGGCTGTTGTTCTCCCAGGCAATGGCACAGTCCTATGAATTTTTCAGCCCCACATAAGGGGCCACTGAATGGCCCCTCCTGTCCCAATATGAAGCACTAGAGTGCGATGGCACCCCACCAGGATGAGCGGGGCATGGAGCTGCTGAGCCACCTCCAGATGGACCTCCACCACCATGCAGGTGTTGGTGGCTGCCCTAGGATTGGCCCAATGCAACTCATTGCCCAGGCTGGTTGACATGGGGCGAGGTTTAACAACCCAGTCATTGACACAGGTGACCTTGGGACATCAGCCATGGTCCTAGAATCCCTGTCCCAGTCACAGTCTCATTCAACCCAGCCACATACAGGCACAATCTCATTCCGCTACCATGGTCAACACAAGGCGCAAATGAATATCCTGATAGGGGGGAAGATCTGCTCCAAAAAGATGATGCCCTGGAGCAACCCACATCTGCCCAGGCATCCATCCCCACCAGCAAAACATCTCTCCTCAGCCGCAACACACTTATGGTCGCACCCAGGAGGGATGGGAACCCACCCTTGATGAGGCCCAACTCCATCACGTGAAGAGCCCTGTTTCAGCGGCTCTAGTACCTCTCAGCCAGCTGCAGGACGGAGAAACCAGCCAAGGGGGTGACCATTTCATGGGCTCCTGGTGCTATTTACTGTCTCTGGACCTGGCGCAGTGCCGGGAGACAGGAACGGCTCCTCCTCCGGCTGCTGTGAGCTCCGAGTCTATTGACCCGCTTTAGGACTCTTTGGAAGAGATGAACTTTTTTTTTTCCCTTTCTCCCTTTTTCCAGATCACTGACTCAGCAAATTAGAACAAGAATATAATTTAGCAATACAGCGGTTTTTGAAAGACACAGTCCCCCTCTTCTCATCCCCACCGCCCAAACAGATTTTTTCTTTTTTTTTTTTCTCCCCCTTCGCTATTCATTCAGAGCTGATGCTAATTGAAAAACGTAGAACGTGGCTAAAGAAATGGTGGGTTGTCTCTCTGGGACAACCAGAGGATGGGCAATGCCCTCATGCCAGGATTTGCAATCCAGTTGATGTCTGGGTGACTTTTTAGCCTTTTAGCCAGCTCTGGGGATGCGCTCCCCAGCAGGAAGAAGCATGTTGGCACAGCTGACGGCAGGATCAGCTCCCGGAAAATTCAAACCCGGCTTTAAGCGTAACACGTTGGGGACCTGGTGGACGGGTCTTGACGCAGAGCAGCCATGGGCGGGCAGCAAGAGGCAGGTTCTGCCCATGCGCCACCCCTGCTCCACATCCCAGTGCCATCAGCAAGCTGCCCATGGCCATGGCTGAATTTCAGACTCGCGCGACGACCCGAGCCACCGGACTTTTCCCACGCTCCCCACGTACGCGATTTGGCAAGGCAGCATGCCAACCCAAGGCCAAGGACAACACCCACAGGTGGATGTGGTCCCCACGGGTGCCAGGTGGTGACAGCCCAAGTACCACCCCAAAGCCTCACACCGGGGGGGAAGCGGGCATCCCCGTGCTCGGCGGCGGCGGTGGCGACAGGAGCAGGAATGCCCCGCGGCGACTGCAGCCTGGCTGCCACCAGGAAATCCGGCTGGTGCCTTATGGACTCACCCTGACCATCCTGGATGGGGTTTCACTGCCACCGATTGCTCCCAAGCTCTGCCTCGAAAAGCCACCTCCTGCCTCCCCACCCTCTGAGTCGACCATTCCCTGCCTAGGGGAGCTGCAGTCCCTCAGGACACGGGATTCCGGCACCAGAACTCAAGCAGAGACCCGCCGCTGCCCACCCTGGCAAAGAGGACAACGAAGCCCACTGCCCCTGGGGACCCAAGACCCCAGCCCTCCTCCCCAAGCCAATCAACCCCAGTTTGTAAGGAAGGGTGGGGACTGGGGGCACTGGGTAGAGCACACATCTCATGGTGAGAACTGTTAATGGAAAAGGGAAAAATAAAAAAGTAAGAAGTACCAGGTGTTTTATTATCTAGGGCAAGATCCGAACCCAGGAGCGCAGCCCGAGGAGGGGTTAGGGTGCCTGAGAGGGGCCGGTTACCTCCAGTGCTGCAGAAGGCTTCTTTTTGAGTTCTTCACATTTTCGGAATTTGCAAATCTGGTGGCCAGTTTTGCGATTCCTACAACTGCTGCACTGCTCGCAGTTTATCCGTCTTCGGCAGGGCGGGCACATGCCGCATCTTTTCCGTTTCTTTTTCCCCGAATTGATGGCAGATGCCAACTCATTCTGCATGGGATACTCTGCCAAGCCAGCCATATGGAGCGCGCTCTCTGCCAGAAACACGCCGGCAGGGGTCATAATGAAAAGGCCTGGGTTGATGGGAAAAGCCCCCAGGTAAGGAAAATCGGAGGGGCCGTTCATTGTCTCTGCAGCTGAGACTGCCTCCATGTCAGAGATACCAGTCCCGTGGTCGCTTGCTAGAGGAAGATGCTCCTGTACCACTCTTTTGAGCATTTCTGTCGACTGAGCAAACTGTTGTAGGGCGGTCTGTCCTTCTGAGGAGATCTCCGACACCCGGTCTAATTTGCTCAGCATACTAGAGATGTTTTTGTGCTTTGAGGTAGAATGACTTTTATCCACAGTCGCTTCATTGCCATTAGCTAAGGGGTTGCCTTTCTCTGAATGTTCGCTTACCGAGCTGCTGCTACCAAAGGTGGAATAGTGGGAGAGTGGACGGGACTTCTTAAGACTTTTGTTCAAAGGTTCACTTATTATTCCACTTTTGTTCCTCCTCTCGGAGTTGACAGGGGGTTGAGAGTCATCTTGGTTATTTTTTTCCGTCTCTGGCTTGTTCCCAGTGTCTTGATGGGAGCCCGAATTTGACATGGTGCCCAGAGTACAACAACAAAACCAAATCCAAAACTCAAAAAAAAAAAAAAAAAAAA
>VZSF01000856.1:12149-24700 GCA_013398295.1 Chionis minor | reverse complement strand
CCCCCCCCACCCCCGGCACCCACTGCTGCGGTGGGTGGCACTGCGGGACGCCGCCACCCCATGGGGACACCGCCGCATCCCCTCTCAGCCCCAGAGGGGCGAGGCGATGCCCGGTTGCTGGTGTGGGGTGCGGTGCCGACGTCGTGCCGAGCTGCGCCACGCGGCAGCGCCGCACAATCCCGCCATTGTCCCGGCCACCCCTCTGCCTCCCGCCAGCTCCCGCCATCTGCAACCGCCCGGCGCTGCCCTCCAGCCCCCCCGGGGCCGTGTGCCTCCGCGGTGGCGGGCACCGGTGCCGTGCCAGCTGGGACGGGTCTGTCCCCACACTGTCGTCGTCCGTCCGTCCCCCCCAACCCACCCCCGGGAACCCCAGGACCTGCGTAATTCGCACAAAGGGGGTGTCCCCCCGCTACCCCGACACCACCGGGCCACCCTGCGCAGCAGCAGCCATCTCCGCTGCTCCTCGCCCAGCCTCTGCCCGGCCGGGTTGCTAATTGCAGCGGGGGGAGGAATTAATGATCTTAATCCCTTCTTTATGATTGACCCGAGTAAAGACCGTGAGGGCCGCCCTCCCCCCGCCCCATTTCTGCCCCTTTTCCGGCCCCCATCCCCTTGGGGAAGGCGCCAGGCAGCGTCATCTGGGTCCCTCCCTGTCAGAAGGTGCTTAGTCCCGGCCGTGGCATTAAGGGGCACGTGATGGGCTCCCTCGCCCGGCTCTTTGCACCGGGCAGCTTAGCAGCCTGGAGGGACGCCAGGGTTCAAGGGGACATCACCAAGGTCGGGAGGCCCCAGCCCACAGCCAGAGGGTCCCCAGCCCTTTGGAGGACCCTGCTCCCCCCGTACAATCCTCCTGCCAGGCACAGGCTGAGCCCACAGGGTGCCCCCAGGGGCTCAAGTGACCCTTGACTCAAGTGACTCACTGGGAGCCACAGTGCCCAGGCGAGGCTAACCGTCGGGTGTCGCCCGCGCCGTCCTCCCCGCTCCCACCAACACCCATGGGTCACCCCAAAAAACAGCTCCCGTCAGCCCAGGATGCTCGGCTGGGGCGAGGAAGCGGTGCTCCGCCGTGCTCCAGGGAAAGGAGAAAGGCAGATCTCACCCCACCGGAGCGCAGCCCAGCACCAGCCCGCGTGCCCCCTTCGCAATAGTCTGCCCACGCCGCAATAGTCCTAACAACTCCCCAAACAAAAAAAAAGCTTGCAAAAAGGCTGTCTGATGGTCCAGCACCCGGGAGAAACCATCACCAGCTGATGGACCAAGTGTCTCCCTGATTGCAGGCACCATTTACCGGCAGAGGGGAGCAGGAGAGGAGCTTTGCTTCTCGTAAAAAAATGACAAACTGTGATTTCCAGCGCGCTCCCCTGTGTTATTTCACTGCATTGCTGGAAAGCCATCAGCTCCTGCCGACGTAAAAAGTCTTGTCTTCGAGAAAGAACTTCTGCTTTCCTCTAATTTTAAATAAATCAACCTCCTCCCGGAAAAAGCTGCCGGTCAGTCAGCTGTGCACAGACATGGCCGTAAAGGGAGAAGAAAGCAGCAAAGCCGAAGCCGAGCTGCTCCCGGGCGCCAGAGACAAAGAGAGAAAATAAAAGTTCAGCTTTTTTTCTAATCTCTGGGTGCTGGGTGGGCACCAGGGACGGCGGCTTTGTCTGCCCAGAGCAGACGGAGGACGAGGACGGAAGGGACCCCGGCGTCTTTTCAGCCTGGAGAAAGGCGGTAATTGTCCCCTCTGCCGGGTTTTTGTCCCCGCTTCCTCCCCCTCGCCGTGCATCCGCCCGCCCAGTGCGTCCCCCACCTCCCTAGCAAAGCCCTGGTGATGGACGGACGAATGGACGGGCGGATGGACAGACTCAGCCGTACAGACCTAAGGAGGGCACCCGCCACTGGCACTCGCCCCTCTCCGAGGCATCGCAGGAAGGGTCAAGGGAGGCTGCAGCTGGAGGTCCCTTCCCAGCTGGAGATACCACATTGCAGGTCCAGACAGGGCCCAGAGGTGGGCCCCGTGGTCCTCAACCACCCTGGCCAACAGCCATGGACAGGACCTTGGGATGACCGGGATTGCAGGGCTACGGGTGGTCGAAGCAATGCATGGGGAGTCCCAAGACACCCTTGAGGCATCCTGGTGTCCGACACATGCCTTGGGATGAGAAAAGCCAGCAGGTAGCACAGGACCAACACCCTGTAGCACCGGCATGGGTCAGGAGGTCCTGCTGCCAGCCAGGTGAAAGGCTCAGCAGAACAAGCACCACCAGAACAAGGTTCAAAGCAGCTCCAGTGCCACAACACTCGACTCAGCTCCCAGGTACCTGACTTCCACAGCCCAGTCAAACCTGCTGCTGCCTCCACCAGCTGACACACATCAACCGAAAGCGGGTGGCGATGTCTCATCAC
Source organism: Chionis minor (assembly GCA_013398295.1). Taxonomy (NCBI): domain Eukaryota; kingdom Metazoa; phylum Chordata; class Aves; order Charadriiformes; family Chionidae; genus Chionis; species Chionis minor. Next base: position 22,309 of record VZSF01000856.1, on the reverse strand, counting down.
AGCCTCTTCGACCACAAGTCAGGCAGCAGGTGCCAGACCAAAAGGCTGCTGGACCTCTCTGACCACACAAGGAAGCACCAGCAAGTCTTGAGCTGCCAGGGACTCAGCCGGGCAAGAGCCGGCCATGGGGACTGCTGGCAGGGCAGAGACCCATGGCACCGTCACCTCTAGGCTGCTGCTTCTGCCAAAGCCACGTGGGGAAACAAGGTGAACCAAGAGAGAAATCAAGCCACGTTCTGCCAAGGCTGAATATCCCTGCAGGACACCCGATCAGGGAGAACACAGTTGCTGATAACCAGGCACAGGCACCCTGAGGCAAAGACAAGGATGTCCTTCACCTACACTGTTCGCAAGCCATCACCTCTGTCAACCCAACATTCTCCAAGCTCTGCTCTTGGCATTCATCCTCCCAAAACCTGCTCCAGCCAGAAGATCGACTCCTGGATACGACATGGAAGTTACCATCACCCACTACATTTTCTCCAGACATCAAGAGAGGACGCCCAGGCCTGGGGGAGGTTTGGGCAGTGTCGTAAAATGCTAAGCCTCACCCTGGGCGTTTGCAGGTTAACGAGCCAGAGGTATGACGGGTCAGCAGATGGGCAGTGCGCACGGAGATAGTTCATCTCCCACGCTCCAGAACATCCTTCAAAGGGCCAGTCGTGGCAGCCACTCTACTCATCTCTGCTGCCGAGGTGGCACTGAGGGACGTTAAGAAGCCAACTCCTGAATTAAAAAGGCTATGGAAGATTAAATCCAGCAGCTGGAGTTAGCCCTCGAAGCAGATGGCGAATCATCATGGCGCACAGAGTGGCTTTCACCCGTCTCCTCCTTGCAGGCAGCCACTCTGCTCCAGTGGTGCCTCCCAGGAGCAGCTCTGGACGCACACGCAGCCTGGCCAGCAAGGGCAGGAGAGAGACATGCCCTGCCAGGCACGTTCTCCAGGGACGGCGTGGTGAGGCTACGTGTGATGTAGTGAAGCCACGTGGCCATCCTGCAGACGCCCAGCCAAGCAGGCAGGAGGTGACGCCACCTCCCTGCTGGCCAGGTGGGCTCCCTGTGCCTGGGTTCCAGCAAATGCATCTTTATTTCCCTGCTGGTGGTGGGTTTCCAACATAACCACGGGTGCTGTGGGCTTCCCAAGCCACCGGCACACCGATGCAGGGACACCTGACCTGGGCAGACGCACCCAAGCAAGGCTGAGCCCACCACCAATGAGCCCTGGACTTCCAAGGAGGCTACCACTGCAGAGAGGACAAGGATGTCCCCAGAGACACCACGGCCTCCATGCACATCCTCGAACCTCACACTGCCACCATCCCCACGCGCACCCGGCCACCGGGGCCCCCACCCCGGGGACCGCCCGGGGGCCACCCCACGTCGCCCGGCTGGGAAACGTGGCTGCGTCCTGCCTCCGCGGGGTGGTGGTTGCGGATTAAGGAGTCTTAAATGTCAGACGACCAGGCGCTCCCTGGAAATCCACTTATCTCCGCTGCCACTCGGAGCGGCCGGAGCCGGGCGGTTATGGAGATAACGCGATTTGAAACGTCCACCCGAGCATTGCAGGGCTGCGGGTGCCCTGCGGACAACGCCAGGCACCTCCTCCTCTCCTCCGCTCGCCCGGCTGCTGCCCAGAGAGCCAGGTGACAGCCTGGGGGCTGCACCCACCTGCGCCACCCCCCCCGCCACCGCCCCCTTCCCCAATTCGGGGGGGACGAGGGAGGCTTGGCAGCCTCGCCTCCCCAGCGCTCATCCAGCCCCCCCTTCCCCGTGCCAAAGCTGCGCCAATTCGCTGCCCAAATCCTAAAACGACTGTAACTAAAACCTACCAGATTGAGCCTCGGGAAGGGCCCCCCCCCCTTCCCTCCCTGCGCCCCCCCGCTCTGCTTCTCCCCCTCCAAATGGGATTGAACAGATCTGCGCTCGCACGAGCCCAGCTCGCAGCCAAGCAGCATCTGACATTCACGCGCCGTGGCACGGCTCTCCGCCGCTCGCCCACTCCCCCCCGCCTTGGCATCGCCTTGCCTGACGCTGCCCCCCTGGAGATGAGGCACCACCGCCAGCCCAGCAGAGCCCCCCCTGCCCTCTGCAAAGCCCCCGACCCCGCTGGAGGGACCCCAGCCCTTTCATCCCCTCCGCCAAGGGAGGTCCCCAAGGCGATTGCAGGGCTGTGAGGTCCAGAAGAGCAGGCTGAGCGACCCAAGGACGCTGGGGCCGGGTGGACAGGGGGCAGGTGCTGCCCAGCGGCAGATGCCAGCAATGACGGGCATCCCAGCAGGAGCCCCGAGAGCCACCTCAAAGGGCTGTGGGGGACCCAGGCAAGGCTTCACCCTGGGGAGACCCCCACGCAGCCCACTGAGGCCAAGCTAAAACGTGTGAATCGCTCCCGTTAACAGATGGGGAGATTACAGCGTAAATTACTCGGGGTCTGACCGATAACCAGGTCACGGAGAGACCGATCAGCAGGCGTGGAGCTCTGAGAAGTTAATTAAAAATACGAGAAAAAGTTATAGGCACAGCCACACGGGAATATTTGATGGCAAAGAGCCCCCAATGCCATAGTGCCACCTCCAAGTGCCACCTCCAGTGGTGCCCAAATCCAGCAGTGCCACCTGCAAGAGCAGCCCCAACCCGGAGAAGTCACTTTATGCTCTCTCAAAACCTCATCCCTCCACATCCCACCAAAACCTCATCCCTCCACGCCCCACCAAGCAGCAGAGCTTGGTGGTGGAGCACAAACGGAGGGGTTGTTCCAGATGCCAGGAGAGATGGCTGTGGTGATGCCAGCGTGCTCATACCGGCACCTGTGTCACCGTCACCACCGGTGAGCAAGAAGCGCATTGGCAGCGGGAACGCGCACCGGAGAAGGCGCTGGCAGTGGGAAGGTGCTGGGGCCAGCTCAGCGCTTGACCGTTTGGTCATTTATGGGTGTCAGGGACCTCGTGGTCCCTAGTGAAGGGACCCCCACCTCAAGGGTGGCAGGGCAAGGCTAACACCTCGGTGCCCGTGCCCCACACACCAAGGGAGTGCAGGAAACCGAGGCTGAAGCTGTCCAAGCGAGGGTGCAGCGAGCCCCCAGCCGGCCGGCCACCGCTCTCCGGGATGAAGAAGACATCGGCATCCAAGAGGCGTCTCCACCGCCCACGCCAGAAACACTCCGGAGGGCCACATCCCCGCTTGCTTCTGTGTCGGCGGGATTAAAGCGTGCCATCCCGCCCGAGCCCCCCGTGAGCACCCGCTCCTGAAGGCGACCCCTCTGGAGGAATTGCTTGTACCGCCAGGAAGGAGGCGGCACGGTCGGAAAGCCGCCGGGGGGTCGAACCCGGCGGCTATTGACAGATGTCTAAGAGGACGGCGAATAATCCCGTCTTCCTCTGGGAGGATTCGGGTCGCCCTCGCCCTCGCCGGGTTTATCCATTGTCTGGATCTGCCGGCAGTTGTTATTTTTGGTCAGCACCGCATTTTGCTTGGCCTCGCTGGCAGGAGGGAAAAAAGGAGGAAAAAGAGAAAGGGGAGGAAGGCTGCTTGGCCAGGGCTTGGCAGGGGCAGGGAGGAGACCAGCTCAGCTTTGGGAGGGGGCAGTGGGGCACCCCGCAGCACTTGGGGACTCCCGCTGGGTCCCCTCTGAGCCCCACAGCCTCGCTGAGCACAGCCAAAACTCACTGCAGCGATGGGGTTGGTCGGCCTCCCATCACAGCCGCCCCTGCTGCCTGGGGGAGTTGCTTCCAGTAAGCCCAGTAAACCCAGTGGACCAGAGAGGATTGAGACGTTTTGGGGGGAGCTGCCAGCACCCTCCTGCGCACGCAGCAGTTGGGAGTTGAATCCAGCAGAAAAGAAGGAGCAGGGGGGCTCCAGCAGGGATGGGCAGACCCTGCCCACTGCCAGCACTGCCCCAAGCCCTGCCTGCAGACCCACGTGTGCCTTGGATCCATCCAGATGGACCAAAAATGGCTGGGAAACCTCATGAAAGCAGGTGTCCCACACCCCCTGTCCCCTCCCGGGCTGCGGACCTGCATCCCTCACACTTCATCCCCGTCGCCGCAGCATCCCAGGCAGAAGGCAAGTCCCACCGGCAGATCCCATCCTCCCCGGCAGCTTGGGCTCACCAACGCCGCGGGATACAGCTCAGCCAGCTGCCGGGACCCGCACCCATCCCTCCAAGCCAGGTACAACGGGAGGTGAGGGCAGAGCCGGGGTATGAGGCACCCAAGAGCTCCTAGGGAGAAGACGCCCAGCCGTAGCCCAAAACATCGGGCTTCTCTCCATCCACCCGGCAGTGACTCGGGGAGCGTCGCCGCTCGCCAGCACGGCAGGGCCGGCTGTCCTGTCACCTTTCCTGTCCTGTCACCTGTCCTGTCACCTTTCCACCACTGCCCCATCTGCCACCAAAGCACGAAGACAATGAAAAGCTGCCTCCCCGCTCTCCGGGCTTTCGCTCCTGCAAGAGATGGGAGGGCACGGCGCACAAAACCGCCTTTCCCGAGCCTTCCCCGTGCTCGGCGCCACTTGTCATTCAAGCAAACCCCGTGGCCTTTAAGCTGCCAAGGTACCAGAGCTGCTCCGGAATCAAGAGTTCGCTCGGCTCCTGCCCTGGAGCAAGGAATCTGAAACGCTGCCACTGGAAACGAAACAGAGCATCCGTCATTTTACTTGCCAGGAATATATCCAGCCCCCAAAAAAAGAAATACTGCCTACTAAAGAGCCAGCAACAAAAGCCCTCGATTTTGCCGGCGAAGCGGAGCCCGGCATCGGGCATTTCCACCCAGGTCCTGATTCTCCGCCGAATTCAGCATCACCCAAAATAAAACAAGCAGTGGGGTCGGGTCAGGGCCGGAGGGTGCCGGGTCAGGATGGCTGGTGGGGACTGGCAGGCTCCACCCGGGATGCTACAAGGAAAACCCATGGGTGGGTGGGGGGGAAAAGGAGGCAGGTGGCAGAGGGGACGAAATCCCCGTGCTGTCCCAGCCATCCCTGCGCATCCAAGCACAGCCAGCTCCGCTGCGGGGGGTGCTCCCGGGAAGCCACCCTGCCCGTGGCCGCTGCCAGCATCCTGCCCGCAAGCCACCCCCTGGCCAGGCAGGTCATCACCCCCGCCCCGGGCCATTCCCAGTCGCATCCCCAGGAAAAGGAGCAGCGCGTTCCCAGCCAGCCCAGCCCCCAGCCCAGGCACGCCAACCCAAATATCTGCAAGAGGCGCTCCCCTCCATGGGAACGGCGACTCGACACAGAGTTCACATGCCCCAGCAATGCCTGATTAAACTCCCAAACTCCAAGGGAATACCCCTGAGGCTGTCTGAAGATAAGCTAGGAGCTCGGCTGCTCGCAGGAAATGCAGGAACTGGGAAAGAGCAATCACTTTTTTTTTTTTTTTTTCCTTTTAAATCCAGAATAATACAGAGCAAACCCTGGCGCGCTCTGGCTCGGACACAAGTGCTCGCCCCAGCTCGCTGCTGTGCGCCCCGGCGGCTTCCCTCTCCCCAGCGTGACCAGGAGGTGACAGGTGACCCCAGCACCAAGCCGGATCCTGCTGGTGGAGGTGGGGATGGAAACTGGAGGGCCCAGGACAACTCAAGACAGCGCAGGCAAGCTGACCATGACCTTCCAGGCTCTGCCTACTGGGCTGGAGCAAGAGGACAGTGCTGGAGATCTGGGTGGAGGGAAGGCTGCTGCTGCCGCAAGGCCAGCAGATGCCAGAGGACAGGGACATTTGCTCCACCATTTTGGCTCACCCTGGGGAACACCTCAGACACCAGTTTCGCTGGTCCTCGGGTCTCCTGCCACCCTCACCGCCCTTCTCCTCCCCTTTGGCTTTTCCGTGGCAGGCAGTTGTAGCACTAGACCCACAACTCCCAGGCCGGCCGCATGCCGAAGGGCAAGGGCAGTCAAAGAAACCATGTTGGTGCAGCACCCAATGCGATGGGCGAGCTGGAGCGTCCCAGGATAAAGAGAAAGGAGATGATGATCCTCCCTTTTGTACCTGTTGGAGCCCAAGGAGCAACCATCTCCTCATCCTCCGGAAGAGCGGAGCAACAGCACCATGACTTGGGGATTAGTGAGCCCAGGCACCCGGGCACCCCAAGGGGGCCCCATCCTGGCTGCTGTGGTGAGATGCCACGATCCTGGCTTTGACGGCACGATCCTGGCTTTGATGGCAACCAGCTGTGACATCGTAACCTATAAATTCTACTTTCAACCAGGACCACGGCTGGGAAGGAGACCTGCACTGACCGCGCACCAGATGGGGCTACGTGTCTGAGGCCAACGGAGCACAAGCGATGCACCTGCCCAAGCCAAGTTCTCCTTCGGAGGAGATGTCCACCAGCTCCCTTGGGTCTTGATCCTTCTTCAAGAATCAGCCAAAAAGGAAGGGTGTCTTGCTCCCCTGAGGCATGCCAGAAGAGGTTGGAGGAACAGCAGACCTGGGCAACCTGATGGGAAGAGTCATTAGGAAAACAGTTCCCAGAAAACTCTTGGAACAAGAATTCCTGCCTCAAGGATGTGGTGGGACGGTGGGGAGGGGTTGTACCAAGGTGGCCCAGCTTGTCTTTGATCGGATACTGGTTTGGCTGCAGAAAGCATATGGACTGCTACAGAACACTTAGGCTTTCACTGGGTGTCTCGCACGCAGACGGGAGACCTTACTGTGGCCTTTCCATACATGAAGGGGGCAGCTAAGAAAGACGGAGAGAGACTTTTCACCAAGGTCTGTTGTGAGAGGACAAGGGGCAACGGTTTCAAACTGAAAGAGGGCAGGGGTAGGTCGGACATAAGGAAGAAATGTTTCATGATGAGGGTGGTGAGACACTAAACAGGTTGCCCAGCTGTGGATGCACAAAGATATGGAAGCATCGGAAGGGTTCAAGGTCAGGTTGGATGGGGTTTGAGGAACCTGATCTAGTGGAAGATGTCCTTGCCTGTGACAGGGGGGTTGGAACTGGATGATCTTTGAAGGTCTCTTCCAACACAAACCATTCTCTGATTCTACAGTAATTTGACTACCAGCGCTAGCGCCGTGCCTTACTAAAAAAGACCAAGTGAGGTGGCTGAAATTGGCAGATCTCAAAGAAACAGCCACAAGACAGTCAGAAAGCAGAGCTGGGGCCCTGGGAAGGACGAAGGGGCCACCACCCTGCAGAGGCAGGACAGGGGGACCCTCAGATGAAAGAGCTGCAGGACACAGTAATAGACAGAGGGATTCACTCTACGTGTGACCTTGAGGAGAGCAGCCGTGGAAAATCCCATCTACAAGATGTCGCAACGCAGAAGAAGATAGGGAAGAGCTGCAAGACCGAGCCTTGAGCATGAAGGACATGCCTCATGGTGGGAGCTGGAAAGGGGTCCATGCAGTGAGCTTATCACACTGGAGACGTGCTTTCAAAGGGACTTGATCACAGGGTGTAAGCATTCTTCTGGATTCACTGGTCCTTCTTGGCCCCAAGCTCTGGGGGGTCTACAGTAAAACTAGAGTTAGGTATCAATGCTTCTGCCTTTCTTCACTTCCCCAAAAGCTGAGGAACAAGGTAGCAAGCTGGAATGGCAAGGAACAAGCCAGATGTGGTTGTGGCATTTGGTGCCTACCATGTGGTGGTCCACTCCTTCTCCAGCCTCCTCTCAGGGACCTGACCTGCCCCTCTGCAAGAGAACCGTCATCCTTCACCCGTGCAGAAGGGTTTGGTCCCATGTCCCCACGAAACCCAACAACCACATCCCCGTCTCCGGACAGGTCCTCCTGCTGCAGCGCTGGCAAGCCCCTAAGATGGGAGGAATGGGGCCTCCGGAGCAGGAAGCACCAACTCAAAGCGTTGAAGTTGCCACCACCCGCTCTCAGCTTCCATGACGGACATCCTCCTCCATCTGCTGTTTTCTCCAACCTGCTGTATCTCTGCCTCCTCCCTATTCCCCACGCTGCCACCACCGTGCCAGCGCCTCCTGCACCTCACCCTCAGTGACATGCTCCATGGGCGATGAGCCTGAGGAAGCCCCAGGGATGAGCAGGGTCTGCAGGGGTGAGCTGGGCGGGGAGTCCCAGCAAAGTCCATCCTGCAGCGAGCAGGAGCACCGGGGGGCTCGGTCCTGCAGACAGTGGATCGGAAGAAAGAAACTCACCCCCTGTGGCCAGGATGAGCCACCAGCATTTTAGGGACTGCCCACGACACCTTCCTTGGTCTTCTGGTGGGGGGGTCAGCAAACCCAAGGCGTGACAGAGGGCAGGGTGTGGGGAATGTGGCCCTTGCAAGGTGGAGGAAGGCACATCTCCATCCCAAGGGCTTCACAAAGACCCATCCTTGGGGTGGGGTGGTTTTTTTTTCCTCCTTTGGTAGTTTTTGACACGTTTGACATAAGGCACATCCAGGTTAAGGGTAGAAAAAATTCCCCAGCAATTCCTGACCAGGTTGCCCTCGATCAGTGTGGCTTCCCCACCCTCTGGCACCCCAGATGGACCCACATGCCCTCCCTGCGCCTTTCTCCTACAACGGCAAAGCTAAACCGGGGCACCCAGAGAGGGGAAGATCCTCCTTTGAGGATTTCGCAGAGAAAGAGGGACTTTTTTTTACCCTGATGGTGCCTTTTAACAAGGCATCAAAGCCCAAAAACCCTGCGCCGGGGCACTCCCGGGGCTGCAGCCCTCACCGCCCCTCGGGGCCAAGGGAAGAGGGGGACTTGGGATGGGTGTCTCCAGAGGACGGCCGCGGACGTCCCCGTGTCCCCGCAGCGGGCGGCCCCGCTTCAGCTCAAGGGGTTTAAGCTGAACTAGTGCAAGTCCCTCCTGCAGACCCCCGAGGCGTAAGGCTCCCTGAGCTCTTAATGGGCTTATGGAGCTGCTGGGACCAGAGCGGCTCCCCCAGCGCAGGGGCTGGGGGGGCTTAAAGGCACCGCCGGCTGGCAGCCCCCCGCCGCCCCAGCCGTCCCTGGCACGGCAGCAGGGGCCACCCGCCAACCCGGCCCCGGGACGAGCTATCACCGACGGCGCTGAGCGCTCAGCCTGCTCGTGCCCCATCCCAAATCCCACCCAGGCGTCCCCTGCTCCATGGCGAGGACAAAGGCGGATGCATGCCACCCTGCCGCGTCACCCAGAGCCGTGCTGAGCCCACGCAGCGGGACCAGGGGGCGCCTGGCATCGGGGCGGGAGCAGGGGCAGGACCAACTATAGGTAAACTCCTCTCCAGGGGGCTCAGACCCCCCTCAAATCCAGGCTGGGGGTGACAGGAGCATGTGCCACCCTGCCTGTTTGAAGGTGGAGGGACTAGCACGCCGTCCCACGCCATCCCCGGGAAATCCTGTTTTTCCGGGCTTGGCTCAAGCGCAGGGCGACCAGGAATGACAGCTGGCAAAAACAGGGCTGCGCAGGGAAAAATCCTGCTGGAAAGCAGCAGAACCCCCATCCCCAACAAGCCCGACCGGTGCTGCCGGCGCAGCCCCCGTGCCATGCTGCTGCACTCCGGGAGCGACAGCTGTGCCGTCCGGAGTCAACGGATTTTGGGGGCTTGGACTCCAGCGTGTAGGTTTGTGCCTTTGGGTATTTTCAGAGGGGAAATATATATATATGGGGGGAAAAAAAAAGGAAAAAAAGAAAACCAAAATACCTGGACAAGCAACTAAGCTCCTGTGATTTACATATCAGCTGCTGTACACGCACATGGCATGGAAAAATGCTTAGGAAATTTCTGCTAAAAAAACAAAAAAGAAAAAAAAAATAAAGGAAAACCCACAGAAGGCTGAGCTCGCCGGACACAGCACGCCAGGAGGGGCTGACAGAGCTGTTACGGTCTATTGGGCCAATAATCCACAAACTAAGACGGATTTATTGTACATGGCAGATCGTAACAGCTCCAAAGAAACCATCACTGTCTCCCGGTGCTTAAAATTCACTTTCTTGGGGGGAAAAAAAAAGGGCCAAAATATGGCTTTATGAGATAAGATGCATGGTTGTACCATTCTGTGACAGCCAGAAGCCTGTGCAAACACATATATGGGGTTTTTTTCTTGATATATAAATAAATAAAATATCTCCTCTTCCAAGGCAAGCGCGACTGCATTACCCGGCTTGGAGCGCTGTCGTTACCACCGGATTACCCGGCTTGGTTTCACCTCCGTTACCAAGATGGATTTCCAGAGACCTTGTTTCCGCCCCAATATTACCCTTCCCCCCCCCCGCCCCC
>VZSF01000856.1:0-11578 GCA_013398295.1 Chionis minor | reverse complement strand
GGGGGGGGGGGACACACACACCGGGCTCCCGCTCGTCCCCGCGGGGGCTGCGCGCCCAGGATGCCCGCAGGGAGCCCGGAGGGTGCGGGAAGGAGCGAGCATCCCTCGGCGGGGCGATACCCGGGGGGACGGCGAGGCAGCCAGCCCGGAAACCCCCCCCAGCATCACGCCTAGACGTGCTCGCTTTGCCAGCCCCCCCCCCCCTTTACCCCCACGCTGCACCCCAAAAACCATCCCTAGGGGGGGGGATGCCGGAGCAGGGGACGGTGTGAGCAGCTTTCGGAGCCCCGGAGCCGTGCCCACCGGCAGGGAGGGATACAGGCAGGGATGGGGTTCGCGCAGGGGGGCCCCATTCCCAGCATCCCCCCCCCCGGGATAGCAGCACAGCCCGGCTGCAGAACGCGATGTGGCGGGACTGGCCGGGTGGCTGGGGAGAGGGAGTCAAGCCGAGTAATTAGAGCAGGAGGCTGTGAGTCAGCAAACGATGCGTAACCTCGCCGAGGTTGACAATGAGGCAAAAAGATGGCAGTTTCGACCCAGAGCGCCCGCTGAAAGGGCACGGTTTAGATACGGGAGAAGCAGCAGCTCCCGACAACCGCAGGGCTGGCCACCCCCCTCGGCAAAACCCCGCTGTCCCACCGTCACCCCAACATTTCCACCCGTTTCTCCGGAATCGCCGCAAATGGAGAGGTGGTGGGTGGCAGAGCAAACCCCACGGGAGAGCAAGGTAGTGGGGAGCGCTTCCAGAAAGGGGGATTCGGGAAGGGGAGGCGCCTCCCTCCTCCAGCACCCCCAGGCTGCCCCGGGGAGCGGGATGCGGTTGGGCTCCGCAGCTGACCTTGCTCTGGATGTCCTAGAGGGAAGAGCAGTGATGCTCCTTCCGGCACGCCCGTGGTGCTCCGGGATGGACACCAAGGACAAGGTTTGGCTTGGAAGCAAACCCCAGCTCCCACCACAGGCTCGTCCCTCGGCTTATGGGGGGGAAAGGGGGGGCGCCTTCAGGGCTGCAGGCAGGTAGGGCCCTGCCACACAGCAGCCCTTGGCGAGGAGAGTTTAATTAACCCCGGAAAGCAATCGTTAAACGGCCAGCCCGGGTAATCGATGCGGAAGGGGCAGCTTGCTGCCGAGGGACCATCTGCTCCGGGGAGGGATGGCGGCTTGTCGTGTCCCCCCCCCCGCCTTCGCCCCATGCCTGCCGGGAAGCCACCACCGCTGGGCAGCTGGTTTGGGGGCCCGATCCTGAGTGTAAAACCAGCCCAAGCCGCCNCCCCCCCCCCAACTCGACTCTCACTTCCCGTAAAGCCCCAGGTCCAGGAGCCATGTGATTTCCTACGCGTCGCAGCCCCCCCGCCCCCGGCACCAAGCCCAGCCAGGGGACCCTCCGGAGCAAGGCAGCCCCCGCAGGCAGGATGTGCCTGAAGGAGAGCTGGGCAGGGATGCGGTCAAGCACCCTCCTTGCCCCCACAGCTATTCACCCATGAGATGAGTTTGGGGCGGTCTCAGCCTCAAAGGCACCAGGGGGTTTGTGTCTATCGGCGCACACACAGGTGCGGCCCAGCTCCCATGGGAATACTCAGAGGGATGCTCTCGGCATCCCAGCAGCGCCCAGGGTACCAGCCACCCTGCTTGCGGGGCACCACGTTCCTTCCCATCGCTGCCTGCCCTGCCTGCCTGGGCAGGGACGTCCCACAGCAGCCCAGCGGGATATCAGCCGGAAAACTGAATCCCCATGGGGCAGGAGGCAGCGAGGAGATCCCTGGAATAGCTCCGCCGCTGGAGGGAAACCGAGGTAGGGAAGGGCTGGGGATGCACCCAGGCTAAGGGACCTGGATTCAGTTTTTCCGTACTACTCCCCATCCCGTGGCCATCCCGGCAGGAGTGTGCAGGGATGGGGACAGGGAGAAAAGAGGTTTTGCTGCGTGCAGGAAGAGAGCCAGCCACCTTCCAACAGCCTCTGCCCCACCAGCGCCCACCCACACCTCCAAGCTCTGCAGGCAGCCCTGGGCCCTTCTCCAACCCGGTACTTCCAAACGCCTCCTTAATTGCTTTTATTTCCAGCCGATAAATAAACGATGCCTTGTGCTCAGGGGTAGCGGGGCCTGATGGGGTGCACCCGCTCCTGAGGGATGCAGGAGCTACTCCCTGCTCCGGGGCACCGACTCCAGCTCCAGGATGGGGTCCCTGAGGAAGTTCGGGATGGGCGCAGGGAGATGCCTGGTCCCACGGTCACCTCCCGGGAGAGCTTTTGTGGGGCAGCTGGGGATGCAGCCAGCGGCAGCATCCCAGGACAAAGCCAGCCAGAGGGGATGAAGAGCAGGATTTTGTCCTCCAGCACAGGACTCGGTGAAACCGGTGTCCCCGGCAGCATCACTCCTCCCTCTCCCACGAGGGGACCTTCTATCGTCCTCACACCTCGCCCCATTCCCAGTGACACCATGTCCCAGAAAGCCCATGGGGACACGGCGCTGCCATGACGCCCGCTGGGGGACGCGGAGAGAGCCCGGCCCCACAGTGGGGAGTGCTGGTGATGGAGACACTGGGCATGGAGCGGTGGGCACCTCCCATCCGATCTGGATCTGTCCCCCACCTCTCGGGAGGAGAGGGGACATCCCCGAGGACGAGGGGGGCTGCACCCCATGGTAAGAAAGAAATGCCACGAGGAGCCCAACGGCACTACCGGAGCAGGTGCTGTGGCAGGGATGGCACAAGGGACAAGCCCTAGGACACAGCACGGCCCTGGTGCCAGGAAAAATCCCTGCCCTTGTCCCCTGGCCTCCCCCCGGGCGGAGGGGAAGGTGCAGCTGCTGCCATCCAAGGCGCAGGCAGGGTGACAGATGGGTCCCCAGGACGGACGGGGACCGGCAGGGTTCAAGGTGACCTGCGAAACAAAAAAAAGCGTCTTCCTTGCCCTGGGGCTGGGAGACACCTCGGGCTCCTCTTCACCACCTCCTTGTGCTGCCCTGGACCCACAGACCCCCGGGGAAGAGGACCACATGGTTCTCCCCTCCCCAAGAGGAGCAGTTCAGCAGGAAGGGGGTGGTGGTCCCTGCACCCAGGCACGCACCCCCCCCGCACACCCGCACCACTGCACAGGCATGGGTGCCAGCTTGAGGGGCACCCCTACTGCGGGAGAAGGTGCTAGCGGATTTGGTTCCCAGCCAGCAATGGCTGCTGGGACCACCGGCAGAATAGGCTTGGGCTCCGGCATGGAGATGGCCGGGCGAGGGTTTGCCAGCACACCCCGCCACACCTAAATTCCCAGAGGAATACTCACAGGGATGCTCTCGGTACCCCAGCATCGCCAAGGGTACCAGCCGCCCTGCCACGGGGTGTTCCTTCCCATCCCTGCCGTCTGCGCAGGACGTGGGATGCCCCATGGCAGCCCGTCGTGGGCAGGAGGCGGCAGAGGACCCCCTGGAAGAGCTCTGATGCGGGAGGGAAACTGAGGCAGGGAAAGGCTGGGATGCAGCCACACACTTGGTGCCAGCAAAGGAACCCAGAGCCAGCTTTTCCTGCTACATCCCGTGGCCATGGAGGAGGACAGGGAGCAGGAACAACTCCCCACCCCCTGGCACTGCCAGCCCCCAGCCTCACAGCATGGCATGCCAGGCAGGAACGCATCCGCAGGGGGATTCCCCCCGAAAAAGCACTCTGAGGCAGGATACGGCCCCCGGCTGCCTGTGGGTCCTCAGCGCTGCTGGATCCACCGAGCGAGCGGTGGACAGACCTGCCCACGTCACCCCCAGATCTGCCCATCCAGGTGCAAGGCCAGCGCTCAGCCCCCCCCAAGCTGTACGTGACCCCAGAACCAGTGCTCAGCCCCCCCAAACTGTTGTTCAACCCCCAAGCCGGTACTCAGACCCCTGAAATGGTGCTCAGCCCCTCCAAGCCAGCGCTCGATGCCCAAACTGGTGCTCAGCTTTCCATAAATGGTGCTCAACCCCCAAGATGGTGCTCAGCCCCCCAAAACGGGGCTTGACCCCCGGGCCGGTGCTCAGCCCCCTGAACCAGTGCTCAACCAGTGAGCTGCTGCTCAGCCCCCCCAAAATGGTGCTCGACCCCTGAGCCAATGCTCAGACCCCAAAAACAGTGCTCGAAACCCATGCTGGTGCTCAGCCCCCCCAAAACAGTGTGTGATCCTTGAGCCAGTGCTCAGTGTCCCCCCCCAAAACCAGTACTTGACCCCCAAGCCAGTGCTTAGCTCTCTAGAATGGTGCTTGACCACCAAGCTGGTTCTCAGCCCCCCCAAAAATGGTGCTCAACCCTTATGCTGGCCCTCAGCCCTCCGAAACGGTGCTGACCCCCAAGCCAGTGCTCAGCCCCCCCAAAGTGGCGCTCAAACCCCAAGCTGGTCCTTAGCCCCCTAAAATGACAGTTGACCCCCAGGCCGGTCCTCAGCTCCCCCAGAAAAGGCTCAGCCTCAACGGAGGGGTCAATCCCACTGGGAGGTGCCCAAAGCAGGGCCAGCTCTGCCTGGCACCCCCCGGAGCACCCACGGACCCAGGGGAGAGGTCTGGGCTCCCGGGAGAGGAATTGCCCCGCGGCCAGCCCTGCACTGGGCAGACAGGGAGGAGAAGGGATGAGGACACAGCCACCGCTGCCCGTTCTCCCCACAGACAGCCACTCCAGTTTCCTCCCAGTACACATACTGGTCCCGCCGTCCTTCAGAAGGGTCCGTCAAGCCCAGAGGGCGTCTCCCCAGTTTCATTCGCCCTGGTCTCAGCATGTCCCCCCTCTCCATCACCAAAGGGATGCAGGAGCACCATGGCAGGGAAATCAGTCCCCTCCCAGCCGTCCCTCTTGGCTGCGGGAGGGCACGTGTCTCCAGCGCAGTGGGAACCCTCCGCAGCCTGGAGGGGACCCCTTTGTTCCCCCTTCCCAGCACTTCCCAGAGGAGTACTGTCACCAGGGAATCCCGGATGGCTGCAGCTCTGCCCGGAGCCCCCGCCACCCCTAGCCCCAGAGCCACCAAAGGACGGTGGCCAAAGGCCAGGAGCCCAAATATCTGCCCAGGGACCTGCCGCTGGTCCCCCAGCCATTCACCCCCTGGCTCTGGCATCTTCGGACCTGCGGACACAGCCCCCATCATTGCACCATTCCCCCCAAATCCCTCCCTGTCACCCCCCACCCTTAAATGACATGCCAGCCGCTGCATGAATTCATCCCGTTTTAATCTTCACGGTGCATCAGCGTGGGGGAAAATAACCAACACCTTTTTTTTCCTTTTTTTTTTTTTTTTTTTGGGAAGGCAGGGGGGGGAGGTCTTAATCTTTACCTGGGGTCATATTTACTAATCCTCTGGCTAATCCCCCAACGCCTTCGCAAACAAAAAAAGCCCCATCGTCCGCCGGCCCCAGATGCAGCGCCCACCAGCTGCTCCTGGCAGGAGCAGGGCTGGGGAGCACCCAGAGCGCGCGCCGAGGCCCCTGGGCACGGCGGGTTTAGCTCTCAAGGTGACCCTGATTTTTCCCAGAGAGGTGACCAACACGTATTTTTCGAGGCTTTTTTATTTAAGGAAGCCAAACGTGACGATGGGGAGCAGGGAGGGGAGGCGGCAGCAGGGAGATGCGGGCATGCCGGGCAATGCAGGCAAAGCCTGTGGGTCTCGGCTCGACTGGCGGCCTCAAATATTTAGGAAATATTTAGGGAAAGGATGAGAAACCGCCTCTAGAAAGGGTTTGGTGGAAAACCATCCACCCATGGTTTGCACCCCCTCAACAGCCAAGGTGCTAAAAGACCCCCAGGAGCATCCAAGACCACGGTGGATGGGGCTTGGAGCAACCTGGTCTAGCGGGAGGTGTCCCTGCCCAGGGCAGGTGGGTGGGACTGGATGATCTTTAAGGTCCCTTCCAACCCAAACCATTCCACGATTGATTCCATGATCCCCCAAAGCTGGCCCCAGCCCACCGGACCCGCGGCGGGGTGCGGGCAGCAGCGCTGCCCTCTTCTGCCTCGGTTTCTCCGCGTGTCGAGGTGACGGGGGGAATCGCCCCCTCTCCCTGGGGATTCAGCCGGCACAGGCTGCCCTTGAACTACCTCCAGGTCCTCATCGGCGCTGGGGGGGGGACATCTGGGGACCATCCTGGGGCTCTGCAGATGGGAGGACAGGGTGTCCGCAATGGGGGGAACGAGGGTTCCTCAGGATGGGGGGGACTGGGGTCTCCATCTCTGCACACCAAGGGGACAGGGGTCCCTGTAGATGGCAGGGACACGCGGCTCTGAAGATGGGGGACAGGGGTCCCTGCAGAAGTGGGGGGACAGGGGTGCCTGAAGGCAGGGGGGAGCATGGAGCTGTGAAGATGGGGGACAGGGCCCCTGAGGATGGGGGGACAGGGGTCTCCGTCTCTGCACACCAAGGGGACAGGGGTCCCTGTAGATGGCAGGGACACGCGGCTCTGAAGATGGGGGACAGGGGTCCCCGCAGACGGGGCAACAGGGGTCCCTAGAGGTGAGGGAGCAGGGGGCTCTGTAGAAGGGGGACAAGGCGCTTTGCAGACCAGCGGGGGACAAGGGGGACAGTGTTCACTGCAGAAGGAGGGGACAGGGGTCCCTGCAGACCAGAGGGGACAGGAGACTCCACAGATGGTGGGTCAGGGGGGGTCCCCGCACGCGGCGAGGACAAGGGTCCCTACGGATCTGCCCTTCCCAACCCAACCTCCTGCTGCCCCAGCGGCACACCGGGGCTGCCCCCCGCCTCCGCCGCAGCGGGGGGCTGCATGGAGCCCCCCCAACCGGCACAGCGGGAAGGCAGGGGCTGCCCGCAAGCCCCCCGCGGGCCCTCGCTCCCCGCCGGCGGCCAGCGAGCTAACCGGTTATGGCAGCGCGGCCCTCTCGGCCGCCAGACAGCGCACGCTCGACCGCGGCCGGCACCTTGCCGCGCCAGGCTGGAATTTGCAAGCTGTCCTGATGCATTAAAGCACAAACGCCTGGCGTCCGGCTCCCAGCCCTGCCGGGGCCATGCCGGGCTGTGCCGGGCCACGGCATCCCCTCCCCAGGGACACCAACGCTGGGCCAGCTGTCCCTGAGGGCGGCCGGAGCCACCCTCATCATCTTCATCTTCTACATTCGTTTTTCTCCCTCCACCCCAGCTTTAAATAGCTCCTTCAGCGGAGCGGGGAGACGCTGCCGGGCTCCTGCCGCCGCCGCAGCAAGGCAGGGGACGCTGGGGACATCAAAAGCGGAGGGTCCCCGCCAGCGCTGGCGCTGCGGGCAGGCGGCCCCCCGGCCAGGTGGAAGCAGGGCGGCGCGGTTGGCAATGGGGCCCCTTCCGGCGGGCAGCCCGGTGTGCCGATTCGGTGATGCGCAGCGGGGCATGGAGGGGACGGGGAGGCGCAGACGGACACGGATGGACGGACGGACGGACGGGATGCTCCACTCGCCACCACCCCAGGGGGGTGGGTCAGGCAGAGGTGGGACCACCCTGGAGAGCCGGGCTGCAGTCCCTGTGGGGAGCACCCGTTCCCTGAGGATCCCAGGGTCGCCCCCCCGCCAACCCCCAGGTCCGCTCTCCACGCCGGGGGCTTTCCAGCGGGACCAGCACCCACCATCCCACCTCCCCCACCCAGAGAGCCCCCTGCTCCCAGGGGATTCCCTGGGACCAACATTCCTCCCCAAGGCCACCCGTCACGCGTACCCCTCCGGATCTTTCCAGCGAGCTGGGCGCGCTGCCGGAGGCTTGGGCACCCGCCAAGGCTGTGGGCAGAGGGGACATCCCGCTCCCCGGCACCGGCACGCACCCGCGCCTCGCCCACGCACCCAAGGACCCGATGGCGCAGACCTGCCCAGGGACACGTCCATCCCGCGGCCGGGCAGGATGGACTCGACCGGCCGTGCTGAGCCCAGCCGGCTTGGGGCAAATGGCAGCGGGATGCCCGTGGGAGGAGGGAACGGCAACAGCCGGCTGGAATAGGAGTGTGAAGAAACGCCTCTTGCGTGCTCTGTCCGGAGCCAGCAAACGAGGCCATATTTGAAATGCTTCGCATACCTCCGGTCATCAGATTAGCGAGATGCAGAAGGTAAAGCAGAGGGCAAGAGGGAGCGCTCCCGGAGCCGGCGATCCTCGGCCACTCGCTCCCACGGGCTGCGGGAACCAGGGGGAAAAGTCCCCAGCTGGGCAGCGGGATGCAGGGACGGAAAGCGGCTTGCGGGGACACCAGGAGCCAGCAACGGGTGCGCTGGGATCGCTGCCGTGATCCCCAACAAACCCGGCGGGGATGGGAAGGTGGGGAAGCACAACCCAGCGCGGCGCGCTCAGCCCCAGGCTGTCCACAAGCCTCCTGCCACGTCCTGGCCACCAGCCACCCCCATCCCTCACCTCCCCGGGGCCCAGTCAAGACCTGGACCTGCTGGAAGACCTTTCAATGTCTAAAGGGGGCTCATATGAAAGATGGAGGAAGACTCTCTAGCAAGGCCTGTCGTGACAGGACAAGGGGCAACAGCTTTAAACTGCAAGAGGGCAGGGTTAGGCTGGACATAAGGAAGAAATGAGGGTGGTGAGACGCTGGAACAAGTTGCCCAGAGGAGTTGTCGATGTCCCATCGTTGCAAAGGTTCAAGGTCAGGATGAACAGGGGCTTTGAGCAACCTGGTCTAGCAGAAGACGTCCCAACATTTTCTGAGGGGGATTTGGACTAGATGATCTTTGAAGGTCCTTTCCAACCCAAACCATTCTATGAGTCTACGAAAGGAGGCAAGAACCCGCACAGCCTCCAAGCAACGTCTGCAAGCCAAGCTGGTTCGCCCTCCCTTGACCTAGACCCAAACCCAACGACAGACCACTGCAAAGTAGAAGGCAGAGCACCCATCTGCACTTCCCACAGGTGCAGACCTCCTTCCATGAGGCTTTGCACCAGCATTGAAGGGTCTCGAGCCATGTCCAAAACATCAACGCTCCTCAGGCATGAATTGTCCTCCCTAGGCACACTCCGTCTCCAGGAGAGGCTGGAGAGCAGCAACCTGCCTCTGAGCAGCAAGCAGGCCCAGTGGAGAAGAGCCTATGGGGCACGGAGGCAGCGGAGCGGAGGGCACCTGGATCTGCAAATGCTTGGGACCCTTCAGGGTCGGGATGTTCAAGTGAGAACCCCTCAGCCTTCGGGATGTTCGAGGGAGAGCCTCAGGACTCAGACCTGGAGCCCAAACTGTTTTTCTCGGCCAGTGTCTGAGGGAGAAAGAGGCACCAAAGCCACATGGATCAGTCCCAACAAAAATAAGTGACAACTGATGACCCCAGGACCCTTGGGGACACCAAGAGGCCACTTGGGGGTCTGAGTGGATGAGCTGCGTTGCTTATTTGGGCACGGCTGAAGACTCATAAGGAAGACCGTGGGAGATGGGTATTGGCCAGGTATCCCTATGAAGGGCTGGAGCCCAGGCGTGAACTCAAGGCAGGTTTGCAAAGCCAAAAGTGAAACATCCACCAAGCCACAGATGCAGGCGAGACCAGGGCTGCCTTCCAACCACGGGCAACCACCATCAAACCATGAGATGACCAGACACAGCAGCACCAGAGGACACCCTATCCCATCGTACCACAGCATGAACCCAACCCTCGCCCACGCCTGGGCCATTCCCCAGGAAGCCCACCAAGTGCTGGGCAAACGTATGCCGGTGTCAGCTGGGGTCTCACAGGTGGCAGCGGCCACCCAGAACCCACTGGAGTCACCCACAAGCACCTCGCAGCCTGCGGGGCCAGGACGGCACCGTTCCCCAGCCCTGCCACCACCAGTGCCACGCAGGTGACAATCAGACCCTTGTGATTAAGCCAACCTCAAAAGTGAGACAGAAATGACAGGCTACGCCTTGCACCAGGGCACAGGCACCGTCCACCACCCACATCATGCCCCCACTGAAGAAGCGTTGGCATGGGGCAAAGCCAGCGACCTAAGCCCTTTCCCAGCTCCCATCTTGCTGAGCAGGCAGAGTGGAGATGGAAAAGCACAACCCACTTGGAAAAATCAGAAAATGGCATTTTCTTTCTTTGCCACCAGTTCCAGGGTCAAGGCCAACATGCACCTTCCCACACCTGGGCCACCACACCACAGACATCACCCTATAGAGGTGACAGGTCCTCATCCTCCCAGCACAAAGGATGTCCAGGTTCTGGTGACGGAAGACGCTTTGGTACGAGCGACACAGTTTGAGTCTGAGGACGCAGAGCCGGACCCACAAATCCCAAGGGAAGCCCACAGCCTGGCAGCCAAGCCTCCCCAAGGTGGACACAGCAGGGCTGTCACTCAAGTCCCTTTTCCATGCCATAACGACGGATGGCTGGAAACCAGAGACACCAAGGCAGTCTCTTGAAAACCTTGTGACCTTAAAAATCCTTTCATTCCCATAATAACAGGCCGCCACCCATGTGCATCAAGGGCTGTCACCTCAGACTGTCAATGCCCTCTACCTGCTCTCAAGCCAGGATGAAACCTCTCCAAAGACGTCATCGATGCACCCCTCCAGCCCTGCAGTGCCCCAACAGGAAGGAATATTGGGCAGGGCAAGGACCTGCTCCATGGCACGTTCACACCACCAGCGCTGAGATGTTGGTGAACCCAAAAGCTTCTTTCGATGCTGGTCTTCAGGCACTTGAGGGGCATTGGCCAGGGTGAAACACACCCTCTAGACTCTCCCAAAGGTGATGGGACCCAGCGGTCACCCTCAGCCGCTCGCTGGGGCCACACTGTCCTGCTGCCTGGCTCTCCCTGGAGCTCTTCTAGGGCTCCAACACCTTGGGCATCCCAAGGGAGATGGGGCACGGATGGGGGTGCAGGCTGCTCCTCGCCCCAACGCCCCGATGCTCACCTGGCAGCTTCCCCAGCACGAGGGGTCACAGCCCACCTCCCTCCCAGGGCAGGTCCCCCCAGCGAAGGCAAGTCTGCTGGAGGCCTGATCCCACCCCTCTCCCCACAGCAGAGCCACTCCTGAGGGGGAGCAAACCCACGCGTCTCCCTCCCCCCGCTCAGCTCCCAGGCTTTCCTGGCTGCTTGGGAGGTTGTTCCCGCTCCAGCCACCCCTTTGCCCATCCTACATCACTGCCCACCTTCAGGGAATCACCAAAGGGTTTGGGTTGGAAGGGACCTCCAAAGACCATCCAGTCCCACCCCCGGCCATGGGCACACACATCGTCCACCGGATCAGGTTGCTTAAAGCCCTGTCCAATCTGGCCTTGAACCCTTCCAATGATGGGGCATCCACAACCCCTCTGGACAACCTGTTCCAGTGTCTCACCACCCTCACTGTAAAACACTTCTTTCCCTCGTCCAACCTAGATCTATCTTTGTTCCGTTTAAAACCGTTGCCTGTGTCCCGTCACTACAGGCCCTGGTAAAAATCCCTCTCCATCTTTCTCACAAGCCCCCCTGAAGTACCAAAAGTTCTCCCTGGAGCCTTCTCTTCTCCAGGCTGAACAACCCCAACTCTGTCTGTCCCAGCAGGGTGTCCCAGCCCTCCCACCATTTCGGTGGCCGCCTCTGGCCCTGCTCTCACAAGCCCATGTCTGTCTTGTGCTGGTGACCCCAGCGCTGGACACGGTGCCCCAGGGGGGTCTCAGGAGAGCCCAGCAGAGAGGGGACATCCCCTCCCTGCCC
>VZSF01000832.1:0-30701 GCA_013398295.1 Chionis minor | reverse complement strand
CAGAGCAATAGGAACATGCTGGTACTCCTCCAAAAGCAAGCCAACACTCTCCTCTTTGCTTATGTATGCTTTCTTTTATGATTTTATTTATATAAGACATATATTTACTCAAGTCTTTTCTGCTTGTTTATTTCGCCAATTAAACTGTATTTGGGTTTCACACAGGGTTTCACTCCTATTTCTGAGTGGGAAGAAATGAGTCATTACAAAAACATGATCTCTTTGATTAGTTCTGAGAACCTTCAGAGCTAGGGTATCGTTTTGGATAGAGATGTGGGACTTGGTATTACTAGGGTCCTTTAGATGCACTGACTGACACCAGTCCTTGTTGCTGATTTTAACCTCTGGGAAGATACTAGCCATGTTATCCCTTAGTCAGAAGTATCAGATCTGCCAGGAAACTCAGCTTTTATCTACGCGCTATTTAGATGGCTGCATTATTCATTATTCTCAGGATTGAGAGCCTGACTAAGCTTGCCCGCTCACTGTCTTAGCCCTAGCTCATCA
Source organism: Chionis minor (assembly GCA_013398295.1). Taxonomy (NCBI): domain Eukaryota; kingdom Metazoa; phylum Chordata; class Aves; order Charadriiformes; family Chionidae; genus Chionis; species Chionis minor. Next base: position 30,194 of record VZSF01000832.1, on the reverse strand, counting down.
AATCCACGCGAAACAAATGTCTCTGTCCCCTGTCTCAAACAGGTGCTGTTGTAGCCTTTCAAGATTCAAGTCTCACGCTTACCTCTTCCAATTAAACACATAATCAATAATAGTTAACAGTCGTTCTGATACAGCATTTCCAATTCTTATAACCTATGTATTAACTAAAATATCTAGAGATGCTAGCCACTGCATAGCGGTAACCCGCCAGTCACGCCCAAACAATTCTCCTGTTGTCAGCTGTTTTGAGCAAGAATGACTGAAGCTTGTGTGACACCTTTCCTTGACAAAACACTTAACTCTATAGCCCATCTCTGTGTGACTTCTGGGACTGGGAGAACCGCTCAGTTTGTGTCCATTTTAGGAGACACTCTCACATAGCAGCAGGTCTTCGTTTTCTGACCTCAGTACTGGTCACAGACAGACTTTCAAATAGCATTGTTTTTCTCAAATGGACATAGTTTCTTGGATCTCCCCTCCCCTCTCCTTCCTCCACAAGTACAAATCTCCAGCGAAGCTGAGATTACCTTCTAGCAACACAAGCACTCTGGTTTTTTAGGTTTTTGTTGACTTGAATGGTGGTGTGGGACAGATCATACTTCCTGGATAATGTGTTGTAATAGAAGCAGTAAATAGTCATGACAAACAAATGCAAGTTTAATATTTTGGTACTGTTTTCCACCAAACCAAATGAAAGAAAGAAGGGACTAGTAATTACCTTGTCTAAACGAGTCTTCCTTTCTTGAAAGTCCTGTTCTACAAACATAAGCAGCCTTCGCCAGATATTACAATGTCAAGGTTTCTACGTGTAGTAATAATAGCTGTGATATGCATGATCACATCTTTAGTTATATTGCCTTTTATGGTGGACACAGTGCTTATGTTATTTAGCTTTTTCCAAGAGACATAAACACATCTCCAGTGACTCAACTTTTCATGTCCTGTCCTCAGCCTGGCCTCATTTCCAGCTGTATCTCTGGCAGTCAGAATACATATTTCATTTGAGACTTTTTTTTTAAGCTGATTGATACATATATGAAATCTTTTCCTGGATTTTGTTCTGCTGCTATTGTCAAATGCTCTACCAAGTGCCTTTGCAATAGCTAGATCTCTCCCAGTATTGCATCCAAACAGCAAATCGTAAATCTTCAGAGAAAATGAAATCTCTTTAGTCTTGGATAACATTTGTGAAGCTCATTTTGGTCATCATGATGGATGTTATACAATCACTCCCCAGTGACATTGGCCCCTCAGAAATTAAGTTCTGAAACCCTTTACATGGGAGACCTAAGCATCCTTGCCTATGTGAGCATACTGACTTCTGGTTTTTACTAATACTTAATGGCATATACGTTAAAACTCTCTAGATACTTAAAGAAGTATGGGCACGGCACCAGCATGCTCTTTGGAAGCACCTGTGAGTAAGACCGAGTTTCTCTTAGAGTGAGACCTCAATAATTACCCCAGCATTGCAAAACACTTCATAAGGTTTGCCTTCACACCTCTTTGATACCCTTGATCAAAAAATCTTTGTTCAGAAAAAAAAAGACTCATCTGCAAGTTTTCAGTTACATTAATCACCTTTGCTGCCTGGGCTTTCCTTGCCATGCTCATATCAGTTTCTAGCACCAAGGGCACATGTTCCTGTTATGACTGAATGATCGGTCTGAGAACATCTTGACAGGGTGGGCAGTGCAGCACTGGGGCAAGTTACTGAAAGATACAGGTGAATCTCCACCCTTGTGGGTTTTCAAGACTGGAGTAGACAAAGCCGTAACAGACCTGATCTGGTGCTGGTGAAAGTCGTACTTTGAGCAGAGAGCTGGACTACATATCTTCTCTCAACCAGCATTCTTGTATGCCTCGTGTAAGTTAATGGTCTGTCATGATACTGGAGAATGCTTTGCAGAGGATCTTCTCTGAGCTAATGGTGCTGTTGTCATCACCTCTATGTAAGTCGAGGACTATGCAAATCCTTGGAAATTTTTTGAAGCTGCGTAATCCATTGTAATACCTTCTTTTTTAAATGCCGGGTGCTGTCTAGACTTGCATACTTTGCTGCAGTGTGTTCAGCTCGGTGCTAGTTTTTATTCATTCCGGCTTTGATCCTAGTGACACTTTCTGCCACTTGTGTATTTTTGTGCTGTTTTGGATCCTCCAGTTCTCACAGTGTACAGCACTCTGCTTTCCCTCAGCTTCAGGTGGAAGCAGCTGACTACATTTGCCTGGCAAATTCTGACTGTCTTGTCAAAAGTTATTTCTAGGTCTTCTGGTTGTTCCCCAGAGTGTCTGGCACAAGGACCTCATGCCTAATCAGGGACACAGTTAACCCCTCCAGCCCAACAGTGAGTTTTTGTCCTCAGGGTCTGGTCACTCAGATGACTTCTGTTTTCTCCCTTTCTTGCTCTTTTCTCTATTTAAAAACATATAAACCATATGCTGAAGAGTTTTATAAAAACACATACATTTACAGTGTGCAGGGTTCCTCAGATTTATGTATGGCAGTTCCATAGTTAGCCCTCTCTGCATGAGAGGGCTGAAAACTGAAGACTTTTAAGAGTCTGAGAATGACTGATTGCTAGAAATAAAGCTGCTTTCTCATGATGTGCCCTCGTGTTGGCCATTGCAGCTTACACGGACAGAGAAAAGTCCTGTTTAAACCATCTCCAGTTGTCCTTGCTACATCCAGCAATTTCGTGATGCCATTTTTAACTGCTCACTTCTGACACTCGGGAATTTTTCTGAGGTTCATTTTATAGGCAGGTATTGTTCTGTAACTGGCCAGCATCAAGGCATCTACAGACTTCTGCTCCATTTGGCTCAGTGCATGATGCAGGAGCTGGTCCCACTGGTGCATTTCAGAGCTCCTTGGAGGTAGTGCTTCCAACAGGGAAATACTCCAGCCAGTCAGGGAGTAGCTGAGCTTGCCCTTTCGCCAAATGTGCAATGGCTTTTCTCAAGTAAAGGAGGTTAGGAGCAAGCTGACACCTGACAATGTCCCCTGACAGCCAGGCTCCTGAGGCAAGAAGGAAACCTCAAGGGACAAGACTTGAGCATCCTCTGTGCTTCAGAAGGTCCCCTTATGACACCTGGCTTCAACTACCTCTGCCTGCCTGTATGCTTAGCTATTCATCCGAGTACCTCCCTTATTATGGCTGCAGAAATACTGTGTAAAGTCATGTTTTATGTTTGAGGTGATTTAAACTTTTGTTGTTATTGTTGCAGGGTTTGTTTTTTTTTTTTTCAATTGAGATGTTGGATTATGTTGTCAAATGAGGTCTGAAAATAATCTCATGACCTTGTTTGGCTTTTCTAGTAGAAATGTCTTTTCATAATGCATTTTTAATTGCTTTATGCTGTCCTTAGTTGAATCAAGTATTTTTTAAATCCTTTGGGCTCTGGGATTTAGTCTACAGGTCTGATCAGTTCCTAGTTTTCCTTATTCAAATTACCATCTTTCATTTTTTCTGGCCAAGTAACTGCAAGAGATTTCTTCTGATTCATTACCCAGCTGAATGCCAGGGGTCTTCCTATAACTGGCATAGAGTGCATGTTAATAAGACAGTGTACACTAATAGCAGCATTGACGTACGCTGTCCTGCAGCTTCTGATGACATCCGGACTTCATAAAAACTGCATTATTGCTTAGTGAAATGTGTCATCAAGAAAAGAAAATGGGCCCACAAGCAGTGAGACCGCAAAGTCCATAGTTCCTCTGCTCTTTTTGTTTACACAACACAATAATTAATTTGGCGTAGTGGTATACTTAGACCCAGATCAATCTGGTACAGTGTTGAGCAAGCACACTTTCATTACTCCATCATTCCTCTTTCTTCTAGAGATACTTTTTAAAGCCTTGAAAGCATAAAGTATCAAACAGTTGAGATTCTATCAGACAATAAAACATATGGGCCTGATTCATTGCTGGTGTCATATAAATGATCTATAGAATTACATCAGAGATCATCTTGGGTCCTTATGTCATTACGGTGATTACATACAAGTTTTACCAGAACTAAAATAAAATTGGAAGCCTAAACTATGTTTTTCTAAAACATAACTGCTTCACTCATTCTTATTAGATATGTCCTCTAGTTTGCAGTTTACTGGAGAGTAGTTATTTTGTAGATAAGCAAGATGTTCTTCTGCCTACACTTGGGTAAATGCTATGTTAACATTCTTTTCTTAATATTTGCCAACATATTTGCAGCTGTATATAAGGTTCTTCATTAGAAAAGTAAGACATCCTACATAAATCAATGAATAAAATAACTACTTCAGCATTTATTGTATTTTTGAAGGCGTACTTTAACTGGAAATGTGATAACAAGCACATATGTGAAAACATATTGAGACAGTACTGTACCAGGAATATTTTAAGGAGTGCATGGAGTACTGGAATAGCCAAAATGGCATATATGCATATTATGCATACATCATAGTGTGTGTATATATATGTGTGTGTGTGTATATAACTCAAATTAATTATTTAAAGAAATTGTGGTAATCATCTCACTTTATGATAGTGCTGATTGGTTGTTTTGCTTGATGGCTGTTAAATAACTGAAAAATGCCCCAAAATAATTAAATTTTAAAATAATATATCTAATAACGGAAGAATTATTCCAAAATCATTTTCTTTTTCAGTAGGTAAGGATTAAATAACCAAGTCTGTAGTCTTTATTGCTGATTTCTACTATTAAACTAACTACATATAAGCAGCGCTGATTGCAATATAAAGAATTATTCTCCTGGGTCCTACTTGTATTCATTCTCATTCTACACTTTAAAAACCCATTCATCAATTACTCTGCAGTGGCACCAGAGCTTAGCATGTGCATATTATCTTTCGCTGATATTCCAGTGCAGTCTGCTGGAGAGGAAGAGAGAGACTGCAAGTGTGCGTAGCATGTGTGACTCCCCTGCCATACACACAGGCACACAGATCTGTGTATACATTCATAGCCCAGTGCACATAATTGCTGAGAAGCCCTTCACTGGGGGTGAGTATAGTTGTCTTCATCCCCCGCTCCCAGAATCTCTTGTAATGTTTGGAGTCTTAAACCAAACCAATCTTGTAAACGGCTAGGTGAGCGTCAGCGCCAGGAGTTTTTTGATATGCAGCATAAGTGAAATGCTGCATAATATAAAATGATGGCACTATTAATCCTATAGCACTGGTGATTCCCAGCCCCCTCTACTATTGATACCAACACCATTGTCTCTGGCTTTAAACTTCATCAGTATGCAAACGGAGTGTCACTATGATGGGTGGTAACTTGGTTGGATGCACTTTCTACATTTCTGGCAAATGAGTATAATTATTTTCAGAGCTGCGGGCAACTCATGCATGTTTTATCCTCCATCTGGACCTGCATGGTACACAATAGTGATAAAAGATGATTTCCCCCCTTGGATGTTCATAGGCCATCATCGACACCGTCCTGATGAAATGGTCATGTATCCCCTAACACTTCTATATCTGCCACAGCTTGACAACAAAATTATTTCCCTATAGTACTAAAACACTTCAAATATTCAAGCCCTCTGTGCATATATTTGTGTTTTGAAGCATTCAGCGTTAACATAATGTGGTAATTTATAAACTGACAAATTAACTATGCAGAAATCTGAGCGGGGCCTTATGAGGTCTGCAAAGCAGCAGAAAAGGAAGCAAAAGCTTTTTGAGCTCTATAATAATAATCTTATCAAGTGTCAGAGGCAGGTTTTAGTCTCCCATTGTTGGTGCTTTTTAATCCAGGGCTTAGTTACTGCATGCTGAAGCTGAGATGCTTTGAATCAAACTATTGTCATGATTGCAGCTCACGACAAACTGCCGTCGTTGCTTGAGCAAAGAGGGGAGATAGGAACTTCCATTGCTGACCATTCAAAGGGGAAAAAGATGAAGGCAAAAGGCTAAAAATAGAATTTACCAAAACTAAACAATCATGTCCATGACAGAAAATGAAGTCCACCCGAGCAAGAAGAATCAATATCTGCAAAGCTCAGATTGCTCACAAGAAGAGAAGAAAAGAAAGATCAGCTTCCTTTGTTTCTTTGTTATAAAATCATTTTAATGATTAAAATCCATCACTGTGATCCTCCTTCTGAGTAAGTGCAGGCTGTCCTCACAGGCCCGCCACTGATCTCTGAATAGCCAGCCACCAGGATCCGCAGCGCCTATACCAGCCGAGGCACAGGACCCCTTTCTGCCAGACCCCGGGAGAGGACTCGGTGTCTTCTGCCGCCCCATCCGCCGGGCACGGCCAGCTCCCAGGGGCGTCCTCGCGGGGTGCGAGCGAGGCATGATGCACTGTGCTGTGTCGCTCGGGGTGTCCCAGCGTCCCTCCCGGCTGCCTGTGCCACTGCCCCGTGCGGGGCCGCCGGCATCAGCGCTCTCCATTGCGGCAGTGCCAGGGTCGCCATGGCAACAGCGTAATAGATTTGTCCTTATTCAATCCCAGAGGCCACGTTGAGGCACGATGCAAAACTTGCTGGAGCCTGAATTCCTCTCAAGTCATGGCTCATGTGTCAGGAAACAAGTCGGTGCGCAGACAGCGGTGAGCACAGGAACAGAAAGAAACCTTTACTCTCCCGTGCCACTTGCTGGGATGTGGGCAGCCATGGTGGGCAGAGGGCAGCCTGGCAGGCCTGAGGTGACCATGCTCCTCCACCCTTGGCCCCCAAAACTACCATCACCCTGAGGGACAAAAGCCATGATGAGCAAACCCGTCCCCAGGGCACAGAGCATCCCCCGAGGGGCCAGGGCTGCCTCAGCAGCACCCTTGGTGCAACACAACATGGGCAAGATCAGCTTGTAAGTGAAAGCATCCCTTCCACAGCTTGTCTTATTCATTAGCGAAAGCACAATGAGTTTATTAATGGCTTTCTTGGCTGTGGTAATGAGAATGAAACCTCCTGCAGTCCTGACATCTGCAGGCCTTGGCCAGGCATGGGGCTTCTCCATGTCACCGGTACAGCTGCACTCCCTGTCACACCAGGGATATTTCTTTTACTTCAAAGTCTCATGCTAATACAGTTAGTAACAATTCCAGAGGCTTGCGCCTTATTTTTTCCATCCACAGTTGCTCCGGAGTCAGGGAAGCCATCCTCCATGTTGGTGGAGGTCAGCCATCCCTGACTTGGAGCTGTGGAGAAAAGGAGGCACTCCAAGACAAAAGCAGGTGCTGTTATTGCCTGGACCCAAACACTGAAGATGTGTAAGAAACTTTTCAGTCCTACAACTAGACCTCACTTAATCACCTCCAGTGTCTTTCCAGACAGGGGCCCCAAGTGCCTTCTGCCCCTGCCCCTCACTCATGGGACATACCCCAATGGAAACCTGCCCAGGAAGAAAGCTGAAGGCTAGCATGATGGCAGAGCATCCCATGCTGATACATTGTGCTGCATCCTCTGTAAATCAACAAGTGCCCTGAGCATGGTCTCATGGCCCTGCTTAGATGGCTTCTGTTGGGGCTCAACCGCTTGAGGCATTTCCTGGCAAACCGGCAGCAAGGCTCTCTGTGGTGACAAGGGACAACCAGCACTTTCCTTGGACGTCTTCCATGATGTCTTCTCATTTTGCTCCACTCCTGGCATTCACGGCTGTTCTGGGAGCCACACCATTTGCAGGTGAAGACCCTCTGGCAAAGGGGGTCAATGTCCTGCTCATGGGCTGTGGCTGCTCTGCTGGCTGCCATGCATTTGCTGTGCACCGCTCCACTGGGGCGTGTTGGACAACCTGCATCAGCCCACCCTGGCCCTCCTCACTCCCTTCTGCCAATGACCAGTGCCCCGAGGTGCAGCAGGCTGCTCCTCACCAATGGCTTCCCATTGGTGGCTCCTCACCAATGGCTTCCTCCTTGCCAGCAGGGCTGGCAAGGAGCGCCGAGAGACAGCGAGAGCTTCTGCAATGCATATTATTTATTTTAAATGTGGTTTTATTTCTTTGGCTGGTAAGATGGTTTCCTTTCTTTTTTTATTTGTTGCTTGCCTTCCCTAGCTCGTATGCTGAAATTGGCACTTCATTTTCACTTCGATCCCAGACAAATATTAATGCAGGCGGCAATGTAAGAATGTGAAAGAAGAAATCCAATCCTTACGCTCCGTGAACCCACTGGTGATGGATTAAATACAACATATTTTCCCTTAAATATTAAGGAAATAGTTCTAGCATGTCTGAAGACACAGAGTATTATCTAAAGCACCTATTCAGACATGCAAGCCAAGTTGCCTCTGCTGTACTCTGAGCAAACAGGATCGGGCTAATGGTGTTTTGTGTAAATGAGGCACATGTTAGATTGAGTGCATTCAGGTCTGTTTATCTAGTTACGATTTTTCTTTGCAAGAGCCTTTCACTCTCCAGTTTCCTTGTACAAATGTCCCTTGCACTGGGTATCTGGGGGATGGGGGAAGGTCTAAAAATGTTCACGATTTTACAGCTGAATTGAATACTGAGGAAAATGGATACCAAGGTCAGGCTAAGAATAAAGAAATTGATTCCAAGGGCAGCAGGACAATGGAAAAGGCCTAGACTCCAGCAAAACATTTTCCTTATCATTGTTCTGCTATATAAAAAAAAAGTCAGTTCTAATAGAAGGTGACGATGGAGGGAAAATGTTGTGGAAACTGAACATAGCAAAATTTTGCCAGTGATTTATTGTGTATGTATTTTGATTGTTCCTATCCCAGTGTTCAGCTTCTCTGCAGAAAACCGTGGCGTGGCAGACCCTGGTAATGGATTCCTTCCTGCAGACCCCTGCCAGTTTTGGTCATTGATCCAGACATATATGCTGGCTCAGGAGCAAGAGGCTGCATCTACATCCTGGCATGAATATTTTCAGAAGTAAGCTATTTCACGCTTTACTGTTATTACAGTTTTGAACATGTGTACAATGCAGTACTGTATATCAAACAAACCCCTACATAATACTGCAGATGTGACCTATTCTGTTTCCTCTGTGGTACTGAGGAATGGGAGGATAGCAGCACAGAATTAGGAGGTTTTCTATTGTGGTTCCCTGCTAATTATTACAATATTTTCAAGACGCTATTACAAAATGCCACATGGAATGTATTTATATTCAGATAGGTTTCATATTGTGTTAAACATAGGCAGCTTCACTTAAATCACACAGATACCTACTATATGCTCAAAAAAGCCTCCATATGCAGCAGTGCAGAAGAAATTATGTGATTGTGTTTGTTTGTTTGTTTGTTTTCATAGCAAGAGACTGGAGTTTTTCTAATCCATGAGGAAAAACTGAAATGGGTAAGCAATGGTTTGGGACATCTGTAGGCCAGAAAGCAGAATCTAAATTTGCACAGGGCACACACAGTCATTTGCAGACCAGCTCATTTCACTTAAACAAACTCAGGAACACTTTCAACTTAGCTAAAAAGATATTCATGAAGCAGAGGGGCTTTTTTTAGAAACAGATAGAGCTGCCCAGGCGTTAGATCAAAGGTGAATCTAAAAGCAACGTCACTGTCAAAGCCGCAATTCCTTTCAACTTGGCTTTGAATTGGTTGGTTTAATTGCACAAAACCACTGTGGTTTCAGTGGTTGTTTCAAGCCATGCAAAAAATTTTTTTAAAAGCGGGCTTTTGGAGAAAAGCAATAAGATGTGCTTAACAGGGATGGGACCACAAAGCTTGTTCAGAAGTCACCCCAAAGACCTAGAGAATGAGGTTTTGCAGGGCAGACCTGAGCCAGCAGGAGGGTGGCAGCCTCTCGCCCTGCCAGGCATGGGCTGGGGTTGGGGCGTCACAACTTCTTGCACCCCAGAGTCACCCAGAGAGGCCCATGGCTCCAAGGGCCCACTCCTGACCTCTGCAGCTGTGCTCAAATGCCATTCCCTCATGTTTCCACAGGGAAAATGCACTCAGCAAAACCCCAAGGTTTTAGGAGCTCTTACTGCTGTAATGTGAGAGACCTACAGCCAGAATGAGGAGCTCGCCCGCCGGACCCGTGAATGGGATAAATCTCTCCCTACTGGGTATTTGCATCAGTCGAACCAGTTTCAGAGAGGAACTATTGGTTTTTATTCTTACCAAGAAAAACACTTACTGGGCTCAAATATAAAAAACCTGACTTCATTATATAATTTAAAGTTTGTTTGCAGAATTCTTAGGATGGTATTCGTCTCTCAAGGGCATTCCCTAAATTGATTTAACAGTTATACATTGAGTGTAATACTCTCTATGAACTAGATGTTTGCCCCAATTTCCAGAATTCCACAAAGTCCAAAGACATTCAGTACTATATAAAAAAACAGAACTATGTTTTCAAGGTAATTGACTTAATTTTTCTGTCCAACCACCATTACAGAAAGACTGTATACCCAAACGCAAGACTGTTCATGCTTACAGAGCGCTGCTGAAAACTATTTACTGCTTTACCACTGGATATTCCTGCAGTCTACCTCTGCTCGTAATTCTGCTAAATACAGCTCAGTTCTGCATAGTGGCAACGAGTTCTGTAATCTGGCTTATGTGCTGTGTGGAAAAGCAATTATTTCCTTTTTAAGATGACACCTTTAGCTTAATTAAATAGGGCCTTATTAATCTTTCATGCACCTTTTCTGTACGGTTTATTATTTGACATACTTTTGTTATGTCCCTCTCTTTGGTGCGCACGCTTGCAGGATCAGGCTGCACTGGGAAGTTCCAGTGAAGCCGTTTCCCAAGGCTGGAGCCACGCATGTTCTTTGCACAGGCTCACAGTCACACTTACCTCAGCGCCAGTGCCCACTCAGGGGACAGAGCTCAGCATCCCGTTGACCCTGGAATGCTCCTTGCAGGGCAAATCACTGCAATGAGTGCTGCTGGTCTTTTCCACACCTCATGGCATGGGATCTTTGCCATTCCTCTAAACCTGTCCTGTCTCTGAAGTTGTCCCTGAGTTTTCACTGTTTCTGTCACACCTGTGCGACAAAGCAGTGAGAACAGAACACAGCCCTTCACGTGAGAGCATAAGCTTGATTTAGAGAATTGCATTGTTGTCTCTTGTGTGTTATTCTTGAAGATTTTTGTGATGGATCCGTAGGCCCTGGGAGGATTGCTGACTGTTGCTGTTCCTGAGCTAAGGTCTTCATCCGTTTGTCCACAGCGATGACTCCCAGGTGGCTTTCACACGCTTTGGAAAATTACACTCTGGGTCTATTTTCTGAATATCTGCACTTAATTACCGATATCTCCACACAGCACTATTCGTGAGTACAACAAATGAGCCCGGTTGGGTACTAAATCAGTAAACTCATTGCGGATGTGCCCTGTAGACATGCCCTTAGCATCTGAAAAATAATGTGTACGTAGGACAGACTATTCCCCCCTTACAGCTCAGACAGCAACACTGAGCCTCACCTGCCAAGCTGCTGCTCCGTGTTCATCTTGCTTGCCTCAGCATGGGAGTTTCCTCTAAATCTTTTCAGTGTTTGATTAACATTAATGTGAGGGTTATTGCAAGAGCTCTAACTCACCTTCCCAGCTTCTTTTTTTGATTTTAACAAATAGGTTAGGAAATGCTAATTATAGAGTGGGACTTGGACCATGTTTTTTATTATTAAATGAAAAAAAGCACTATCCTAAATAAAACGTCAGTAGTTTGAAAGCTTGATTCTTTTTTTTTAAAAAAAATATTCTTGTACAAAAAAGAAACTCAATTTCATGCAGAAAAAAAAGGCTTTGAGACAACTGAGATATTTTACCCTCTGTAATTTTGATATGTTTAATTTCAACTTTGCCCAAATATTTTTTCTTTAGCAATTTGACTTTTATAGTAAATTGTAAACATAAGTAAAATAATAACCCTAAATGTTCATGTCATGAAATTAAATTCCAGTTATAATGAAACGTTGTAACATAATTAAAACTGTGAAGTTCAGATGACTCATTTTGACCTTTTCCTAGCAAATTTCATTGAAATTAACACATTCCTATGAGACAATATAATTTAAATAAATTTGCTTTTTTTTTGTTAAAGCAGAAACCTGTTCTATTAAAAGTGCACTTGAAAGTTCCCACTGTTAACCTTTGCAGTGTCAGCAATTTACAGCCTATTCTTCTTCTTTTGTGCCCTTTAGCCAGTTTCTGAAGCAGGAGAGTTTTTCCTCTGTGTACTCGGCCACTTCGTTTCTTTTGTAGCTTCTCATGGTGGACTATACTGAAAGTTATCAAAAGTCCAAATAACTTTTATCCCCTATTAATTTATTAGTGCCTTCTAGGAGACTAAAGAGTCACCATTTTCCTTTGAAGAAACTGCGCTAATTAGATTCCATTATGATCTTTAATGCTTTTTTATTGTTTAAATTATAATTCCAACAATCCAAAAAACTAGCATGCCAGGTTTTCCAGGTCATTTGCTTTTGAAGATAAATACAGCATATTCCATGCATAAATTTTCAAATAAATTTCCTGGTTTCCATGAGGTTGTATTTCCTGCAGCTCAGCCATGTCATCTTTAAGCCTCCCGGTGCTGCAGGGTGCCTTCCACTGAACCAGGTGGCTTCTTTACAATTTATCGGTTTGCTTCAGTATCAAGTTTTCTGGGACACCTCTGTCTCCAACAACAACTCATTCTTAACATCAAATCTGGTCCCTGAGCAAGAAAACCATTATTATTTCTTTTTAATTATTTCTGTGGAAGCTGGAATATAAAAAAAATGGTAGAACAACTTCACCGATCCAGATTTCAGATACCACCAGCTTTCATAGATACAAAGAGTGAGTTCTCCTGTCATCTTGTCCAGTACTGTTTTTCAGCAGGGTAGCAAAAAACTCATAGCAAATCAGCAGACTGAGCATTGCTGGGCTTTCATAGATACCATGGAATACAGGAGGTAAGCGAGACAAGGAGGTAAGGACAATAATGATAGTATCTTGCAGAAGTTTACCGGGAGCTTCATCAAAATGTCATGGTAAACGTGGCAGAAAAGTAAATGTATTAACCAGAAAATAGGATGAACAGCACAGAATTGCAATCAGTTAAGATGGGAAATCACTTCCAAAACTAGTGCAGTAATCTGATAGCGTGTCTTATTTTGTGTCTGTGTAAGTGCCTGGGCAACCACACAGGGATCACACAGGGAGGTGGCAGGAGCACTTGCATGTACACTGCAGATATAACTTTTTATTAATTTAATTATTTCATAACTTTAAAAACATATGCATTCCTACTTTTTTATTAACATTTATTTGAGAACAGAATTGAACTTCATGGGAAGAAGCATCCTTTGATGAGAAGCACAGGACCATCAGGTTAGCTCAAGAGGGAGCCAACAGCAGATAGGAAAACCTGGATGAAAGCAACAATACATGGATGAAGGTAACAGCACATGGATGAAAAGGTGGCATCATCTCTCTGCCTATTATATCCCAGGATATATCCCAGCACTGGGCACTGGCTATAAAGACATCACAGACCACTTGCATCCAACCCAAGATGCCATGGGGTTGGGGTGGGGTCTACCTATGTTTGCATGGTTGGTTTGGAGCAGCAGCATGCTTGAGAGGTGAGTAACACACAGGCTGACCCCAGTTCAAAGTAAAACCTCTGAAATGCCTGTCGTGCCGATTTTGGGCACCAACTGCTTTGATCCATCGCTCTTCTTGACTTTTTGTTATACAGACGAAACAATAGGTGGCTCAAATCAACTGTATTTCAAGGTCTGATCCAGTTGTGTAATTCCATAGTGCCTGCAGCCTGGAAGAAAAGCAAGCCTTACACAAAATTCAGGAGTCAATGCACACCCAGCCTCCTGAATCACTGAGTGCTTGAAAGAAGGGGCATGGCCCGAAGTCCCAGGTTTTGCAAAGCTGCATGAGCCAGCTCCCTTCAGCAGCAACTGCATTAAAAAGAATTTGCATAAATTAAAGATTTGCAGCAAAACACAGCAGACATAGCTGTGATCCAATGAGAGGGAAGGACTTAAAATCTGAAAGCAGGTATCGCAGAGAAGAGCGTGTAGGTAACCAGGCAAAGGCATCGCTTTGAGATGTAAAATGCCCATATTGGTGCAATCCTCACAAGGGCTTCGGATATAAGACAACCCACCCGTTAAGATCCTGGTGTGAGGTGGAAGCCAATTATATAGCTTTTATAGTAAATAAAATGGGACCTAACAAGGACAGGAGCAGACCTGTGTTAATTGCCACAGGTGTATATGAGGAACACTGCGTCTGAGTTTTGGCAATCTCCTGCCAACAAAGTCTGCTACCAGCTGATGAAAAGCAGATTAGAGAGCACTCCTGTCCTCCACGGGAGCAGAGGAATAGCATCCACTGTCATTCTGACTCATTGCTCCTTTGCCTTCTTCCAAAAAAGCTTTTTGTGCCCTTGTCCTGTTCGCCACCTGCACTGCTTTGCTAGGGGTCACAAATACTGAAACTATCGAATTAAAGGAAAGACACGTATGGGTCTCATTCCTTTTTGTGATAGGTCTTTCAGTATTTCTGTCAGGGAGATTTTTCTGGGCACTGGCCACATTGCTTTGGTGGAAGAATAGATGCAATATCAAGAAGGCTGGCAGGTTTGTGGTCTGCACCCTCTTGCCTTGAGGATTTGTTTCTGCCCTGCCATCCGATCCACAGAATGAGAGGACCCTGAGAGTAGGAGAAGAGTTACTGCAGCTTGCATCCCTCGTATTGTGACAATCATTTCATAAATAAACAGTCTAAACAAGCTTATCGGGAAAGACTGTAAATAACAGCCCTTCCCAATATTAAACGAATGTGTACAAATTACATGTATCTGAGGTTACAGCTGCCCGTTGTGCAGACCAAATCCTCTGGTTTCTATACAGCCACTGACAAAAGCATTCCTTGGCAATTCAGGGTATCAAGCCTATTTCTCCTGTCTTCACAGGAAATGTTTAAAATTTATTTCTGTGTAACAAGAGTTACTGAAGCACCCTTTATCTAGAGAATAACTCGCCCAACTTAAAAGCCTTCTGGCTGCTGATTACTGTTAGAGAAAACATAAAATGGAAAAATTAAGGAGTATACTTTCAGACCAACCATGGACAGTTTTCAGTTATATAGCTTTTATTTATGTGAGAGATCACAAGAATGATTTCCAGTCCTTCTGCCACGTTAGTGGTAAGCAATCCCTTCAGACGTGACTCAACAGCTACCTGGCCACATACATTTATATGTTCATAAACATTTATCATCAGCTCATATCTGCCATTTCCTTGGTGCGCTAATCCATATACATGAAAAAAAATAAGAATTTGTAATGTTATTTTACCGGTGAGTTTTGACATGAGGGTGTTCTTTTTAATTTATTTTCCTCATGTTCTTGCATGGTGTTGTCAGTCATAATTTACAACAAAAGGTAAAAGAAAACTATCTCAAGTTCAGAATTCCGAGAGTGGGAAGAGAAACGGTAGGGAGGAAAAGAAACATTTTGCTTTTTTTTGTTCTTTTCTTTTTCTTTTTTTACTTTCAGCTATGCATTTGCCTAATAAGCCCCAAGACAATTAGGATCTGATGTTGTGAGGTGTTTTTGTAGGGCCCACCACAAAGCCTGCTGAAGCTGGCAGAAAGAGTCCAATTCCCTCAGCTCCCATGTCGCTGCATGCAGGGCTGGGGAGGTACCAGCCAAGGAAGCTGCTGCTCCTCTCCTCTGTGCTCCCACCTTTCCTGTGCTTTGCCAGTCAATGTAGGCAGCTGGGAGGAAACTTGCTGTCTTTTATTGCCCTGGGGAAACACAGAAGACAGCTACAGTCAGACACTTTGTACTTTCGGATGAATATGGACACAGGCACCTTTTCACCACAAACTCCAGGTGTTTTCCTTTTTTAATAAATGGACAGTTACTGCAGTAAGAGGACAGCTCTGTCTTATCTCCCTCCCCCCCCACCTGCCTTTCCCTCTTCCCAGCAAAGCAAGAGACAAAAGAACGCCTCCCTCTCTGCCCCTTCTTTACCCACTTGATCCTGCGGCTGCCTTATAAACTGATTAGTGTGATCTTCTTTGTGAGAAGTGCAGCAATGCTCCACCACGAAAGAGTGATTTTATTATATGGGGGAAAATATTAATTTTCTTCTTTGTGTGTTTAATAGTGATAATGATTATGATCTTCCATTTCCGTGGTGCCTCTCCTCCCAAAGGACATCAGCTTGCTTTATAAACCCACACTCACACAACAACTCTGTGCGGGGATGGCTTCCTCTCCTATTAAAATGTGGTTGTCTTTGTGGTGAATGCAGCAGTGATGCAAAGCATTAAAACCCAGGCCTCTAGGACAGAAAACACAGACTGCCTGGTTCAGCTAGAAACAGCAGCTGCAGGGGGCAGGACATGGGGAAGATGGGTGTGAAGACTACTTCTTGCTGCCAAGAGGACCCAGGTTCAGTCTCACAAGAACAAGAATTACTCTGCAAATAAATATGGTGTGACTCACCCCTGGAAGGGGACGGGGGATCTGCCTCTGCAACTTGAGGACTTTTCTCTGTGCCTCCCACCACAGGACACTGAGTTTGCCTGGGCTACACCACTAGCAATGACAGGACTCTGGGTTTCTAGAGAGGAGGGGAGGGAAAAGGGAAGGAAGCAACAATGATCAAATAAATTATTCACCACCAAATATTTGCTCAGCTTTGATTTGGAAAGAAGAACAGTTGTTCAGTGTGAGCTGGCACACAAAACTGAAGAAGTTTCACCTTAATGTTCAGGGAAGGAGTGGGTTTTTCCAGATGGGAAATTGCTGCTTTCTAGACGCCTAATGAAGGTAACTCCAGCCCAGCTGTTTCTGCATTGCCTGAACGTCAGCTGAAGGAGGACAAGGAGGTAATGCTGGCAACCAAATTTAGCAGAATCCCGCTCCCAGGCAGAGCACATTTTGGGGAGGGGCTTATAGTCACAGGGATCCTTCAGCTCATGAGAAAACCCTTGGAGCCTGGGGGACAATCAGGTGGCTAAGGGCTTGAAAGAAATGGCTACAGTAGTAACCTTATTTGAGACATTTATTTTCTTTGGCTTTGCCCCAGATTTTTCCCTAGAGGCAAGTATGGTGTCCTGTGGCTACACCAGGTGCTGGGCCAGTTGTGTGCCTTGGGCACATCCAAGCTGGCTCCCAGCAAGGCCAGCCAGGTACTGGGAAAGTCAGCAGTGGGATTCAGTGCGGGAAGCCAAACTAGTACAGGAAGCAAGGCAAATACCTGGGCAGGTAGTGGGCCCTGTGCTTCATGGTGCCCCAACTGGACTGCTGTCATGGCCATCATTAGCCCCAGACCCACAGCTGGGGTACAGCAAAACTATGTTTTAAGGTAGGTGCCACATAGCAGCAAGTTGTTGGCCCTCCTGCAGGCAGGGAACAGGAAGGTGGTAAAAGGGGAGAGGGACTTGGAAATGAGAGTTTTTCTGTTCCAGCTCCTTCACATCATCCCTCTTTCTCCTCTGCAGAGAGCCCTTAGCCCCTGCACAGCTTCTTGTCCATCCACAGTCACTCTTCTTTCTGCACAGCATCCTGCTCATGTAGCTCACCGGGAACAGACAAATAACAGCAAGTAAAACAACGTAACTTACTTACTTAGCTTTCACCTGCTTGCACTTTTGGTAATATTAAATAAAATTACTTCAATCTTCTTTCTCCACCCTGCTAACTGTTTTGTGCTCTGTATGCAGTGATGTGGTGCCTTTCTGTTTATATTAGCCCCTAAGTAAGACTTATTTTATCAAAGACCATGAACTTGGCTACTGTTGTTTAGAGTCAATCAATAGTGGGATATAACCCTCAGGGAAATGTAATTCAGAAGTGACATTGAGGATAAGACTATAGACCGCTGCAAATAGCCTGTTGTCATGTCCCTTCCTACAGAGCTGTGCAGCTGCCCTGGCGAGGCTTGGTGCAGCCACGGAAAGAGCCAAAAAAGCTCAGTGCACAATGTCTTCTAGTGTCCTGGAGCCTACACCTCACCTAACTCTGGTGTCTTGCACCCCATTTTACTCCAGGGTCCTGCTACCCTGGAGTAGCAGGGTAGCTCTCAGGCTGCGACCAGTAGACCTCACCTTCACATGCAGCCCAGCTTCACTGCACAACCTGTAAGGACCAAGAAAATAACCAGTGAGACCATTCAATCCCCACCCTACAGCTCCCCTAGCCGACCTTGGCTGTGTCCTCTCCTCCACACAGAGAGCACAGAGCCGGGCTGTGCAACAACAACCCCTGGGCCCCCCCAGGGTCTCTGCCACAACCCACCCTTTGCCTCGCTGGGCACCAGATGAAGAGCCCATAAGAGGTGCCCAATGCACTTACGATGACAGCAAAATTTCTGTGCAAAAGAAAATACTGGTCTGCTTCTGTAATGTCAAAAACAAGGCAATCCCTCCCCCTCTTGGTGTGAAGGAATGAGGTGCTCCCACAGAGGAGGGGAAAAATCACTCCCTGCACTTTGGAAGCACTCCCCTGGAGATCTCTCACACTCACAAGTTTTGCCAGGTTTGAAATTTTGTGGTAAAGAATACTGCAAAGACCTGGTTGGAAAAAGGTAGTGTCTTCAAAAAATTGTTCTTCACCTGCTGTCAACTAAGCACATACATGAAGGCATCCCATAAAATTGTTCCTCAACTCTCTGTGTTACATCAGGAGGATGGTATCATTCTCCCAGTTACATACAAAACAGCTCTCAAAACCCCAAAAACTGTGAGGGGAGAAGTTTGAACTAGAGCTCACTTAATTCTTTCAGCATGCAAGAGATGAGCCTGCGGTCTTAGTCACATCCTAGTGGTTCTCCATGAGGATAGGAAGAGACACCTGCCTAGTGGCTGGACAATGCCTTTGCCAATTTTCAGTCTATGAGATGCCACCAAATATACAAAATAAGCAAACCCCAGGGCTGTTAACAAAACTGCCTCTTGTTTGTTAGCCTCATTCTCAGAGCTCACTGAATGGTTTTTTGATGAAAGTTCAAAAAATTCTTCTTCTCTACCTGGAGGAGGAAGCACAGAAATGCCAGACTGAGCCATGGCAAAGCCATGAGAGGCTGAAGACCAATACCTTTGCTAGGAAGTGTTAGGCATCCTCAGCTGTGCTGGTGCTTCAGCTCTCAGCGTGAGGCTAGGCTGAGGCTAAATATTTACTGCCTCTTGCAGTAAATATTTTGCTGGAGTTTTTTTCTCAGAAAACTCTGAAAACTGCCTGTTGTTTGCAAGATCCAGAGCTGAAAAGCAAGGCAAGTTGCTTCATTCATAAATTTATGTTTGGAGCTTCAACTACTTTCAGATAAAGTGGTGTATGTGACAGCAAGTCCTGTCAAGCTGCAAAAAAATCTTAAAACCAGAACTAAAAAAACACATTCTCTGTTATTTTTTTTCCCCCTTCAAAGTTCTGTATTGATTTTATTAAGCTCTCCCAAGACATAACATTGCAGCAAGCACAGAGGGAGCACTTAGATACACAGGTATTTTACAGGAACATATCTACCATGCTCTTTTCTTGCCCCACACCTTCACCCTGTGTGGTCTCGCATTGAACAGGTCTCGATGTTGCCGTTTCATTTGGTACTGGTGGATGGCAGCAGAGGGTGCACTCGGTGAGATAGGTCTCTCCAGAACTGCCACAGCCGATTGAACTGTAAAATTGGGCAGGCAGGAAAATAGGTGTTTCCTAGTGCAAAGAGTAGACATTCATATTTGAAACTGAGTTGAGCACTGATATTAGGAAGACTTTTTTTATTACATGACACTGCCACAGGTTTTGCAAATGACTAGGAACCTTGGCAACTGGCTATCTTGCATCTAATATATTTTAAATTAAAAATCCACTTTGAAAATATGCCCTGAAATTAATGACCACTGTATGCCCAGCAGTCTATTGTAACATTTTTAATGCAATAAAAGAGAATCAGATAAACACAGGCATAACCTCTGCCACAACTGATAATGTAAAACATCCCTTGTATCATTTGTCTTTCCTTTAGGCAGTATACAAAAGACATAAAAATGAACAATTCATGCCTTAACAAAGAGGAGCTTGAAAGCGGTGCATGTCAGATGTTTACTCCAGGTCATTATTAGGGGATTGAGTGTATTTGCTTATAAATGCAGGTTACTTTGTGGATAGGGAAACCTGAGAGATAAAATGTTTTCAGAAACAAGACTTCACTTTTAAAGCCACAATGTTGCTTTTTCTAGCATGCACAGTAAGTCACAGATAATGTTTTTTTATGGGATATGAAATACTGTCTCATGAGCAGTGTAAAACATAATGTGCTGTAGAAACAATGCTTTTTCTCTCCACTTTGTGTAAATGCCATTTTTCATTACACAGTGAGTCTGAGCTTGCCTGGAATTGGAATGAGATCAGAAGAGCACCCTATGACAGATGGATATGCAAACCTCGGATGTGCTGAAGAAAGATCTACTTGAGACCACTGGGAGGTGTTCCTTTGGTAGCTTTCCCTTGAATCTAAGTTTGAAACATGGGATCTTTCAGGAATGTCACATCTTTTTATGTTATCCATTTTAACCAGCCTTATTCATTGCTAAGTTTACACCCAGTCCAACCAGAAGCAGCAGAAGAAAAAGCGCCTAAACAAACAGAAAGAGCCTTGGGGATTTGATAATGGGTACAGAGAGTGCATGCTGTAATCATTCTTTTGATTTGTGTTCAGATATTTTTTCTACTTGTCTTGCAAAGAATGCATGCTTTCCCTCTGGACTGCAAATAATCTGAATCTGGATAAAACCATTACAAAGTGCCCTTCAAAACACCAAGGCTGCATTTGAAATGAATGTGTGATAGAAAAGCTCAACACAAGGATTAAACAACTTTGGCTAATTGCAGAGGAGCCAGAGCATAGCAAACACCCTGCTGTGGATTTTCTTTATTCTGTCCCTTTCCTGAGTTCTCAGCCCATCCTTTAAAGTGAGTCACCACCATCTATGAGCATGAAGATGCAGTACCTGTCTAATTAACCAGACAAAGCCAACGCACACCAACGTAGCCCCTCCAGAGAGGAAACCCACTCCCTGGCAGCCCCTGCCACCCTCTCCCGGGGTCACGGCATGCTGTCCTTCCCACACTGCAGTGCTTCCCAGGTCTTCATGGGCGGCTTTGCTGTTCTCCCCAGGGCTCCTGCGACTTTTCACATGAATACCAAGAGAAGCACGTCGTGCAGTCACGTTGCTGTAAGTATACACGCAGACTGAAATGAGGTGATTAACATGGTTGCTTGGCAAATATTCATTACTTCTTGACAGGTATTCTTGCTTAGTGATCTTAGAGTGAATGCAAGCATCCCAGTTAAAGGCACAGAAGGTTGAAAGCAGAAGAAGCACAGGTGGGTTCAACACCCTCAAGTGTTGCAGTAAATGCAGGTTGGATGCATCTCCAGATTGCATGGGCAAACCTTTAACCACAGCTGGTGAGTAGGACTTGGCAGTGGCATGTAACTAGCACTAGAGAGAAAACAATTTTTATCTTGTTAAATTTATCCTTTGGGTCTATAAACCAACATCATAATGCTGCTTTTTCTGCTCATGCACAAGGGAAGAGAGGGACTAGGCACCATGCTTGGTAGAGTCACCTCGGTGTCACAGTACCAATGGAAACCTTCCCTCTTTTCAGCTTTCCAGTGCAAACAGGATTGCCCAAGCCACGTTAGGCATCGTGGGGGCCTGGTGGATGGGCTGCTCTGCACAGCTGGTCCCTGGGCGTAGCACGATGAGCCTCCCAAGAGTGGCCCCAGAGTCTCCAGATGACTGCAAAGGAGCATCTCAAGTGTTCTCTTTGCAACTGCTACTGTGAAGGAGAAGTCCCAGGCTGAGGAAGGCCAGAGGTGTTATCAAGCACGCAGGAGGGAAGAGTGGGGTTAATGAGACAGCCCAACTGAGAAATAAAGATGAATGTGCAATACATTGCACATGGGGTTTGTCTTCTAAAGGACCCTACCAGCAGCCATGGGAAAAGTATAATTTTGGAGTCTGTGCCTGGCACTGGATTTTTTGTCTCAAGGGCTCCTAAGGAAACCTGTTCATACAATTTAAAGGGTTAGAAAAGGTCTTTGTCCTGGCAAAGCTGATCACATGTTAAAAAACCCCATGATTTCTTTGTAGATTTGTTTCTATTGCTTTTGTGATTTAGATAGATATCTGGTGTAGAATAACAGCTTTCTTCCTGTGTTCATTCTCCACTAAATTCATTATCCTGTGGCTGTAATATTCAGTCTACTGAATATTTCAGTCATGTCACAAATCCAGCTTTACTCTTTCACAACAGGATACAGTGAGAGGGGAAGATAGGATCAAGCCAACAGGATGGTGACATATAAAACCTCTTAATCTTTCATGCTGAGACCTTTCTTATCTTTTTGTTTCTATGTCTGTTGATAACACCTCCATCCTTCCTCAAGGATTTCTCCTTGACTCCTTTCCTTGGCTCTTGCCCTAGGGCTGTCCTCCTGTTTATCTCTCTGTCATTTGCTGAAGTTCATCTCTTGCTGTCCCTCATGAGCCTACACTTTGGACTGTTTGTTCCTATGCTTGCAGTTATCCTTCTGTTACCAAGAGGTGTCCTTGTCTATGGATTAGATTATGCCTATATGACTGATTAAACTTGGAAAAAAGGCCTAAACTCATCAGCTGGTCACCCTATTTCTTCCTGGTCCATTCTCACTTACAGTCACTCCTCACACTCCCTCCTATGGAACTCTCACTGGACGAGGTCCTACTCACGGCTTCCAAACATGAACTTCACCTTCCCTGAAAGAAATCTATTATTACAGCTGAAATACACAAAACAGTCTTGCTTGACTCCACCACAAGTCTCTAAAGCAACCTGGTGGAGGTCGGTGGGAGCGGCAGTCTCAGTGGAGGCACAGACAGCCCAGGACACAGTTCCAGCAGAGCTGTGCCAGAGTGGGGATTTATGGCACGCCAAATAAAGATTTCAGCATTTGGTGCCTCATCCAGTTCTCATTAACACGCACTGGGAGTCCTGTCGCTAGCTCAGGGAGAAACTGGGCCAAGTCTTACACCCTTTTAAAGTTATTTAAACTCTTGTCGCCATCGACATCCATTTGCCATCCTTCTAAATGTCAGGATTTAAAGTTATTTTCCTCAGATGTTATTCAGTAGCTTTCCATGATATATTCCATTTCATACCAAATTAAATTCTATTATTCTATAAAGACGTATATTCTATAGGAAGCATTGTCATATTCCATTCTAATGGAATCAAGCACAAAATTCAACAAACTTTTAAAATTCTATGTGCTAAAAAATGAGCTAGTAATACGAAATTCCTCCCACATACTCCCACTCTACTGTTTCTCTAAAATCTATTTATCTTAGTCACGACCTTATGAGCATGAACAGAATGTGGCAAACATTTCTCAGCGTAAGAATGTGTCTAAACTTTGGGAAAAGTTGTTATAGGTGAAAAGGTATAATTTCCACACAGAATTCAGGTTATATACTGTGATAAAAAAATACAGATGCCAGAAAAGAGGTTATTTCATGTTTTACACTTTACTTGAAATTACTTCTCTCTGTTAATTTTGATGGAGTATTGCAAGTTACTTAGTGCTCTCAGCCTCCACAGACAAAAGTGAAAGCTGAATATCGTCAGGCCTTGCTGGTGGACAATAAGGAACTCACAGGACTAAGACGTTTAAGAAACAAATAATTTCCAACTGATAAAACTGCTCACTTAGGGTAATCTGCTGATATTGAAGCCAAGGGGAGTTTTTCATTATCTTCAAAGATAGCAGAACAGTGCCTTCAGAAAATGGTATTAAATTAACAAGGGACACAGAAAAGGAGTGTTCTTAAGTATGTTTGGGCTTTTCCTGAAAAATCGGAATAACAATGAATAGAAAGGATTAAGAAATACCCCCAAAAAATGGGTTGGTTGACCATTGGCTGATTTTACTAGAATTGATTGGATTTTTCTAGAATATTATTTGTTTTTCTTGAGAGATGAGCACTAAAAAATCAACAGGCTCAGATGACACTACCATTAAAGATTAGTTTGGATCCAAACCAAAAGTTGAACTGCCCAAGTAAAAGAAAAAAAGTGTCCGTGGAAACATTGGACCATCCCTGTGTATGTTTTGGGATAGATCCAAGAACAATACGTTCTGGAAAAAAGATGATGTGCCAGAGAAGTTCACCCCTGGTCAGGCATTCCCTAAACTCTAGAAATGTGTAATCTGAGATATCAAAAATATGTCACAGGCATGTTCAGTATTTATGGATGCCATTTAGCAAGCATGAGTTCAGAGGCAATGAACTTGCTACATAATGTTGTTCCATGTTACTGCATGTGATAAAAATGAAAGGACTTTTTTCCACACTAAGTGGCAGTATTTATTACACTATATACCAACGCTGAACCAGAGAATGGTGCTTACTTTGTTCACTTTTCCAGTACTAGTCTGGAAGGTTAGACAAGTTATCGTGCTTCAAACTGAGAAACCTGATTAAAAATGCATTTCTTTTTAATTTATGGTTGTCAGTTCGAAGAGTGTTCCATAGTTGGGTGGCTGTATAGAAGGTAACGTAATTCACACTCCATTTGGGGGAGCAATATACTGCAAGCACATTAAAATCTTTTCCGTTGACTTATGAGTCAGAGAAAGAAATGCAAGTCACACGCCTCTCACTTACCCAAAGTCTGCAGCAGCATGACTCTGCTGAGTTCACTCCAAGACAGCTGTCCTGAGAAAAGGTGTTGGTTATAGATGAGCTGTGAAAGAGTATCTTGAGAGAGTTTAGAAAGGCTCCTCCTAGGACTACAGATGTCCCTCCAGACTGAACAATTTGTACTCTGCGCTTTGTTTTGGCAGGATAAAAACCTAGAAGTTTACTTCAAAAACAACCAAACAAGACCAATCCCTCCCTAACAACGTCCCAATGTTTAGATTTCCTTCAGCCATCCATCATGCTGTAATCGTCATCCTCATGGCAATGCCTACCTCAGCAAAAAAACCCAACTCACATAAGCATAAACAAATTTTGGTCCCAGGTATTAAGTCACAACTCAAGAAGTCCAGTGAATGTTTCATCCAATAAAATTTTTAGTTCTTCTCTAGGTATGGCTTTGAATCAAATCTTTTTTTTTTTTTTAAATTCTATTTCAAGGTACTGTGTTTGATTTTTCACAGATTTTGTACATAGGCTAGACCTGGCATTAGGAAAACCTGTCAAGTTTGAGATCAGTAATGCCGGGGGATGAAGGAATATAATTAGGCTTAGATGGAAATTCTGCTGATTTTTTGTTCATGGAGTAGCTGCTGGCAATACGTGATATCTTTCTCCTCTCTCTAAACCCACAACTCGACCAGCCAGCAGCCTATAGGGAGTGCACAGGATGCACAGGCATGCGTCCTTTTCTGGGATGACCTTCCTTATAGGTCAGTCTTTCTGTTCCAGTTCTCCATTATCTTTCCCAGTAGCAGGCTTTTCCAAGTGTCTCACCTGAATTTAAATTGCTCCAGCTTAAGCCTAAGACTTGTCTTTGTCACCATGGATGGAAAATAAACCATCCCCTTCTGTAATTTTTTGTTGCTGCGTTTGTTAGGGTTGATTCCTCCCTCTGTCCTTTACCACATAGGCTAAAATTACCCCAGATGGTTTATTCACTTCCTTTCTAGTCTCTGGTCAGTTTTAGTGCTCTCCTCTGGACTTTCTACTGTTGATCCACATGTTTTTCAAAAGACATCACCCAAAACAGACACAGCCCTGCAGCTGTGCAGGCAGTTCGGGATCACTGGGCTTGAACAGAGTAGAAGGATTTCTCACACATCTTAAGTTTCTGTTTTTACTACTATAATTTTTGCTGATTTTGCAAGTATTTCCTCTTCCTCAGTTCATGAGTCACAATGGTCCCCCAATTATTTCCTGAAAAACCTGTGTTTTGCCAACTGATCTCTATCCTATGTCTATTTGATGAAGCCTTCCCAGGAATACTACCTTATATTTTACATCATCGACACTACTTTTTCAGAGCATCTTCCCAGCTGTCAGGATAATTTTTAATTTTAGCTTTATCTTCTGAATTGTCTGTGGTCAGTCCCACTGAGTTGCCTTTTGAAAATTTAATAAGCATACTTTATTAAGCATACTTTATTTTCGCCCCGTATAGCTTGATACTGAAAATATTAAGAGAGCTGGACCAAGGACTGACTCCTGCAGAACCTCATCACCTACAACTTGTTTTAGTCCTGGCTGTTTCTTGTCACCTAGATAATATTGCCCCCATCTTAGAGGTTGCCCCATCCAGGCCTTTCTTACTTAGGTTAGAAAAAAGTCATATGAACTGGCATGAAAATCTCCCTAAAATCAAAATACTGGATCACTCCTGTTTCTTTGCCTGTTTATGAAGTGACAAAGTGTTTGACTGACTGGCATTGTTTATTCTTGGCAAATCTATTCCTGCTTCTACTCACCTTGTTTTGTCCTAGGTGTTTTAAAATGGTTTGTGTTACTTATTTCAATATTTCCCAGGAACTAAGAATAACCTGGGGGCTCCCTAATTCTGAACTACTCTTTATTTTACCCCACTTCATGGAGATAGACAGTTACGTTCTTTCCCACACTCTGGCATCTCTCTTTCTGAGAGCAGGCTGCTAATGATACTACCAATAGCACTGAGACTAAATCCCATAGTCCCTGTATTACCCTGTGAATGAGGATCACTGAGCCCAGGAAGTTTGAAAACATCTGACTTACCTGCAAAAAATACCTGATTTACCTGCAAACTCCTTGAGTATTGCCTCGTGGTAGTTCCTCATAGGCTGAAAGCTGGTGGAGTTGTATTGACCAAGGAAAACACCGTCCTGTGACATTCAGCACCGGTTTTCACTGGTGATTGACAAATTGTCCTACAATTGTCCAGAAGCCCTCTAAAACTAACGCTACCTGCAGTTTGATTATAATCAATAGATATTGTGATAGGCCTGTGAAAAGTGCTGTTTGATTACTTTTACATGAAGGCAGTACAAAAATGTCTCTTAATTCACAGTATGAAAATATGAGCTGAGAAACTGGCAGATAAATTATAAGAATACAGTCTTTGCACTGATAAACTTTTGAACTTTCATTGAACTTGTATATTAAGAAAAGGCAGTTTTTCCAAGAGGAAAATTCACCAGACAACCTACAATTTTTCTTTCACATATTTAAGGAAGATGTTCGATCTGGTAAGGAAATAATAGTAATTTATGTCTTTGATAATTGAGAAGGATTATAGTTCTATACACAGAGAGAAGCAGTCATCACCTGCTCTCTGAGTCACAGTTCTATTAAAGAGGTAGATACCACCTTAACTGGATGAAACCTCAATACTTTTGGTTAGGAGACCAAGGAAGCTTCCCTCTCCCTCTGAAATGAAAACATCACTACTAGCTTCTTGCTGTTTTGGTCCTGCCTTAAGACTTGGCACAAAATTATTAAATCCTCCTTTTTCCTCATGCCCTGTTCCTTAAAATGAGACAGTCATTTCCCCTTGTGCACACAGAAGCAGGCTCTAGGGACAGTTGTCCTAATAGTTACAAACCTGCCTTCTTCAGGCTGGGCAAATCTGCAATTCTCTGTCCAGCAACCTGCTCTAAACAAACTGGTATAAACTAAAGGTTTATATATAAAGTCATGATACAGGTGAATTTTTTACTACTGACCTTGCTGTGAAGGAAGTCTGAATCCGTTAAAAAGCATCATCTGCCATCAGTGCATGGGGCACAAACTGTAAGATTCCCTGACCAGGTTTGTTTCATCCTACCTAAAGTACAACTCAGGGAAGTGAGGTAAGCAGGAGGACGTACATGAAGGACTAACTTGCAGACAAGCCACATCATTAAACCAGGGTGTGGAGGTCATGCTTTTTTGACCCTCATTGAGCACACCCAATCCCTTAAAATCCTGTGAGCCATGAGGTCTGCAGCTGGGCAGCAGTGTTCAGGTGAAGGTGTCACAGGTAATGGGTGTGAGCATGGAGCATCTGTTCATCCCCTGAAAAACAGCAGATTCAGAAAAAATGGGCTGCCAGGAGTTCTGCTTTCCCCACTTCCCCTGGGTCCAGCTCACCTGCACATCTCAGTGGGGTTAGACAGGGTTGGCGGAATCTGAAGGAAAGTGATTGATAACCACAGTCCTCCAGACTTTCATTGGCCTTTTTGGGGGAAGGAGGTGGTGGATAATCCCAGAAGCCCGGGGGCTAGCCACAGCAAGACTTTCCCATCTCCACTGAAACACCATGACTACCTCTGCTCCTTCAACTTCCCTACTCTGTTCCCTCTGATCTGCCGCTTTCTCACATTTCAAACGTGAGCCTCCTACCCTGGATGCTCTGGTGCTCTGAAGCAGCCTTCCATGCGTCTCTCTCCTCCCTCATCTGCCACACATCCTTTTCAGTAATTCCCACCTGTGACCTCAGTCCAGAACCTTTACAAAATTAAAATCTCCTACTACCTTAAACAGGTTTCAAATCAGTTCTATGTTAACTATTCTTAGGGTACTGAGGACTGCCCTAGTTAAAGAAGTCCTCTGCAACAGCTGTTGCACACACTGTTTTCTTCTATACTTATAAATGAAAACGTTTGTGGTCCTTTTCTTTATTCTTTTCTGCTAACTTATAGAAGTGAGCATTGCACAGGTTTCTGTGAGGTCAGAGGTACAGGATGATATTAATCTGGGCAGACACAGGTATGGGCAGATGGATTAACCACCCTACAGACCCTTAGCAGAGAAAGAAGAGAAATCAGCACTGCCAATGTGGGAGTACGTGTACCCTAAAGCAGATGTGGGGTTGATGAACTGACAACTTCTGAGATGAAACTCATCTCTGATGAAGGTGCTCCCAAGATGACATTCTTCCAGGCAGAAAGCCTTATGCTGGTCTCCCAAGAGGATCTCTCTGAGTACTGATCTGCCTTTCCCAGGGTATTTTAACTTTAATTTCTAGGATATTATTGTAACTCAGTAATCTGAAAGATATAAAACAGTGTGCAGCCAGAAAACCTGTTACAAGAAAGCAGACCCAGGGGTATCACTCTGCTGCCTCCAGCACTGCAGAAGGGGTTCACAGCTCTGCCCCTCCCTGGGAGTTTCTTGAAAGAGCTTGCGTTGGGGAGCAAGCTTGGCATGGAGGCCAATGGGCTCACAGTAGCCCACATCTACCTGAGCAAAGGCTCTGACTTACCAAGACTGGACAGCTGCCTGCAAACTACCTGCTGGGAGTGGTCCCTGAACAGTCCTTGGGGTCTGGGTCCCTGTCAGCCACCCTGATCTGGGGGCCATCATGAGGACTCCACCACATGAATGACTCTGTCCCAGAGCCTGGGAACCCTCCCAAGCACAGCTTGTTTTACCCTGTCATCTGCAGTTTTTCCTCTTCCTCAAAGGTTTATTCCCAGTTTCTACCAACTGCTCCACCCTTGATCTCCCCAGAAGCGGCAGCTTTAATAGTTTCATGTGCTCTTTGCTGTTGGTTAGCAGACAAGTTGCAAGGTGTACTGAAAATTCTCCAACAAATAATTTCCCTGCTGTTAGCTCTGTAGGTAGAAGCTGTGTTGACAGTACCGTTTCCTTTGCTTTTCTTGCCATTTGTTTTGCTTCTAACAGTCTTCTGGCAAGGATAAAAGTTAAAATCACTCATGCAAACTGAGGCTTTCCTGCTTCAACTAGAAACTGGTATGGATAACTTCTTCCTTCTTCATTCAATCATGAGTTTAGACTTGGACATATCTTTCCTGTCTAGCAATGTTTTTTCAAGACGTTCCTGTAGGATAGTTTTTCATTGGAAAAGACAGAGCAGTTGGAACCCAAGCCCACATGTTGTGGTTTGGGCCAGTCAGGTGGAACAACAAATGCTCTTTCTCCTGCCCTGCTTTGAAGGGAGACAGGAGAGAGAGAAAGAGACACTCATGAGTTCAGAAGGAACTAAACTACTTAAATGAAGTATTAATAATAAAATAAAAAGCAAGAAATGAAATATATACAAAACCATATCAAGCTCCCAGGATGACAGTCACATCACCAGCAGGCACCGGGGGAGTCCCAGGCTGGACTCAGTGATGGACGGGAACCGGATTCCAGATCTGGATTCAGGATTGGGATCAAAGGCAGACAGACAGAGTCCTCCTCGGACACCGGCCATCGAAGAAAGAGGACTGACCCTTTGGTCCCTCAGTTTTTATACTGATCATGAGGCAGATGGGTTGGAATGTCGCATTAAGAGATGGAGTAATTTG
>VZSF01000828.1:517869-559851 GCA_013398295.1 Chionis minor | reverse complement strand
TAAAAAAAAAATAAATTAAAAGTGCGCATCCACAAATGCAGCAGGAGAGCGCCTCTTAACCGAGCCTCCCCCCTCCCCACACACACCCCCCGAAGCTTTCTCCGCTCGGCATCAAANCCACACACACCCCCCGAAGCTTTCTCCGCTCGGCATCAAATCTATTCCCCAGCTGCAAAGTGCCAGGGAGCGGCTGGGGGAAAAAAAATAAAAATAAAATCAAACCTAAAAAAATGACTATTTATAGGTGCCTCGCTGAAGCAAGTGCTGCCGTCTCCCGAGCGGCGTTACTCAGCCCGAGATGATTTACTGGCGGATCGCTGCTCATCTCGGCCGGATTTTGGCAAAGATGAGCTTTGAGCCCCTTCCGCTGAGGCCGGAGCCCAGCGGGGCAGCGTGTGGGGTGCTGAGATTTATTTCCCCGCTCCCCCAAAGCGGCTTTTCCCCCCGGCTGAGCCCGGAGTTTTATGGCTCTGCAGCAGTTCCCTCGTTTGCGAGGAGAACTGCTCCCAAACAGGGATTTTTTTTGCCTGCTGAGAAATTGCACCGCGCCCCGTTTGGAGCCAGCGCGGTTTAGCCCAGGAAGCACCGGGACACCTTATCCAGGGGAAGGCGTATCAGGAATTGTCTTCCCGATCCCAACCGGGCGCTGCGTGGTTTTCCACAAACCACAGCAGCTCACAACTACTTGTGGCCACACACTTAAAGCAGGTAAAGTGAGGGTCACTATGGAAATGTGCCCCCCCCCCCAAAAAATTATTTTCAGGCTCCATAAGAGGATTTAAGTATAATGTGCAAAACGTTATCAGCCACCATTTAGCTCTCATACTTTTATGGTCCAAATGGCAGCAAACTCTTCTTTTCTATTAGCAAACTCAATCCGTTTCTGCAGAAGGAAACAACTTTTCTTTTCTTGATCGATATTTTTTAAAGCCTTCAAAAACATCTCTAAGCTATCTTTAACCTCCTTTGTAAAAGCACCATTTCTTTTTCAATTACAGGTATCATTTAGCTTTAAACTTCAGAGATACATTTGCTGATTTGGAGAGCCCTAAAACCAAAAAAAAGAGATCCTCACATTGTCCGCACGCTGTCAAAAATTGAAGGCAGACGCAAGGAAATACAATACTTCTGATATTATAGCCTTTGAATTTTTTTCTTAAAAACTCTTTGCACGGTTCTAAAAAACACGGCACAGCAAGTTATATTAAAACAAAGATAAAACTAAGCACTTTGCTCACTGAGCCATTGAAACAGCATTCTCATTTCAAATAAATTGGTTGGAAATGCTTTTACTTCTTTTTATTTTGAAAAACTAAAGCAATCTGACAAACAGGAATTTAACTAGAATGACAACAACCACTAAGGAGTTCAAGGACTTTTTTCCCCCCTGATGATACAACTATTTTTAAATTACTTAAGCTTTTGCTGAACAAACTACAAATATTTAAGGCGATTTGCCGGCTTCATTACGAATGTAGCTTTATGAATACTCACTTCTTGATTCTGCCATAAAACATTTTATGAGCACGCTTTCCTTTGCCTCTTTTTCAGACATTTTTTTCCCCCAGAAAACAAAATAACTACCAGTAACGTTAACTTCAACAATCCGTGCTTGCTGATAATTATTGCAAAGAATATTACTGAAGCCATATCCCGAGCAAGCAACTGCTTTAAACCCCGAAACGGCAGCAAACGGCATTTTGCTGCACCGTGTTGCCTCGGTGGCTGGGCAGGAGCTGCAGCCCCCCTACCCCCA
Organism: Chionis minor; assembly: GCA_013398295.1. Lineage (NCBI taxonomy): Eukaryota > Metazoa > Chordata > Aves > Charadriiformes > Chionidae > Chionis > Chionis minor. The sequence goes on along the minus strand of VZSF01000828.1, from coordinate 558,095 downwards.
CTCCAAATCCATTTTGCATTCGCTGGCTTCCCAAAAACCTGACAAGACGGGGCAGAGGAATGTCTCCTAAATTGAGAGCGCAACACCAGCGCTGGAAATCAAAGAGTCCTTCCGTGAGCCCCACTAGATCCAGCTCAGAAATCAAGGGAGGGGGGAGAAAGTGGTCGGCTCGCTCGAGTCGCACACAACTGACCGCAGGATTTTAACGTCTTTAAACATTTCTTTCTCACCTCTGAAGGGCTGGAGAGCCAGAGATGTGGGGCTGGCACCTCTGCCCGTGCTCTAGAAGCACCGATGCCCTCACCAAAGCGTGAACTTGCAGGTGGGATTAGCATACACATCTCTAGAAACTTTATTTCTGTTATTAATCAATTTTAATTTTTTTTTTTTTGGTAGAAAAGTGGCCAGAGCAATACGGTGGGTTCTGTCGTATGAAACACACGCTGGCTGTCAATCAAAAAGGGGGTGCTTTGGTCAGGAATAATCAGGGGTTTTGTTTCCAACATTAATGAAGTGGCTGGAATAGCAAACATCTGCCAAGGGGACTCAAACCCCGAGCAGCTGTTGGAGCCCCCAGGACTCTTCCCATGCAGGACAGCCGCGCCGGGAAGCACTTCTCCCGACGGTTTCTCCGGCGGTTGGGAAATGGGGCCGTACGGGAGAGCGGAAAGCAAAAGGCACATTAGGAAAGGTTGGGAGGGCAGACGACTTGACGCAGTTTGCGCGCGTGAGCCCAGCACCTGCACTCCACCAACGGCAGCAAGTTACCGGGATTTCTACACACGCCTTTTTCCAAGAGGGAAGGGGGGATTAATCCAAAAGACACCATCCTGCCATTCATGCACTGAGGCTATTTTTTTTTTTTGGGGGGGGGGGTGGTGGTGTAAAACCACTATGAGAACTGAGAAGGAAAATAAAACAGCCCTGCTCCAAGCTTGTCAGTCAGCAACGGGTCGTTAAATGACTGAGAGCAGGAGTTCAGCCCTCCACCGGAGAACTGAAAGTAGATCCTCCAGGAGGGCAATCACATTCAATCAGAAAAAGATGCCGCAGGAGACCTTCCGAAGGAGGGTTTCTGGAGACAATTTGTTTTAATTTGGAGACAATTTGTGCTGCCGGGGCACTTTTCGCGCAGTGCTGGAACCCCACTGGAGCTGCGCACCTCGGGAAAATGATTAAGCACCTTCAAGGGGACTTGTTTAGTCCCAGCACAAACATTATCATAAGATGGTGATTAAGGCCATAGGAATTAAGCTGCTGCTGTCTTATTAAATTCATTGTTTAGGTAGTACCCAAGTACCCAGCTCTACTCAGGAAAAAGTTAGCTGGCTGTGATTGCTTGCTTGTGTATCCGTACATTGCCTAGCACACTGGGATCATTTGCCTAAGGAGAGGAATTCTGCCCGGTGGGTAAAATGCAAAAAAAACCCTCTGGCGGTTTTGTGCCCATTCTGTCAAAAAAAAAAAGTGCCAAAGCTTTAAAGTGCATTGGTTCTTGTTCTGAATTCCTTTTCTCTTACCGAAAGGGCAAAGATACCTTCTGCAAGCCCCTGACGTTACCATGTTTAATCACTAGAAAAGTCCCTTTTCCAGTGAAATCCAACGCCTTTGAAAATAGATGCACACAGACATAACCAATCCTGTTAAACACCAAGACTCTGATCTTAACTGTATGCCTTTTCCAGCGTGATATCGGGCTTGATACCCGATCCAGAATGAAAAAAAATCAAATGTGTGGCTACAAACAGGGAGGCACAATTTGGGCCAGTGTTTTGCTCAAGGGAAGCGTGTCCAGAGGCTTTGTCCTCTCAGCGTGAGGGATCTCAGTGCATGGAAGTCCCTCTGAGTAAAAGATCTCAGCATCCATCTCACATAAGTAAAGGGGGTTTCTAGTGTCTGCCCGATGCCAGAGAAAATAGATTTGTCCAAGAAGTGTTTTTTTTTAAAACCAGGAAAAGAGCATAAAAACCTCCCCACATGTACAGTAAAGCAAACGAGCCCCTTAGTCTTCTATGTTCCCCTGACAGAAATATTTTCCAAAGACAGTCGGACACCTCCGAGCAGGGTCTCTCTCTCCCACCTCCTGGAAAGCCTCTGTAAAAGCAGGATCCCATCATAGGCTGGAAGAAAAACTGAAGTGTTTTCACCTCTGATCTGTACCTTGGCCCCTTTGCAGATGGCAAGATGATACCGCTGGGCGCCCAAGTGTGCGGCGTGATAGAACTGGCAGAGAGCTAATGGCACACGCTCCACTGGCTTCAGGCAGGCTCTTCCTTCCAGCTTATCTTTACAAGCAAATTTCACTCCTGGCCTAAGTCCTTGCAGAACAGGGCTGCTCCAAGACCAATGGTTTCATCGGAAATTTTTTTCCCCGCTCCCAAAGCTAGGGAGTCTGTCTCAAATCCTCACAGTAACATTGCTTCTCCTGCCACCTTTAAATCTGTCCGCAGCCTCTCTGAACATCAACAGATCTCACTCCCAGCCCAACCGTTTCTCCCCCTATTCCCCCTGCCCCACTGTGATGCTGCAGCACCTGTAAGGGCCAAACCTGGCTTTGTTAAGAGGTTTTGTCCCTTAACCAACAGACCTGGGCTTATGGCAGCAACACTACAGAGTAGCCCCCCTTGACATGGTCAGGATAAATCAAGGCTTGAGTTAGTTTCTTCAATAAAAGTCCAGTGAAAGCTGAGCTATCAATTGGGACACCGCTGCTGGTCTGCCACAAGACCTAAACCTGGTCACCCTCGCTTAGAGCCAGCTTTGAATCACCTAGAAATAGAGTATAACGGTAGTTATGTGAGCGAAGCCAGTGGCTAGTCCCCAAATTAGTTAAGATGCTCTACTCTAAAGTATTCATACAGCTAATATTAGTTGTTTTTATCAGTGCTGGTAGCAGGCTTAGAACACACAACCCAGAAAGAACTCATCACAGAGATTGTAAAGTCCCTTGGAAAGGGGGACAGAGATACCGTTTCAGATCTACAGGCAGAGAAACCGAGGCAGAGGTTCTCTCTATTAACCCTCAGGACAGAAGCCAGACCTCGCTCAACGCCATGCATTCTCCAGGTGGAGAGCATAATCTAAACCCCAGGATTTTCCTCCTGTGACCTCATTTTTCCCCCCCCTGCAACAGCACTGGGGGCTGTGAGACAGCATCTTGCTATTTTTCCAGTTGCCTCTTTGCAGGGACGCACAACACCTGAGCAGCTTCACCTTTCCTGGGCTCTATTGCTACCAAAACCATCAAACCAGCTCCTGCCATTGGCAGCGGTGGTTGGAGTGGTTTCCATGAGCTCACCGGGGGCGTTGCCTCGCCACTACGCAGCGCACCAAACCGGATGGAATAAATCATTACGAATCCCGGGACAGACTCACTGGCAGAACTGAAGGCATTTAGAGAGATATTTATGGGATGGCTCTGATTTTCTGGGTGTTGTGTAGGTACCACGTACACCTGAGTTTACGCCAAGAAACACAGGCCATCTTTCAGCAAGCGGGGATTTGTTTTTTCATGCTATAGCTAAGAGGCTAGAATCCGGACTTGTAAACTAGGGATAAGGAGGTTGGGAGGGGCAACCAGGAATGCAAAGGAGCACTCTGTGTCATCCTGAGCAGTAAAACACACCAACGGGACTCGCTGTGGAGCAGAGGTAGCAGATCATGCCGGTCATGGGCAGGCCCACTGCTGACGAAGGACAAAAATCCTGGAGATTATCACAAAAGGCAACTGTTCCTGCTGCTCTCCTAAGCACAACACCTGAGAGTCCAGTTTGGGCAAGACAGATGAGCCCAGTCCCCTGCTATTCGTCCAAAACACTAACGGTGCAATAAATAGTGGTTTCGCCATGCATCCATTTCTCCAGGGAACTCCACACCGCAAAAGCCTCTCTTCATCATCCTACCCACGCTGCAGTCCTCTCCAGGATGCCAGTGAAAACCAGGATGCCTATTTTAACATGGCCAAAGTAACAAAAACCTCATTGAAGCCACTTTCCTAGAGGGACAGGAGCCAACGGTAAGAGGAAGCAGCTGATCTCATGAGAATGAGAGTGTTTGGGATTCGAACATCTTAAAAAAAGCTCCCCCAATTTTTTTGGCATGGTAAGCTTCCCAAATCTAGTACCGCTTCAATCTTTAATCCATACTCCAGCCGAATTTGGATGAGGATCCACATGCTCACTACTTCATCCAGCTTTGCCTAAGGCCAATTATTTTTTGCACAAGGCTTGCTAAATCTCTGCCAAGCTGGATGGCAGCGTGTTAAAAAAGGAAAAAAAAAGAAATCAAAATATTTCCAACTCCTTCTATAAAAGGGGCCAGGATGTTTTGGTGTTCTGTGACTGATGCTTTATTCATTATTCGCATGGATTATATCTGTTTGTTTTCTTTTTTCCTACAAGACAATTTACCTGAAAGCAGAGAAGAAAAAAAGATCCCAAACCAACAGACCAGAAGAATGTCTCCAGTCTCCATAGAGACACCAGAAGAAACACCACGATCATGTGAGTTGTACACAAGAAGCCTATTCATACTGGAATGGGTGGTGTTCCAGGACGTTAAGTAATTTTGACAATCTGCCACTATCTCAGCCTGCAAGAAGCCCAGAGGGAGTTATTGATGCCATCAAGTACTGATCTTTCTAAATGGTTTCTAGACAACCTTCACCAGCTCTGCAGGACCCCGCATTTGAACCTGCGGATGGATCTGAACACCGCCATTCGGAACAACCCTAGACCAGCATCCCCAGAGAGAACCCAGACCCTGAGTGTCCCACACGAGCTGCTCAGGCATCCCTTCCCGAGCAGCCTGAGGAGAGTCAGGAATTGTCTGCAGGAAGCCCAGCTCTCACAGCACATTCCAAGAGCCCAGGACTCGCTCTTCCCTCACCCAGGCACCGTGCTGCTGCAATTCACCGGTGTAGGTATACTCACACCTAATTAATACAAGGACAAACAAGGAGAGAGGGGCAGGGGCTCTAGGAATCGATAAATAACAGAGCATGCCAGAATTTGCTGTAGCACTGCTGGGTCCCTGGAGTTCACAGGTGAGGCTGAGGCTTTCATTGCCTTATGCTAAGAGAAGGGCAGGGAGATTTCCAAGCCTGATCACACCTATAAATAGATTAATTCCTTCAAAACAAGGAAAGGGAAACACCTCAGCTGCAGTGAAAACCCCCTTTCAGAGGTTCTGGCCAATTTTACTCTTCTGAGGTATCCTGCTAGGATGCATGGGAGCCAGCCAACGCAGGGTTTGATGCTTGAAACACAGAGGAGCATCTCCCTCCAATTAAGAGTGCCTAATTTGGCTACCTGTGGTGCTCGGTGTTCTTCCTCCACCTGCCACAAACTTTGCATAAAGTTCCTACCTGTGGAACAGCTCAGGAATTAATTTTGTGGCCAGAGTTGAAGAACAATGCCATTCCCAGGAGGATTTGTTGCCTGGGTTGCAGCAGTTGGGTATTTCAACACCAGCTAGAAACCAGCACGCGGCTCCAAGGGTTGAGGAGCACTGTATTTTGGGACTCTGCACAGGCAGCTGGGCTGCCCTCAGTACACTCACATTCATCAGCCCCCAGCTTAGTCAAAACTGCTTGTAACACCAAATCCCTCAGAGTAGCCTTGGACTGAAAGCTCGGGCCCCGAAGAATGACCTGCCTGCACCAGTGCTGTTCTGGAAGCAAATCTGCCACACTCTGGATTACTTAACAGCAGCCGAGGCACCCACAGGAATCTGCAATCAATCAGGTTGTGCCACTGCTTACCTCCACCATAACTGGTTCTGCCTCGCTTCCCTTCTGTTTGCTGCAACATGTTTTCAGAGAGAGCTTTTTTGGATGATCCCAGCGCCCTGCAGGGACAAGCCCTGCCCCCAGCCCAGGCTTTGGGAGAAACAGCTCGTACCCAGGAGGAGCAGGGAAAAATCAGCTATAATTCAGTTGCCAGCCAGTATAATTAGGACATTAAAATACACATAGCTGTTAAGACCCTGGTGCCAATGGTTAAGCCATGGAGCTTTTACTGTGTTATCAGTGTAAGCAAGGGAGTCGGACATGAAACAACTGGGACATGTATCCCATCCCCTCATGTTTAAACGGAGCCTCCCAAGTTCCTTGACTCAGATATCCCATTTTTCTGCCTGTAATCTCAGCTTTATGCTTGACCCAGAGCTGTTTGTCTTCTCACCGTTACCTGTTTCCTCACCTGCTCGCTCAACAGTCCTTTTCCAAGAGAATTCTGAAAAGCCTTAATCCCTGCTGCCAGGGTCCTTCCTGCTCCTGGGAGCCTCAAGCCTAGCATGAGCTGCTAACTGACCCTAGGCACAGCGTCTTTCATTCAGGGCTTAACTCCGACCACACAGAGCTTGAGCATGTCTGCTTGCAAGCAAGAACTACTCTCATTTTTCTGCCACCTTTTTTAAACATTTCCTAGGATAGGTAAAGTTCCACTCTCCAGCTTGCTATAGACAACAGCAGCAGCAATTAAATATTACCTTTAACACAGAAAATAAAGCTCTTTAGACTCTCCTTGAAAGCAAAGTCCACCTACTACCTTGCCACCAATGTGCTATTAGCATTTCTTCCTATTCCCTCATTTCTACATACTATGTGAATACTTTACGTTTACAAATTCTTCATTGCTTAGCTCCATTTTATTCTCTTATTTCCTATTTTTGTCTTACCAGAGGTGAGGTAGGGCCTTTCTTGCTGTTTAACATCTCATATTTTGCTCTGAAAGTCTCCCTGATACAGGGAAGGGAAGGAAAAGCAAACTCTGGGTAAAAAGAAGAGACAAAAAGCTCCTCTTCCCCCTTTTATAACAAAGGAAGGGTGCCCACACCCCTGCATTTCCACCTGCAAGCACTAATTAGGAGAGATTGTGCTAAGTGCCTTCTGCCCTATAAAAGGGTGACAGGCTCCTCTTAGAGAGACTTGTAGTAGTTGTTGGTTTTGTTGTGGTAGCAGCTCAACGTTAGTCTCAGAGCTTGAAAGCAAAGTGTTCTTATTATTAAAATAAGCAAGGTCAATATAGTATAAGTTACAATATTGGCCTAAAAAAAGCACCCTGAAGCAAAAAAGTCTGAGCTGTTATGGTAAGAATATATTGCTGTAATTTCTGCTTTGTTATGTAGAGCTCATTCTGTCTCAATTCTGAGCTGTAAACAGAGATTGTACTTTCTAGCACTGAAAGAAGAATTTTCTAAGACTTGATGTATTCTTAAGTCATGCAAAACTTTACTTTCATCAGCTATAGCTCCCTCTTGTAGGTAACAATGTTCCTTATGAGCTACAACAAGGGGTGAGTACTCTGAGACTCCTCAGTCTTAATTCTTCTTGGTCTTTTATTCTGTGTTTTTCACACTAAAAAAAGTTTATTTATCACAGTTATAATCTAGAAGAACACTAAAGGCATGGGAAAACAAAAACTTAAGGTAGACATGTCTATTGGCATATGGAACGAGAGTTAAGGCTTACAGAAAGTATTTTTTTAAGTGAGCAAAAAGAGATGACTTAGCTGTAGCTAGAGAGTAAACCAGGGTATAAAAGAGTAAGACGAACTTTTTTTGCTTTATTATTATCAATTCACGGCCTGTTAGTGGCAATTAGCAATAAAACGGCTTGCTTCAGCCTCGTCTTTTACAGCAAGATGTCTGCTCTTAGAATGACAGAAACAGGCCTTCTTTCTTTGTATAGTAGGGTGGAATAACAACAAGAAGGAAGCTTACAGCATCTCTGCTATGAATCTTTCAGAGAAAAAAAAACTTCTGGGCAGCTGGGATGAGATGGATGGAGCTACAATACATGGTAATAGCAGGGCTAACCAGAAAGCGCAGCAGTAAACTAGTGGGTGTTTCTGTCCTGGTGTAATGCCTGACCATGGACACTTGGTGTGCAACTAATTCCAAACTTAAGGGGATACTTTAGACACCGATGAGCAGAGCTAACCTTGCTGAGCTGGCTGGAGGAGAACCAGCCACCGACTTCATGAGCATCAACCAGCTTAGGGCAGGTCTTGCTCCAGTCCAGCATGAGAGTCTCCTGCCTTAGCTTTGCCCATCATCAAAGCAGCTTGTGGATTCTTAACAGAAAGGGAGATGGGGGAGCTGAGGGCACTTGGGCATGGGAAGCATGAAAGGAGGTGGGAGAGCTGAGAAGCACATGGAGTTTTTAGCAGGAAGGAGAGGTTTGGATGACATTGCATGGATGGGGCTGGCTAGGGAAGGTGGGGCAGGAGGCAGAGGGCGAACTCTGGTAGCTGGTCTGTGTCCCTCTCTTTTTGTGCTGTTTCTTTGAGCAATAAACATAATTGCTGATATAATACCTTTGCTTCAATCTTCCACTTAACACTTGCTGTTAGCTGCTATGGTTCTGCAGATACGAGTGGGAAAACTCCCAGGATCTTCCTGAATATTAGAACTGTGAAAAAGATCTGGTCTAACAGATCAATCCTGTTCCATTGCCTGCCATGGGACTAAATTGATACTAGGTAAAGATCTGTTTTGTGATCCAGATGAGGCAAAGTTTGAGAATAATCACCAGCTAATTAGGTCTCAATGGTCCAACTGTTCTTTTGGTTGAATCAGGGTAAGTAACTGCTAAACAATAAAGATCTCCGAGCTTATAGCAGCATCCTGAAAAAAAGTTGCTCCTTTAAACTTCCAATGTGAGGTGGTGTTTTCTTTAGGATATATATAGTAAAGGCATGGCAATGACAGCCTCAATCAGGCAAAGAACAGTGATTTCAGATGTCCTGGGTGGCCACAAATGATTGTTGGGGAAGGCAAAGAGCAGGTTAAATGGGTTTTTTTTTCTGTTCCTAATTGTTGTGAGCAGAACTGGTACGGCCACATAGCTACGAGATGCTCCTGTGCCCAGGAGTACAAACAAGTCTTCCATCATCCAAAGGGCTCTCTTGCTGTGAGGCACTACTTCAAGCAGAGACCAGTTTTGTCCATCTAGTGCCCAGTTGTCACTCGGTACACGTGAGTAACAGTAGATGTGCAGCCCAGATCGTGGGCTGGGATAAATCAGGCTGGTTCTGTTGGCTTCCACAGGGCTTAGCCAACTTATAGCAGGAGATACAGGTCTCTTGGGCAAAGGTACGTGTTGTCAGCTGCTGCCTTCTGTCTCCCCTGCAGGGGATTTTTGAGGACTTGGTGACTAGCACCCAAGCAATCTGCAGTGGGTAGATGTAGAGGTACACGTAGAGCGTTCCTGGGCTGGTGGTATTTGTGAGTGTTGCCCCATTGGGCTTTAGAAAAAAAATAAATGCTCTCAGCTCTAAAATGAGCACTTTAACTGCACTAAATACATGCAAATAGAAGAGGGTGACAATGTTGTCAAAAGACAGGCTGATTAGAAGTCCTGGGCTCTTTCTGACCTTTTCACGCTGCACTGCAAACCTGAAGAGCAGCTTGCAGGTCGGAAAACAGCAATCTGTCCTCCCTGCCAGGCTTCAGGGGGGTCTCCGGAGCCTTGCTTCCCATCGGATACAGAGTCAGTGTGTCAGTGGTAGGTGGAGGCGGGTCAGCACAGCTCTGCTAATTTTTCAATGAAGGTATGGACATCCATCAGCTGAGAATCCCTGTCCTGTGCATCCTGCTGCTAGAGCTTGCTAGGACTGTTGTGGTGGGTGCTGACAGTGTGTCTGGAGTGCTAATGACCCGCTCATTAAAATGCTACCTTTGAGAAGTCTGTCTGTCAAAGGCAGGGTGGGGTGTGTGTGTGGTTAGAAGAGATAGTGCCGCAAAAACCCAGATGCTGGTGGAAGAGGCAAGAAAACAAATGTGCCTTTGGTCTGCTTCAGCCTCAGATGCCACCCAGCCCATGTCCAAACATCCAGACAGGGCTGCTGTGTTCTCCTGACCGATTGACTCTCCCTTTTGCAAGTGTTGGGTCCCAGACATGCGGGTTAGTCATGTTAAAAGACAGGCAACACAACTCTTCCATAAAAGTCCAGCAGACAGACACATTAACCCCTGTAATCCCTTTCTGTGGGGTATGTGACGCCACCTAGATTTATTAATTAAACCCTGTTATCCGGTGGCCACTGTCAATTAAGTGTTTCCTTGTAATGTGTATAATGAGGGCTCATTCATTAGCAAATGTTTCCATTACATTTAAGGCTGTGGGTTTCTCTGACGGGTTCTCTTCCCCAAAAAGAGGTACAGAATTTGTTGTGGGTTGAGATTCTGGGTGAAGGGAGGGAGCCTCTGGAGAACCACAGCTACAAGGGAAAAGTAGCAGCCTTACACGCGTGCGGGGCCTGCGGCTCGATCAACGCCACCGAAATGCAGCCTCATCCAGTGCAACAGTGATGGGGTCTGAAGTGTTGCTGGCTCAGTAATTCCCTGCAAGATTTGTAGCGCTGACACCCTTAAAGTCCTGGGTTGTGTTATTAGAAATATAATCACATCTCTGCCGGAGAAACTCTGGCTGCTGGGAGACTAAACCACCGAAAGACTGAACAAAAAAAGCGCATGATGCTTCTTTCAAGCAGCATCTGTAATAATAAAAACTTCATGACTTTAAATGAGCACTTAAAATCTCTTCAGACCTGATGTGATTTTTTTAGATCATTGGGTTTTGGTAAAATTGATCTAATAGAATAATTAATCCACTCTGAATGTTACCAAGAGTTCTTTCCAGCAGCTGCCTCAAGAGAAAGAGGGAAAGCACTAACTGAATCCAAAACCTTTAGCAAGTACGTGCCTGCCAGTTGTGCTAGAGCAGTTGGTGGGAGATGGAGCTACAGTTCCCCCTTCTGGCAAAATTTGCAGTTACGAGTCCTTTTTAAAAATAGGATATAAATTAAAACCCCCAAAAATTAATCCAAGGCTGGGTTAAGGTTCCTTGTGAGTAAAGCTCAAAGCTAAGTATGTCAGACAACTCCCAAAGTCTGCGTACCAGGAGAAAAAAAATAATTGAAGCCTATCTGGAGAGAACTGACAAATAGATGGATGAATTAAACTCGGGCAGTAACTTGCTGGCTAACTTCACTCTAGTAATGATATTATTGGTGCTGCAGCGGTGTTATGCTTCTGTACAATGATCTCAAAGCTTTAAATTTACTACACTGGTAAGAGAGGGAAGCGGAAGCCTCTTGTAGAGATTTGTTAGTTGCCAGAGGCCACTTGGAGAGTCTGGAAATAGATGGGAGTGGAAATTTGGCTATCAGGGTGAAAAGAGACTGGGTGGTGTCCCTGTGCTGTTCCCTGCCTGTTGGAGCGCTGCAGTAGGCTGTTGCGTGCCAGCACCGGGGAATGGGGTCGGCAGCAAATCCTGAAAGAATCCCCCAGAAAAGATTCGAGTCAGATGTTCCCCCTCTCCCGGGTCGTCTCCAGCCAGACTGAGGGAGCGAGCCGTTACTGTTGAGCACATGGAAAAGACGACCTTATCGAATCAAAATCACTGGGAAAAAAAGACAATACCATCTGGCCACGTTGTGAGAGAGCTGGAGACCATGCTGGCACTATCGAAGGCAGACTGTACGCTCATCCTTCCCCACGCATTCCTGGGACATTTCTAATCATAACTGTGAATGGCATCCCGCGGTGCCTTTCTGGGATCAGGTTCCCCACTATAAATGCCCAATCCTGTGTCTGGAGGCAGCAGAGCTCCAAGTGAAGTCCACTGAAACCCAGCCTGACTCACTGCTGTCAGAGCTGGTATTTCACAGAGGGCCCATTAATGAAGTTTTTAATAGGGAGTAATTTAGGCTTTCAGAGTATTGTTGTATCTATTCAAAGGTGCATTTTTTGAAGGAAGCCAGCAAAAGACAGGCAAGGATAAAATGTTGTATTTCTTGTCCTTTCTTCTGAATCGTTCTGTAGTAACATATGTATATAATCAATTATGGAGAGCAAAAACTAGGATTATTTCTAAGAAGCCCACTTCACTTTTTTCCCTTTTTAGCGTCGGCATGTTCACACAATTCAAAATGGATTGAAGTGATAATGAGTAACTCAGCACATGGCCCTGTCTGCTCAGTTTATTATCACGCATTCCTATCTGGCTGTCTAATCTAAGATGCTTTTAAAGGACCCATCATCAAAATATCTAAGTGCTGCCACAGGATCTAATTACTAATCTTCAGGAAGAAACACTGGCTTTGCAGCAAAGTTGGAATAAACCCCCCCTTAAATCTTTATGAAGAGAAGGGGCAGAAGGCTGCAAAGCATACTTGTGTAAAACATAAAACTGTCTTTCTTGTGCATAAGTCTGTGAGCACTCGATGCATGACGCAATACAAAACTATTGTTCTATCAGAAACGACGGTGTTATTTTACACTGCACGAGACCGTGAGTCATTAAAACTGTGTTGCGCCATGTCCAAGAAATGGTTTATATTGGCCTCTGTTGTTCATCATTTTTCTTTATTGGTTGGCTTTTCTTTGAGCGTGTTACCACAGCATTTGAGTGCCCTACAAGCGCTAGTGGATTCCCTCTCAGCATCCACACATCACGCAACGCTGTCTTTTTTTTTTTTACACATGGGGAATTCAAGATTTGAGTTCAAGATTCAATTCAAAGATGAGGGATGAGATTTGTCTAGGGAAATAAGAGTGATTTGCTGGCCGGCACTCCAAATGCAACCAGATGTCTTCTGTCATATAGCTCTTCTCTGCAGGACCTTTGCTCATCCAAATAGAGCATTTTCCCTTGTCTCCTGACAAGCCAAGGACAGGTTCACTAGCTGGCCCAAATAAAATCGTAGCCAGTGTCTGTATCCTTCTGCTCAAAGTAGTTATTAAAACTCTTAAGGTGCTACAGGCCCACTGTAGCACAGTGTTAGATACAGACCTTGTTGCATGCCATAGAAAATGGGGGAACAGAAGGCCGAGGAATGAGACTGGGATGAGCCTTTCAGGCTTGTTACGGAAACCACCTTGCCTAATTCTAGGTCTCTCCTTTCTTCTGTTCCTAAGTCACTACCAGCCTTATATCTGGTTCCTGCCTATCAGGACTATCTTGCATATCCATATTCCCAGATAGTTCTTCATCACAGACAGGAATAGGCTCATGAATTGCATCCGTGCGTCCCAGAAAGAGAACGCACAAGTCTTTACTCCAATTCAGTCCACGCAGATTTCCTCTGCTTGAAGTTAAAGCATGATTTTCCTAAAGCCACTGTAAAACTGTGGGTGGGCACGGTCTGATTTACAACTTGTGTGGACCCAGACAGTTTGTAGCAGTACATTTGCAGATAAAAACTGAAGCATTATAACCAACTTTAACAGACATTGTACTCTCATGTTGCCCTTGTATGTTTCTAAACAATTGTGTGTATGTTTCTAAACAATTGTGTGTATGTTTCTAAACAGTTGTATATAGACAGGGCTATCCAGTCTCCTCTTAATGACTGTGACATCCCCTTTCTCCCACAGACAGACGTATAACCCACGTGATCTGAACCCCAATCCAGCCTTCTCTCCCCGTGATTCAGGTCACCCTCCCTACTAAGCAACAGCAACACATTCACAGAGTTAAAGCGCGTACCGTAAAGTTATCCAGACGGCTCGACGCAGACATCCTTGAACCGCTCTGGTTGGTAACTTGGGGGTGAAACAGCATCTTCCCAAAAGCATCCACGGAGCCTTCATTTGGCGGCATCCTGAAACAGAAAATTCTGTTCAACAGCTCTGCTGAGACGTGCCACTACAAAAAGGCATCTAATCTGAATGCGTTCACCTTTAGCATCTAAGTGCTGATTTAATAAGACTGTTTGGCATTTGATTTTAACGTTACAAGTTCTACTAATTATTTTGCTTTTTAGTGCATTTATAAAAGTGTGGTTTTAAAAAACCATTATAATTTTCCAAACTCTTACACAGAGCAGCATTAATCATCTGTAAAAAACAGCACACTCATTGCCGGAAAGCCATTTTAAAATGTCCAGCTTGGCTCCCTCCTCTGGCTGGCCTGGAGTTAGCAAAGGAGCCTCAGCCCTGCCAGGGTTCACACCAGCTCGTGTACCAGAGTGTCGTGGTTTGGGGTGAATTGGCCACTCAGGTGGAACAACAGATGCTCTCCCCTACCTCCCTTCAAAGAGAAGCAGGTAGTTTATGAGTTTAGGAGGAGCTAAACTACTTTAATTAAATATTGGATGAGGTTGGATGAGGCTTGCAGCGATCTGATCTAGTAGGAGGTGTCCTTGCGCATGGCAGGGTGGTCAGAGCGAGATGATCTTTAAGGTCCCTTCCAATCTAAACCATTCCATGATATGATTCTATGAAATAAAATAATTAAAAGGAAATAATAAAATATATACAAGAGTGAATCAAGCTCCCAGGATGACAATCACGTCACCAGCAGGCACGGGGGAAGTCACAGACTTGGACTCAGTGATGGATGGGAACTGGATTCTGGATCTGGATTCAGAATCAGGGTCAAAGGCAGACGGACAGACAGAGTCCTCCTCGCATGCTGGCCATTGAAGAAAGAGAGCTGAGCCTCTGATCCCTCAGCTTTTATCCCAAGCATGAGGCAGACGGGATGGAATACCCTGTTTGGGCAGTTTTGGGGTCACCTGCCCTGTCCGCTCTTCCCTGCAGGTGGGACCCCTCTACGCTTTTCCGCTTCCCACCCTCCAACGGGGCAATTCCAAAGCCGGCTGCCCCTGGTTGTTATGGGAATAAGTATAAGTAGAACCTCTCCGCATCCCGTTCCTCGGCATCAACTGTAAACACGGGTCTCACCATGCTGAGAGCCAACAGTTTCTGTGCGACATGCTGTTAAGTTCAGCAGTTAGAAGAGGAGGCCAAGCTAAAAAGTAAAGTTGCTGAACAAAATTAGTCCTGTTTTACCTCAAACCAGGGCGCCGAGGGAACACGATGAGCCAAGCTGCAGAGGTAAATGGAGGGGTGCAATATGCCAGTTCACTGCCCTTCCAAGAGAAGACCACCAGATGGAGACGTTCCAGAGCGGAGCCCCAGAGCCAGCACACGAGCAGAACCTCTTGCTGCTGCTGCAAGAGGTGATGGGGGCCAAGAGCACCGCCTCAAGCCAGGGAAACCTGAGAAAATAAAAGACCAAAACGTCCCTGAGCTTTGCTGAAGAAGTCAAGCCGAACATCCGTACCGTAACGGGAATAATCATCGCTGTCCCTTTCACCAAGATTTTACAATCTGGTGTTTCACTGTTCCTCTCGGGGGGGCGCCCCCACAGATGATAGAACACCTTTCCTACCCTGGCAGCTCCTGGGTGGAATTTAGAGGGAACGCTGTTCGTCTCTGCACACTGTGCTAAAACTGCCTGCCTGGTTCATACCAGCTGAGGGGCTGGAATGAGCATGAATAAACGCTTTTTCTGTTACTCTTCCCCCTTTCTGTATTTTCCCGTAATTGTATCATTACATTTGTTACTGTAAAAATGCTAAAATATAAACCAATCTTAGCTTAGAAGTATTCCTGCTAGGAAGGACAAAAGGAGGCCTTTAATGACACTGGGACTAAGTGCATAAACTGTCATTAAAAAAATAACAATAACCCATAGGAAGTGTAGGAAATCAACCCCTTAAACCCCAGCCCTGGGAGGTAGATGGAAAGGCGGCGTTATCCTGAAGATTGGGAAGCTGAGAGAAGTACCTGCAGCCTGTATCAGAAAGGCCTTCTGGCTCCAGAGTTGGGAATTCCCAACCCTTCCGCCTTCTGAGCGCTCCCCGACGGGCTGAGCTCCTCCAGCACGCCAAGCCCACCATCTCCATTCCAAGCCATCTTCCTGCTCTGTGGAGCCTCACTGCTGTAAACCCACTGTCCCACCTCTGCTCTCGTCCCACCTGCATCACGCAAGGGTCTGACCTCCTAAAATACTGTGCCGGAGCGAAGGAGAGCTGGGATGGAGCTGGACGCTGAGTGCCAAACAGGCAGGGAACAGCAGGGGGAGGTATCAGGCCAGACATGAGAATAGCCAAGAGAAATTCCCTGCCCTGTGCTGTCAGACAAGATAATCCCGGTGGTCCCCTTGGGTCCGCATGTCTCCCACTCCCATCTTCCACTGTGGGAGACAGTGGGCACTGAAATTCATTATGGATAAGGAAAAAAATGGCTTTACAGGCAATATACAGAGACAATCCTTTGTGCCCTGCACAGCTGTGCACACGTGCACGCTCTTGAAAGGACGCAGTTACTGA
This sequence comes from Chionis minor, assembly GCA_013398295.1. Lineage (NCBI taxonomy): Eukaryota > Metazoa > Chordata > Aves > Charadriiformes > Chionidae > Chionis > Chionis minor. Next base: position 541,968 of record VZSF01000828.1, on the reverse strand, counting down.
GGGGACGCGTAAACGGCTTTGCTCTTTGGGTGACTTCTGAAGGCTGCTGATCTCACCCCCAGCGCGCAGGTCTGAAAGAAAAGGACAGCGATGCCACGTGCACCCCTGGAAGAGGATGTAGCTCTCACCCTCCCAGTGCACGGATGCTCTCAACAACCAGAGGTTCTGAAGAACACATCTGGAATCACTTCCAGCAGCATCTGGAAGCTGTCATGAGCGGCAATGAGACACAGTTGTTTAATTATTCTGGGTCCATATCCTTTGCCACTGTGAAGCTGTCAGTGACCACTCAGCCTCCTCGGCGCAGATCCCGGCACACCACCCCTGCACGCTGCTCCTCACACGCAACACTAGTGGTGGTACCAGAAGCATCAGCTTTACCTTCAGCGCTGCCCTGGTGGCGTCCAGCACAAGCAAACAACTATGGGAAGGTCACTGTTCCAGCAAGAGGAATGAAATAAGAAGGAAAAAGTCTTAAGTACTCAAAGAGCCTAGAAAAACAGCCCCACAGTGTCCACAGTTTATCTCACCACCCAAAATGAAGATTTTGTTCCACAGCATCAATCCATGCTTTCATGAAAAGTCCAGTAAGAAATCTATTTGCAGAAGCTGTGTAGTTAAGATTATTTTCTGAGATATCCTGTAAAAGGAAAGGAGTATGAAAGCACCCAGGACAGACTTCTGTTTCACCATTATATTCTCGGTACCTCGTGCTTCCTTACCAATACAGAATAGATGGACTTTTCATGGAATATGTTCCTTTTTGTTTCCCTATCTTTTTAACAGCTCGCTCCTGGAAGCGAAGGAGTTAAGCAGACTGTACTGTGCATTTTACTCATAGCACAAAGGGAGAGAAGCTAGGGATTCTTGCTCATTATCCCAGTGCTGAACTTCAAGGCTGAACTTCCTCTGGAATCGTTTGCATCTTCCCTTTCCGCCTCCAGCAATGCCTCTGGGGTCAGTGTCTTGACCCAGGATGGATGGGATTAGAGCAGGGGGGAGGCCGATCCCCATGCTCAGTCAACTGTTTCAGAGTGGGATGGTGCTCCCTGTGCTAACAGGAAGCAGAGAAACGTGAGGAAAAAATGGAATAAAAATAATAGAAACCAAACAGGAACGCTGAGAAGTTCTGGGGAGAAGAGGAAATACGAAAGTACATGGGATACAAGAGGATAAAGTGCAACAGTGGCTCCAGGGACGCGCACGAGACATATAGAAAATGCAAAGGAATGATAGAGAAATAATTAAACCAGGACCAAATTCCAAAGGATACATCTAAGAGTTCAGCTCATGCTGCAATAAACAGCCAGATGGCTGCGTATCCCAGAGAGACGCTGCTGGGAAAGGAAATGGAGAGGGAAAGAGGGGGAGAGCGGGGTCACTTACACATGACTCTTCCATTCCCAGTGAAAGAGGAAAAGGAAATGTAGATTAAGAGAGGTCTTCACGGCCCCAGCGCTGGCTGAGCCGGCACAGGAGGCAAAAGCAGCCAAAGAATGTCTTTGAACCTCTTGTGCTCACATATTTTTCTCGCCCTGTTCTCTTCTCATTTTCTCCCACCATTTCAGCCCCCTCTTTTCTTAACTTGCACACGACCCCTCTCTCCATTTCTGAGGGTGTCTCTGCACTTTTTCAGAGGCCCAGAGCGAGGACTGGTTTATAGCATCCCAAGCCATGTGTCAGGGTCTCGCATCCTCCCGTCTTTCACTGCTCCAGAGCAGAGTCCCTCACGGGTCACGGTCAAAGAAAGGGGAAACCACAAGACAAGCCTTTACTGTTATAAGAAGAGCTCTCTGGCATCCCCAAAGGTCCACAGGACCTCCAGGATTCATGTTCCCTGTGAAAAAGGAAAAACCAAACCCTTTACTAATAAAGTCATGCAGGCTGCACTTCCCACACCAGCATAGTCATGGGAAATACTGTGAATTTAGGAACGCATCAATTGGCTCAAAATCAGGACATCATCCTGTAGTTCTTGACGCTCTCAGCACTCATTATGTGATCCTGAATAAGTTGTCTGCCCTTTCTGTATCTCAGTTTCTTTGGTTCTGAAGCAGGGAAGAACGCTGACCTTGCTTTGTATAGGACCTCCAAGATTTGTGTTGAAAACACGAAACCAGTATAAAGAAACATTATTGGATGAATCAGCTGCTATCAGCGTCTTCTCTAACTAAGATTTTAAAAGCTTTGGTCCTTCAAGCAGCTATGAAAGTATGCAACAGCAGTGAATTTCAAAGCAGGAGGGTTTTGTTGTTTGATTCTTTCCTGGGCTCTTTTTCTGGCTTGAGCTGTAGGTGTTACGCGCTGAATATGGATTTTGTTATCCTATTCAGCTAGGATGCACCAAAGGCAAGCTCCCGCCGAAGGCCAGAGGGATGAGAGAGTGCTCTTTACACATCAGTGAGGCGCTCACAGACAGCCCTGACCCTGCAGGGCCAAGGGCAGCAGCAGAAAAGGCAAAATCAGAATTACCCGGTGCCTCAGCCAGCTGGCAAAACAAAGGCAAATTAAAAAACAAAACAAAACAAAACAAAAAACCCAGCCCTAATATTGTTCTGGTTTGTTTCAGTAAGCTCCTTTTCATTGACTAGTATTCTATTACCTGTAGAGAGGCCCCGAGCCTTCAATTAAAATTAAATGACTATGGGAAACTGGGGAGCTGTGTTATTATATAGAAAGAAAGCGGCTGTCTAAAAGGCACACGAAGTTTGGACATTAAATCAACATTAACCAAGTCCTTTCTCTGAACTTGGCAAGATTGTCAGGTGGAGTAAATCAACAGAGACACAGCTACAGGCTCTAACCAGTTCTGGGAAGGCAGTTCATGGGTGTGCCACGCTAGATCTCCCCCCTGTTCCTGACCTGGGTGACATTATTCTGCCAGACTGCACCGAGCTCAGACAAAGGGGGCTGGAGAAGCTAACGGAAAGAAAACGGTAGGAGCAGTACGGCATTATCCCTGGGAATGCCACTGGGATTCCTGGAGAAAACAGTACCAGAAGCCATTACTCTGGAGATGTTCCCAATCTGGCTGTAAAGGGCTGACAAAGTTTGCTCTGCCCAGGAACAAAACACCCGTAAGAGATATTACCTGATGGCTCTCTAACAGAGGGAGACACAAGCAGCAGGTTGCAGATTACACTCCCTCCATCGCCCTGATGGGGTTAATATACCAGGTTGATTTATCCAAGTTTTTAAAAAATACATTATATTCAGGAAAGTGGAAAAAAAAGCTCGTTTTTCTTTTCTCCTCTTTGTTCTGTACCCTGCCGACTTTAGGACAAATAAGGTATTCTCTCTTCTAAGCTTTTTATTTTTAGCATCACTGTTTGTAAATTATTTTCCCTTTTACTCCTGTCTACCTTTAGAAGGAGATTAAAGCCTGCCGTTAGGAAGACGTTGGTTGTACTTCTGTCCCTGGGTGCTTGAATGACGGGGTGCAGTACTTTGAGAAGTCAGCATTTTTAGGACTGTTTGCTTTCATCCTTACTTTGAATCTGTTTGAGAAGCTGCTGACTAAGCAGGAAAATAGAGAGCGGGTTGGGGGGCTGGCTGAGGCAGGATGAACACAACAGACGACCGTAACACCTTGTTAAAGGATCTCCTTTATACTGAGACTGCTAATAATGTTGCAGATGGTTTTACCATCATTTCAGTCCCACGAGCCGGAGCTGGATATTAGGAGAAAGAATAGTTTCACGGGTAAGACAGTCAACCAGATACTGCAAATTGTAAACTAGATATTGCAAATTATATGTATCATCTTTAGTAAGTCACTATGTGAGAACTCATCCATAGCAAAACAATTTGCTTTTCTGCCCTGCCTTTTGAAGATGCGTGCTCTTTTGGTGCCTCGCATGACCCACGCAGCATCTACCCAGCGGGATTGCAGAGTCTCAAAACACCGCCACAATGGGAAAATCAATGGTGTGGGCTGAATCCTGGAACGCAGAAACTTGGCCGTGACTGTATCATTTCCACTCAGCAGACAGGCAGATCGCTTCTGGCACCTCTAAGAGCAGGAGGCCTGTTTTACTGACTGGCTCAGATTCCAGATCCCCTAGAGCAATAGAAATTGAAATGCACTGTCCAGAAAGATTTAATAAAATAGTCTTCCACCCACAAGGATGGGCATTGAGCCATTCTCACTTTGCCTCTGCCCGGCAGCATACCTTGGCTGACAGGTGACCAGAGTCCAAGAAAGCCAGAACACAGAAAGGAGAATAATTCTTCTGAGCCAAAGCAGCTGCAGCATAGGAAATGTTTGCATTTCTAGGCTGCAGCAGTAACCGAGACAAATGTACTTCTTTCTATCTGCCATAGCGTTTGCAATATTTTATACTACAGAACAGCTTTTCAAGGGGATTTGCCCTAACTTCCTCCCCAGACCTGCTTTTGAAACCAGAAATCCCTGCCTCCCCGCCAATAATGATTATAGATCCAGACTGCATCATCAGAATGTAAAAAGTTTTAACTGCATCCTCGTCGGCGTTCTCCTTGGCTTGCTTAATGAGGTGTGGGGTGTTTTTATCATCATCATCTGTTTTGCAGAAGCATCTAGGATTCCCAGTGGCAGCCCTGCAGTACCAGCTGCTGTACCCATAAGAAAAATAGCAACAGACTTTCCCCAAGGAAGCTTATCTGGTCAGACTTGCTGCATCCTACTCGTGACCCATACACGGCTTGGTCCTATGCCCTCACAAAGGGATTTCCGCTTACAATTATCTTCGTTCTCTGGAAATAAAGCCAGTTCATACAAAATTAAACTTCCCCAAAGCATCAAGCTGGAAAACAGACCTAGATCTTTTCTCAGTGCAAACGGGAAAAGGTTCAGATCCAGCACAACTGGTGAAAACTTCCCAGTTCATTGGGAGGAACCTTTCAGAAGCCCTTTCATGCTTCTTATAAAATTGTGTCATTTGGATGTCACGCTCCAGTCCTAAACTGGACACTGCATAGCACAGCGATGAAAAAAACCCCCAGGAAATAAACAAAAAAACCCCAAACCCGACAAACAGCCTAACAAAACCCCCAGAGCAAGTTGCTAAAATCCATGCCTTTATGGCTCTCAGATACATTGCAATACCTATCCAGATATTTTTTTTTCTGGTTGTTCCTTCCAGGAAATTTTCTCTGAGCAAAACTGAAGAACACATACATTTTCCTGGGTTTCTGGATGTCCGGCAGCAGCTTTGGTCAGGTAGTTCTGTGTCCAGGACTCCTGAACATATCCTTTGGGTATGTAAAGCTCCTTGCTACAGTACCTGCAGAGCAAGAGTAACGCTTCCTGGAAACTTCGGAGCTATTAAGCATGCGACCCATGGGCAATGTGCATATGCAGAGTGAAACTATGGTGTTCATGATGTACTACGCAGAAACATAGCAGGCCTTCACCTCTCCAGCAACAGAGGGAGTTTGATAAAGGGCTATCCATGTAGAAACCAAGCACATCAGCTGTGCAGCAGCTAGCGCACACGTTACTCTAGGGCTGGGATTCTCCAGCTGTCTCTATAGGGTGGCTGATATTATTCCACGCTGGGACAAGGCACAGCAATTTAGAAATATGCCACGTGGGTTCCAGGCCACCCATTGGCAGCTGGTTTGGTTGTCTCCTAGACCCAGCAGTCCTGAGTCTGAGCAGCCTCTTCAAGTGGGAGTCAGCAGGAGCTGTGGGAACATCCCACGCTGCCCTTGCCAGCCCCGCTATCCAGATTCTCCATCTCAGGAGAACTTTTGTGGCAGCTGTAGTTGCACCTTGCTTCTGTAGAGGTGCCCAATCCCCACCTTTGTGACGGGTCAACACCCTGAAGAGCTGCTACGGTTGCCCATTTCAGTAGTCATTCTCTAGGGACAGAAAGGGACAGTCTCTTCAGCCGATTTTAATGTTTTCAGTCAACTTTGGCTTGGCACCGGGCTCAGAGAGCTTTCTCTGTCTTTCCCTCCTCCCACTTTCAGGCATTGCAGAACCTTCACACAAACGCCCAGAGTAACTGGGCTCATCTCTGAGATGGAGACAAATCCTGAACATCCAGGTATCGGACCAAAGTTTATAAGGGACTTTGTGCTTATTCATGGGAAGCAACAAGAAGACAAAAGTCTCTCTCTTCCTCCTCTCTCATCAGTAAATACGTTTATGCCTCAATACAAGGAAGAATATGCGTGGCAAGAAGGAGCAAAGGGAACAGAGGTCTCTCTGAAATGAGTAAAAAAATTCCAGTAATTTAACAGCTCATATTTTGACACACTGAGTTATTAAATTTTGAGAACTGATGAAATACCTCTCTAGACATAACACCGCTTCCTGAGTGCCAGGATAAATACCAGAGCTTAGGCAGCTTCATTTTCAACACAGATACATTGTCCATGCCCACAGGCAAGCCTACAGTTGCTGCTGGTAGAGAAAATGTTTAGGGAAAAAAACCCTAAAAATGAGAAGGTGGCTCTGAAGGTAACGGAACCACAACTGCTGCAGATGGATGCTGTTCAATAACCGCGGCTTAAAGATCACAAAATTAAAGCCTGTACCTCAATATTCCTGTGAGCTCTTCCATTTCCGCCCGGTTTTACTGAAAGCTGAGGAACCTCCTCCTACGCAATCCCCTCCTCCAGTTTCTACAACCTGCTGCGTTTCTAGCTCTTCTCTCTTCCAACGGAAACTGATGGGACTACTCCCACGAGCCAAATTTGGCACCGTGCATGGCTACCTAAGTATACACTTGGATTTTGGCTTGCAACCTGAAATATGCCATGGACCTGACTAGACTGCAAATTTAATATTTCACAATGAAACTAAATTGTTTTTACCCTGCAAATAGCTGGGAGCATTGCTGTTAATAACTAATAATCATCCCTTGCACATATGCAGCATCTTTCATTCAAGAGTCTCAAGGCACTTAATAAGCAACAATTAATTAACCCCGTAACATCTCACTGCTGTAATTAAAGCATCTATATAAGGAATAATTGCACCACCAGCGATTCCGGTTCCAGTAATTTCATCAAAATGCAGCAGATATGTCACAGCAGTGTGTAGTGCACTGCAACAAACCGTAGCAGCCTTAGAAAGATCCTAAAAGGTTCTGTGTTAGGCTCTGGAGAGGGATTCGGGAAAGCAGAATGCATATGGGTAGTCCATCAGTGTTACAGGATTTCTGGACAACAGGCTTTGATACTTCTCATTTATAGATTTATTAATCACCAGTATAATTTTGTTCATCACATTCATGTTAGGTTAAAAGTGCCCTGTAGAATCCCCATAGAAGCCTTGATCTACAATTCCGGAGCGCAGGGCGTTAAGCGAACAACAGCCTTTGTCTCACAGCCAGAAATACCCCTTAATATCAAAGCGTTGATCAGACGCTCTCAACAGGCCGATTTGGGGATACTTCATGCTTCATTGACAGTTTGGATGAAGAGCTGTCCCCCATCTCTTCTTATTCTAGTGCTGCATTAGCTTCTTTCATATCCTTTTATACCTCCTTTTCAGTAATAGCTGTCTTACCTTCCCATACAATTATGACATTTTATTCCAAGACAAAGGAAAATGGAATTTGTTCCTTTAGAGAGCTTTCCTCTGCATACAATGCTTTAAGGCATCTGCCTAGATTTATATAATCTGACATCTTAAAGAGGGAACAATAATAATAATAGTAATGGCAAGACTTGCCATTTTTCCCAGCAGCTCTCGAAGTAATGCAGTGTTCTTCCTTCCAACCCCTAATATTCTGTGATTCTGTGAGCTACAATCGACATGAATTAAGTCTTAAACCATTGCCTGGGTTTTTGTAAGTGGGAAATCTTAAGCGCACGCTGGTTAAAAGGACTTGCAGGGTGTCACAGGAGTCAGTAACGCATTTAGGAACAGAGTCCAAATATCCAGACAATTATGGTAAGGCCTAATTTTTCCTTATTCCTTTCCACTATGTAATTAAAGGGCCTTCCTAGCGTGCTGCACTTCCGGCCTTGCTGCTCTCTCTCTTTCTCTCCAGGCCCACATGCCATCAGACTGGATCGATACCCAACGCTGCGAGGATACTCCAAAACAGTGCTCGAAACACTAGACCTTGCAATGGCATACCCAATAGAAGACTGCAGATATTGAGTTACCTTGTATTGTTGGGCAAAAACCACGCAGCAGTAAGAGACCGAAACCTTACCAGGTATAATTTGGTGCAGTTTTACTGAACCCAGAAACTCTAGACCAACTTAAACCAGTCAAAGCTGTCGTAGCAAGACTGGAAGGAAATAATTAACATGCATAAAACCATCAAGATCTGGAGTTCCATCAAAATAGAAAGATAAGAATCTTGCTCCAACATTGAAGCCAACCTTTGGAAAAGCTCCAAAACAAGACTGGGGGTGAGATTTTCCCCGAACGCTCACTCTATTGCCCAGACAAAGGAGAGCCAGGTTATTTCCATCAAAGCTGTGCCTTGTGCTGCACAAAGAGCAGAGCGAGGTCAGGCAGCGCTTGGACCTGAAAGACAACGTTGTTAGAGTGACAATGTGACAGCCAGTCAGCAATAAAAGCGTTAACCCAAGTCTGGGTTTGTATTGCCCCCAGATTCGTGCAAAGGCAGCGGCAAAGAATCACGACTTCTCCGCTTGGAAGGCTGAGAATGCACCAGCTGTAACTTCAGCTGTATGGGTAACCGTGACTTTAAAGTTTTAGCATGCTTCATACACCAATTCCTCCTGAATAGGCAACTAATGAGTGGCACAAAATGTGCTGTTAATGAAAAGCTTCTAAAACGCCAAACCTTCCACATGCTTCAGCTCAAGTCAGCAGTTCTGCAGGGCTTGGTTTAGGCTGCAAACCAGCCCACAGCCTCTGGCAGCGGTGTTCAGCTCTTCAGAAGGATGTTCAGCCAGCGTTTAACCCACTGTTAAGAGACATCCACATCTGGTTTAAATTTATCGGACAGCTTGCTCCTCCTAGGAAACATTTGACATGGCAGAGCTCTGTCAGACAGCTCAGAGGTGGTGGTTTCTGTCTGGAGGACGCGAGCCAATGTTAAAAACACACAAGGAGCCCCCTAGCTCGGTGTGAAGTCAAAGAAAAGGCAGCTAATCTACCTCAGCAAAAGGTGCCTGCAGTGCTGTGCAGAGACTGGCCCCAAATTCTCAGGTCATCACAGAATTCGTACAGCACAGGGTCTGTCTTACAAAAAGATGTGTGCCTCTCGCAAATCAGGAGGCATTGCCTATGTTTACCATTAAGGTCCATTGTTTGGTACATCAAAAAGATACGCTGGAGAAGAATGTTGTTCTGGTTTAGAGCTAAAGCTTTCAGTATTCACTTCGGCCTTGATGCAAACAAAGCAAGCAAACCCCATTCCAATCAAAATCAATTTCCTTGCTCTTATGGCACGTGGGATGTCTTCATCCCACTAGCTAGTCGAAACTGGAAAGAAAAAGGGGAGAAAAGGAGACTTAGCAAGTCACAGTAAGCTGGTCAGATCTCCCAGGCTTCTGATCGGCCAAAAAGTTAGGACAGGGGAGGTTTAGATAGGATATTACGGAAAATTTCTTCACCAAAAGGGCTGTCAAGCACTGGAAGAGGCTGCCCAGGGCGGTGGTGGAGTGGGCATCCCTGGAGGTATCTCCCGTGGTGCTGAGGGACGTGGGTTAGTGGTGGGTTCGGCCGTGTTAGGTTTATGGTTGGACTCCATGATCTTAAAAGTCTCTTCCAACCTGGGTGATTCTGTGATTTCTGTGAAAAGCAACAGAATCTACTTGTCATTGCAAGGTTTCTTAGCGTCCTCAGGTGAAATAGCTTCACATTTATAAATTGCCTTTTATGTGAAATCTTTGAGATGAGACTCTCCTTATTTTATGTAAAGCACCTAATGTGCTGGAGAAGTAACTGATTGACTGCTGTCAGCAAGCACTACTATTACACTGGGTGCATTCTTCACCTAAAGACCTAACTGGGTAATTATAGCTTTAAAAATGAAATATCTAAAAGAACTCAAGCAAGGAAGGGCGGGTAACGGTTTCTGCAGCGTTTGTTCCTTGTGACAACTAAAAAAGGTTTCTTCAAGAATTCATGGATTAATATACAGAAGACTAGATAGGAAATTAAATACATAGCATGGGACGTTCTCCTCTCATTTTGCTCCAAATTGGTGTACGGTACGGAGAACTTGCCTTGCAAGGAATGCTCTTGTTTAAATGGCTTGATAAATTGGATTCCTTTGATGCTGTTTGCTCTTGCCTTCCTTAATCTCTCCTAATCATAATAACGATTTTTTTTTTGTCTGCAGTGCATCTGACCTACTTCCACATTCTCCCTATCCTGCTGTTCTTTTCTGCCTATATTCTCTGTGAAGTATCTGTATTTTCCCCCCCGCTTTTTCCATTAAAAAATTATCAATGAACATTTCTTCAAAAAAAAATTAAGATCCTAAGGCAAATTGGACGGTGTTTGGATTCTTGCCACCTACTGGAATGCTGGAAACCTCTTGCTAGGATTCTTCCCCTTGAACCAGCCCAGGCATCAAGCTTTATCAGTCCCAGGATACTGCTAGTCTACATGGAATTTGTAGAAGCATTTCAACTATAAGGCTCTAACAGAGACCTAGAAAATGCAAGCAATAGAATTCAATTTTTAATCACTCCAGCAAAAAAAAAAAAAAGGAATTTTACAAATAAAAAAAAAAGGGGGAAAAAAAAAAAGAAAAAGGCAACTTTGACACAGGGAGAGAAAGAAAATAACTAGCTTTAAATAGTGGCAGGGGCATCACTTCAGACAAATTATACACCATGCATCCCGAACTCTGTCTGAAACAGAAGGATAGCCCAGGGATTAGGGTTTTAACAGAGAATTTAGAATTAGGGATTACAGTCCCTGCTCCGCTACAGCCGGTCTACGCGGCTTTGCCCATTTACAAAACAGGGTTAACAATTTTTCTCCTCTCTCAGCAATATTAAGAGACCGGCAACGCTGAATATTGTCAGGCTGTTAAGGCTAAATACCATCTAAAATAAATAATTCTTTGGGGTGGGATCTTGAGCACCTAACACGGGAGCTTCATGGGCACTTAGACTGAAAGCCACAACCTCTCTGCCCAGTACCAAGGTACTGCTGGAAGCGTGTTAATTATGGACTCTCTTACTAACCTAGAAGTATCCTGGGCAGCTGTAGTTTTGCACAGACCTGAACAGGCCCTGATCTGAGCAGGGAAGCGCTCAAACTCCTGTGTAAACTCTGGTATAACGCAGGAGAGAAGAGCGGTACCTTTTTACATCTCAGGCTCAGCAGTCACCTTGGTTTCTGCCGTAGCTACTTCTCTTTTTGCTGTTTGTTTTTTTTTTTTTTATCTCAGTCTGAGATACGGGTGCACGAGGTGCCATCAAAACAAGCAAAGAGCAGCTGGTAGCACGCAAACCGCTTCCAAACACACGTAGGTGCTGATGTGGACCAGAACGGAAAACAGCAGCCCGGGGAAGTCCAGGCCAGATCTCAGTTTGTGGGGCTGTAGCTCCCGACGTGGCACGTAGCAGTGAGAGGAGAGGGACTGAGTCTGAAGAAAGCAGCTGTGACAGAATAACACAGAACACCTCAGGACAGTTACTATTTCTGCTCAGACCTTAATTATTTTCCATTTTTGACCAACTCAACTCTTCCCCGGAGATCAGGAGAGGTAATAGAAAAGCAGCTTTTGCATCAGGAAAGTAATTTCTTTCCTCATTTCTGGCAAACTCCGCTAGGAAACCATTAGCAGAGGTCTTGCCTGCAGATCCCCACTTGAGGGCCAGTACTTTGCACAGACTTTGCACCATTCTGTACCAGCAACCCTCCAATCTTCAGTTGACATTTTGTGTGTCTTGTGACCAAATAAGTGAGTTTGCCTTGAGAATACGACTGTCTGGACATGCCAGGCTTTTGAGATACCCATCCAGCTGAGTTAGGCAGGAGTCAGGCGACTGCACACACAACCTCCCTTGGTGGTGTAGCTTGTGCTGTGACTACAAAGCAGTGAAGGAGAATCAGGTTGCTGGAAACGTGCTGTGGATTTCCACCAGGCAAAGTGCAGTCTTGGAACAGGTCTGCACAGTAGAACTAATATCGGAAGATTTGGGAAAAGCAGTACGGAATCCTTGACAAAACTTGAAAAACAAAAATATTCAGCAGTCCTAATTCCCCTCGTGTGTGTGTCAATGCTTCTTAACCAATGGCTTCCGAGGCAGTATTCCTGATCTGCTGCAGCGTGGGGGAGAGAAGAACCTGGGCCCGTGTTCAGGGAACAAACTGTTTAGAGCCAAGCAAGCAAAGACAAAAGGACAATGGGAATCAAAGGCTGCTGTGTCTGATCCAAGAACACAAGGCAGTTAGAAAAACAGTCGCGGAAGTAAATTGCAATAAATGGCAGGTACTATAGTAGCTAGAGAGCTAAGAAACAAAGATATTTCCTGTGCAATAAACCAAGTAGCATTACATAAAAGAAGAACTTAATTTAAAGGGACAACCATCCCCACTCCGTGCTTTCCACCACTTGTAACACTTTTGTGACAAAGCAAAGAGACACCAGCATCCCAGGGGGCCTCACTTTACCACAAAATCTCCGAAGCTATTTTTACGGAGGCCAGGGCAAAGCGCAGTGAGGATATGTGACCCAAGTCCCACAGTTTGTCTCTGGCAATGCAAGAGCTGAATCTGGACCTCACACAGTTCAGGCAAATGCTCTCAACACTGGACTCCCTTTTAACCCACCAACCCCCTCAAAATACACACACCCGTGCAAGAAGAGTTGGGAAAATGGACTCAAGCTTATTTTATTTTCTTTACTAGAAACCCAGTGAATCACCTCTTGATGAGAAGTGCAGAATCATGCATATGTGACTGTTCAAAACTTTGGAAAATGCTGAAAGGCATAATTTTCTCCCTCCTGTCCTCGACACCTTACCTGAAATTAATTTCCTGAGTGCCATTCCCTAGCAGAATCTCACAAAACCCACCCTGCTAACTAACAGAGTTTGCCACCTGGTCAGATACCTTACAGAGACTGAAGAACTTCTTCATCCAAGAGCCGTTCTTCTGCGTGCTCTGGGCATTCAGTGGATTGATCACAGGTCTCATTCCCACCGGCTCTCCTGCACTTCTCAGAACGGTGCAAAACCCCCCTAAAAATTAGAAGAGAAAGATTTTTTGAATAAGCAGGCTTAAAAACCCCCCAAAAGCAGCTTTTGACTGGAGTATATATGTCTAATAGTTAATTATGATGCCAAGTCATGGAATCTGATGATAAAAAAAAATAAATTAGCTATCCCCAGAAGACACAAAATCTAATAAATGCTCATTGCAAATCTAGCTCCTGTATCTGCTGCCCGCTGAGATAACGAAGAATGATTCAGTCAGACCCAGGCATCTTTTTAATTTCAGATGGAAAGCTGCTCAGTGTTGTGTGAGACCGATACAGAGAGCAGCAAGTGGGGCGACAATCAGGGCAAAACGGGCTGATACAGCCCAGACTGTCAGACAGGAGGAGCTCCCTGTCCAGTTCCTGGGCGGCTGGAAGATGAGGAAAAAAATAGGGCCATAATGAAGGCTCAGGGGCAATAATTGCCAGTAGGACTCCTGGCTAAATTTTTGGCATCGCTGTAGAGGTGCACGTGTGTTTCTGTCCAGCCCATGCATGGAACAGAGAGATTCTACTCTGTAGACTTTGCTCCTTGTCAGCTGTTTTTCTATCACAGCAATTCTCGCACGTAACCTGATTCCCTGGCAGGTATTTTTATTTATTAATGCCAGTGAAAAACCTGCACCCGCCCTTTGGGTAGCAATGCCTGGTGACCCTCCTTAATCCCTGAGCTGAGAACAAAGCTATTATTATATTACCTGCAAAAAATGGTCAGCAGCTTCAGTAATATAACATTAGGCAACGAAACTAATCTAATAAATAAATTGGGATGTGCTTTCTGTTTTCTGACCTACATATTTAATCAACTTGTATTTTCAAGGGGCTGCTGGCACATGGCTCTGCTCCAAGCACAGCCTGAGAGTTTCCATATCATAAGTGAGCTCCAAAAAAGTCCCACAACTGATGATGCAGCATTTTCCAACCAATTTCCAGATGCAAGGAGGTGCATTTCCTATCCACCTCCAGACAGAGGAGCCCAGCGGGTAAAACAGACCTACAACTTGGTAGGTTGTTGGCATGTAAAGCATATATTAGGGAACTGTCCTTGGAAGGGACATTTCTTATGTCTGTCTTGTTTACTTGCCCACAGGCCAAAACGCTTGGCCCAACCCTCCTTCTAGGATGCTCAGAGGGAAAGCAATCACATAAAAGCATTGCAGACTTGACCTAAGGCCAATTTCTCTCCAGTGTAAGTTAAATCAATCAGCGAAGGAACCTTTTAGCTAAATTCCCTGCTTATTTCTCACACTTTCTCTTTCCTCCCCATTGCCCAAAGCCACCCTCAACCTTTCCCTTCCTTCCAGTGTTCTGGGTTTTTTTCTCCAGCTTGTCCCCGCTCCCACAGCCCCATGAGCTATCTGGCTCTCTGTGATGCTGCCTCCTGTTAATCTGGGATTCTCAAAGCAGTGCCCGAGGGCCGGAGTAGCCTTTGCTGGCTGCGGACCAAGCCTGGAACAATCAAGTTAATCTGCTGGTTCGAAGGGTGAGCCCAGCATCAGCTCAGTTCCTGCTGACATTTTCTAGGAGAGAACTTTACTCACCCCTTTATTGCTGTGCCCCATAGGTACAAAATCTGGAACAGTATCTCACGTCTGCTGTCGAACTTGCCACATCTCTCGTGCACGGTTCTGATCATCTTTTCTACCGACTCACACGAGGTTTAATCTGGCTTGGCGCACGGGACTTCTCCCATTGAGGACTTCTCCCTCTCCTATTCCAGACTTTTGGGGTGGCTAACGCCAACAGCCAGAAGTCTGACATGTGCCAGCAATAATCACCTCTTACTTCCAGTAAAAAGTATTGTAGTCCTGGTACGGCAGTAGCATTGTAGTCCTGGTATCCGCACAGCTCTGCAGCTAGATATCAACCCTGACCTGCAGTGCTGTTAAATTCACCGTTCATATCCTGCGCTTGCTTTCTATTCGCTGTCTTCTATCCCATTCTCGTAAAACTTTGCAGTTTTAACCTCCTTTTAATCTACAGATTAAGCTTTTTATACAGTCCTTTAAGTGAAATAATGTCTATAAAAGCAGAAAAGAATTATGTGGTGAAGTCCAACCTGCCCTTAAAAATTACTGTCATTTCTGGTTTTTACGGCAGCAATATGAGAAATTGACCCTTGGTCTAGCAAAAGTCAGGGTGAAGTTTCAGATGATTACAAAGTAGTTTCATAAGTTTCTACCAGACGCTCTGTGAAGGTAAGTAGTGAGCTTTGAGCTGTTCCACAGTCTTCAGCTTTATAGTTCTGTAGCCCGTGTTAACCTCTGTACGGCTCAAAGCCAGCTACAGGTAATCTGAGAGCGCTTAAGAGTAGGTGATACTCACTTTAAGAGACTCTTACATTTATTTGTAAGATCATTAAATTCCTCCAGAGTCATTTATTTGCTTAAACAAAGCACCATACAGTATCTTGGGCTAACAAAGGACGTTTTCCTGAAAATTTATGCAAATAACCGCTGGTTGAGTGCTACATTAGTTAATTATTCTTACTACAGAATGTACTCTAAAACATAAAAAGCCTTCCAGAGGCTCCTTTTCCGTCATTTTGTAAAGTGCACACAACACAGGCAAGTTGCCACATATGTTTATACTCGTGAAATAACTTCTGCAAAAAACATTGAGCTTAACTGAGCGCCCTGCCCATGAAAATGGACCTATAGCAGCAAAACCCATGATGAAACATTACCAAATAACTCATTTGCAAGAGGAGGTTTCCCTTACTTCCATCAGTTTATATCTGGGACACCCAACCACTAGAAGATTTAAATACCTCTTCTAATAATAACTGAATATATTTATAGATATTTGTAGATATTTTCGTCCCCCAAATAAATACGCAACACTAATTCCTGTTTAGCACAGAGCACCAGTATCTCACGGCAGCAACTGCTGCTGATTGTAATTATATAGTTCTCAGAAGTCAATATCAACTGTGGCTGCCCCCAGCTCCGAGATGGGTGTAGGAAAATAAAAATTCTGCTCTAAGGTTTAAGACTATAAAGACAGAAGAATTCTCAGCTTGTGTAGTTGATGTAAGTAACCACCTTGAGCTTTTGGAGAGTTCACAGCCAAATAAAAGAGCTTGGTTCAGTCATGGCTCTCCTTGCAGCCAGCTGCTGGAATGTTTTACCCATCCTGGAATTTCATGGTAAGCTTGTTAACGAGGAAGAAATTTAATTTAACAAAAGCTTGAAAGATGTGGGATCAGTTCCTCAAACAACCACGGAACTGCAAAAAAAGCTGCCTCGGCCTTCAAGTTCTAAGGTCGATGAAGATTTCACCAAAAATCTCACTGATTCTCCCCGTGCTGGTTAACCCAACCAAAACACAGGACAGTCATCAACGCAGGGGGCGAGCTCCAGACATGTCGGAATTATACAACGATCAGATGAAGCGCTACGGTTCAGGAAAGGAGTAAATGGAATATGGGTCGCAGCAAAATGATGAGGTCTTGCTCTGTCCTGTTTGGTCCTGAGCCCTCTTGACAGCACAGCCTTTACCCTTCTTAGGCATTTTACCAGTCCTTCCCCAAAATATTAATGTATTTCGCTATGTCTAGCGTGCACGTGAGGGGAAAAAATGTCCGCAAGTTTCCATAAGCCAGAGCCTGCCAAGCATCAGCATCGCGTGTGACATGTTCACACTCGACAGCTCCGTCAGGCTCTCCCGGAGGCTCCGTGAAATGCCATACGTCCATCCCAGCTCCAGAAAGCAGCTCTGCTTCTGCTAGCAGGTACCAGAGGCCATTTCTAGCACCTGCACTGTGCAGCCCCTCACTTTTCCTCCTTTCACTTGCTCTTCTTGCGGAATTGCAATTCAACGGGCGCGACTGGAAAGACAGAGTTCAGATCTCATCCCAGTTTCCACACTGACAGCCCATCACTTTGTTTTAAGCTCTCCCCATCTCATGAGTCCACCTCCAGATTCCCTCCCTTGGTGTTTTCAGACACCCATCGAGCAGTCATCCTTCACTTTCTTATCCTTTTTCCAAACTAAGGAGCTTCTAGGTTTCTTTCCCCTGCTCAAGGCTACAGCAGCCAACCCATGTCCAACATTTGGATATGAGGAATTGCCACAGTTGTCATCATTACAACAACTGGATGTCATAGCTCCTGTACTGGGGTTAAGCCACGCTCTAAAAGAGCTGGAGAAAATCTAAGATTAAAAATGCAAGATACTGTGCACTTCTCACAGGATGGTTGTCCAGCTTGTGTAGCTAGACCTCAGGCCTGATCCAATCTGCTGCGTTCACTCACTTCAGGCAACGGAGAGACACAAACAGAAACAGGCAGCTCTGGCCACACACAGCCACAAATATACAAATTATTACACAACATAATTTGCATTAAACACAGTGGGGAGCAGCACTAAATCTGACACTGTGAAAACAAGCAGGGGCTGGTCTACCCTGCGTGTCTGATCTCCATCACACGGTGCCTCAGATACTCTTTCCCAGCTAAGGGACAGTGAGGGATTCCAGGATATTGCCAGGTTTCCCTCAGCCCGGTGTCCTTACTCACTCAGTGGCATGCTACCACATTTTAAGTTCATATTCTTTCTCTGCTCTTTCCTCACGGGGTGCATATCATGCTAGCACATTTTCCATGCTACCGTGACTTCCCAAACCCAGGGTCATTTCTCCAGAGGAAAAACATCCAAGTGCCAAATTATTAAACAGGAATCTTGAGCACTTGCTTGAGTCACAAAAGTGCACAGCAAGTGCTGAATCTATTCCGTCTTTCAGGGCCTCTCTCTCTTACATGCTTTATTGGCTCATCTCAGTCCCTGGTCTCATTACCAGAGCAAGCTGAGGCAGTTCTCCACCCACACCAGTGCCCGTAACTACTTGGAAAACCGATGGTGCAACGCCCATCCGACAGCTGGGGGCTCCGTCTCGGATTATACCAAAAAAATGGCCAGCCAGCAAACCTCAAGAGCATTGGGCACAAGCAGCCTAAAGAGAGCAATTGTGAGAACAGGCAAGCAGTCGCGATACAGTCCCACTTCCCTTCTCACCGAGGTCACAGCCGCTGGAATGCGCTTGCCTGCAGTTTGCTCACTCCGAGAAACAGGCATGTGATCGACCCAGCCAGTCACTTGATTTCACAGATGCTTCATGGCAGTCTAGCTCCAGGAACATTTATGAGACTATAAAGGGGGGATTAAAGAGCAAGCAGTCAAAAGAGCAATTTTACTCTAGCCCGGGCACAGCATCACATTTGCACGCAAGGAGAAATAAGCCCAATAACTGGAAGGATTCCATTCAGCAGCCTCCACACTCATCTGGGTGGATTTGACCATTAAAGAGACAGGCTGGAAGAGAAAGTTATATTCTGCTCTGCTTGTATTTATACATACTTGAACTTTACATATGTATAGTGCCAGAGACGATGTGTGTACACTAAGAATATTTTGTAAACATTAAGAGGTTCAGGGCTGTAAAAATCAATTTATTCAGTTACACTTCTAATCTTCCTCCTTGCCTCGTAGAACCAAACACGCTGTTCTCCACACGGGTGCCAGAATAGTCATAATTTTAAAGAGGTGGAAAAATATTCAATTCTTTGGGTAAAGGCTACAGAATATTGCAAATTTATACCATTGTTTGCAAGTATTTTGAGTATTCAATGACTAGTTCAGACAAATCGTTTCAGAGGGTGGTAATGTTTTTGCTAAATGGTCTAAATGAATGGTTCATTAAAAATCTGACCTCAGTTATTCTGAATGCATGTTTATGAGTCTAGAACTCTCTTGGATTTACAGTGCATGCGTACAGAAGTGTGACCAGTTAAAGGATCTGTATCAACTATGTATTCGGGGGTTGTTTTACCTTGGGGATAGTGGGGTTCATCCCCGCAAAACTTTTTAAGCCTCCAGAAAATGTTTTGAGTTACCTCTGACGCACCACGCATACGCCAGCGCCACACCTGACACGACCACATTCTTTAGCTATCTTCCTGTTTATCGCTTCTGCTAGAAAACGTGCAACACCAACAAGTTGTGGCATCATCAGTGACAACTGGTTAAGAGCTAAGGCACTCTTCCTGGGTGCATGCAGCACTGTAAGCAGCCACGTCGTCACAGAATGGTATCTCTTTCATTTTGTGTACACCACACCCTTTCCTTTTCCAAGGATGAGCAGCTTTAAAAACATCGATCCGCTTTTGGGTTTGCCCTACGTGAGTCAGGGGGATTCTGAGACCTAGATATTAAAAAAAAAAAAAAAAATTAAACTAGCCATAAAATACTGGAGGAAAAAAAAAATAATCTCTCCTATCTCTGATGAATAGGAGCCGAGATGCCCGAATACAAAACATTCGGATATGGAGCACAGCATGTCACAGGGTGACCAGCTGAGCAGTCAGCCAGACAGAGTCAATATATCCATTGCCAGGAAAAGATATATTTATTCTCTGAAAACATGAGGAGGAATATTGGTAAAGACAGAGTCTTGTCTCTCCTCCCCCAGAGTCCTCTCAAACACGCCAAGTTTGCTACTGAAGTTACTTGGATGAAATCTCTTGCCCTTATCATTAATATCTACTTGTGGGGAAAAAAAGCCTGGCTTCAATTGTCAATAGCAATGCTCTCACTGGCTTCAACAGAGGCAAGAGCTCACACTTGATATCTCAATCCTAAATGAATTACGAGCTCTACCAACAGAAATGAAGATTAGCTTAAAACCGAAGTGAAAAACTCGTTGCATTTTTATGTCGATGCTTTTCTTCTCGATGGCAAAACGCTCGCTGGTTTAGCTTCGTAAGGATTCTGGTAATCTGTCTCTGTAGTAATTACACAGAAGTCCCAGCCCAAATTCAGAACCTCGATGTTCAAGCTCGATGAACAAGCTCTCTAAACATAAAATAGTGACCTGTCTGGCTCCCACAACCCAGAAAGGATTCGCCTTTCTCCCTGGGTTATATATATCCAGGAGCCTCCTTCCCTAAACGGTGGCAGGAATTGCCTCGCTCATCTCCCAAATCTAGCGTGAGGCATGACTAATGCCGGTGATGTGCCCTGAAATCCTGGGAGGAAAGGTGCTACAGAAATGCAAAGCAGCTTTCAGGAACAGAAATACATTGTCTCTCGCTCTTCCTTTCCCCCACCTTTTTTTTCTTTCACATCTTTGTTGTGGTCCCAGTTTATTTTGTAAACGGAGTCTAGTACCTTTTGGCAATGGCATCAGCAACTCCTCAAAACAAATATATAAAGCTCAGAAGAAATCTCCAAATGCAACTGTCCTAAATATTTATCATTGCACTCCAAGAGAAATATTTAAGAGCGGCAGAACATGAAGTAAAGGAAGGAAAGATACGGTGTTATCTCACATAAACATCTTCTCAAAGCACTGTCAGGCCAGCTTATATAAAACAAAACAGAACTTTGAACTAGCTATCAACATAGTTGCTCTCTCCAGCCTCTCTCAGCAGAGGCCGAGGCATCTTTTCATTGACATTCCTGGACAAAAAAGCCAGCCCAAAAGCCCTAACAGTTCTCTGTCAGGCAAAATCCCCTCCTTCAGTTTCCCTAACCTTGTCCTCAGTGGAAAAAAAGGATTGGGGGGGGAAAAAAAAGGTAAATACATGACAAACCATGCGGCTCTAAAACGTCCTCACTCAGGAGGAAAAAAAAAAAAATCATACTCTTGATGATAAATAAACATGCACCAGTTATTAAAAGCTAAAGATCAAATCTGGAAGAAGTGACACCCGGCCATATTCCTCCCTCTTATCCTCTGGGATCATGCTTTTTTCCCTGAAAGCACTGGCTAACTTGCTGATGAGGTGATCAGGGCCCAGCGACCTTCAGATCCAACATGAAAAGGGCAGACGAGCCCTCTAGACACACAACAGCAACCTATAACTGGCAAGGGCTGAAGCGATTCAGATCCAGTCCTTTCCCGTCTGGCTGAACTGGGCACAAGGGCTCGGTACCCTTCATTCAGGTTGCAGCAGTTCCTGGCATCATGAGGAACCATTAAAGTTTTCCAGAAAATTAGCAAGACCAAGGACTGGCGAACAAGAAGGAAAGAGAAAAAGTTTGAGATGGGAAAACCGCTCTCCCTTTAGTGTTGGTTTTTTTTGCTCTGGCTTTTTTTATTTTTTTTTTTTTTAAAGCAAAGATGTTCAGACAAAAAGCAAAGACATTGAGCTTCAAATGACAAGCCACAAGCTTGGTGGGAGGCAGTTAAAGGGGAAATGCGGCAGGGATCCTCAGCACTGAGTCAAGACCTTTCTTTGATCTCCGGTTTTCTCAGGCTGCATTCCCATCTGCATGCCCACCATTTGTTTTTAGTTAGACAGCCCTAATGAAAAATACTCTGCTTGGGAAGAGCAACAAACAAGCCTTGCAAAAATCACACAGTGACAGCCAGTCAAAATAAGGAAGAACTACAACCTCAAAAAGAGATGATGGCATCTAATAACGAGGGAAAGGCTCGACTACTTGGGGATGCTCCGGGTATCTTTCATCCAGGAATTTCAAAGTCACTCAAATCAGTGATGGCTAGATAGGGATCACCTCCTCACACATCGCTACATCTGCAGTCTCCTATATATGGAACCAACAAACCCGGTTCCGGTGCCCCAAGGTTTTATCAGCAGTGAGCCACGTGGGCACGGTCCTGGCTCATCCCAATTAACTCATCAGGTTTGACAGGATCGGTGTTGTAGGTTGTAGCACACACGAGCACAATAAATCACATGATTTTGCCTCGCCATCATTGTCATTTCTGTATTTTCTGCATCCTCTTTTGTTTGTCAGCCCGCATAATTACACTCTCTCTTTTTTAGGGGACGCTGTGCAACACCTTCACGATTTGCTGTCTCCTTAAACACGGAGCCCCAAACCCACCAATGTTCTTAACTCCAGTTTTGCTTGGTGGCATCTGGCGCAGCGTATGTTGACACGAAGCAGCTCACGTGTCTCAGAGCTCTTGTTCCAGACTATGCACATTTACAGTTACCATCAGCTACTCACCACAGGCTTTGAAAATTTTCATCACAACGACTAAAAATTCTTCAAATCTTTTAAATTAAAGCTCACAACTCTGAACTTCTGCACACTTACGGTTTGCCATTCTTAGTCGCCCAATACAACAGCGGTATCATTTCTCCAAACACTCTGGATAGTTGCTATCACCAGAGGAGCCTTAACGTAGATTACACACTATATTTAGTGTTTCACAGATGGAAACGAAAACCAAAAAGCATCGAATCCAGCCCGTGGAATACTTTCAACTATGCCTCTCATTTAAAACATTTCTGAAAGAGTATCAAGTGGACCATTTCATATTTGCTTATGCAATGCAAATGTGGCTGTCACCCTGTGATTAAGACAAAGTACATGCCACGGCTCTCACGTGAGCTGCCAGGTGCGCGGCAACGTGCATGATCCACAACCCAACTCCGCGTTCCGCACGGCGCTGCCCCTGGGCCCCCGCCAAAGGCAGAGAGCACTCGCAGAGTAACCGCTTTGCAGTGCCACTTCTGAAGGAATAACTACACCCCAGCGATCAGATTTTTAACCTCTGCGGTCACCAAACGGCACAATCGTCAGGAAGGATGTTCCACCTCGCCTACTGCCAGCGAAATCAAGTCGTGCATTTCCGACAACGCTAACGACACAACAAAGCACATAATAACGTGGTTGGGATCAGCTCCCGAAACACAACAACAGAGAGGTAATGTCTCTATCAAAAAGATCCTCTACTGAAGCATCACAGGTCCTTTCATTCAACATCTGGAGAGCGGAGTTTGTGGTTAACGCTTAAAAGTTTGAATTAAGTTAACCTTTTCTAATAAAACAGCACCGTCTCAAGACTAGATTGAATACATTTGAATGTATTCTTACCCAGAGAAGAGGACTTCGTATTGCGAGCAGGGTGTGCAGTATTGCGACGGGGGTGTTGCCCCTGTCTGTCCATAGGGAAACAAATCCTGTGACTGAAGTGAAGCCCCTTTCTTGATCTTCCACGCACATGGTGGAGGTGGGAGGGCTCTGGTACAGGCAGGGACCTGACTTACAGCCCTCCTGGCTGGGACCCATCCCTCAGAGAGGGAGCCTGCCTGGCCGTATTAAAAAAGCCACACAAACCAACCAAGCAAACTTTTAAGACGTCTTTGGCAAGATTTTGAGTACTGTCCCTCCAACGCAACTGCTCAAACGACAGGAGCGGCTCCAGCCTCAATACCAGCACACACAGAGGCCACCGCACGCCCCACTGAGCTCCGTCCCTCAGCGGGGACATCCCCAGCACCTTGCTCAGCACAGATCCTTCCCTCAGCCCCAAATAACCCCGCTGCACCACACTGCAGCTCAGCCCTCGCGTGAACACAAACCCTTCCCCACCACAGCCTGACCCCGAACCTCAGGTGCACCTCGAAGCGTTTCCTGGTACACAGAACCCCCTGTCCCCCGGGCTGCATCCCCACAGCGGGGGCAGCAGGGCCGGGGGGGGGATTCTGCCCCTCTGCTCTGCTCGGGGGAGACCCCACCTGGAATCCTGGGCCCAGCTCCGGGGGTCCCAACAGAAGGACACAGAGCTGTTGGAGCGGGGCCGGAGGAGGTTCGGAGATGCTGGGAGGGCTGGAGCCCCTCCGCTGGGAGGACAGGCTGGGATAGCTGGGAGGGGTTCAGCCTGGAGAAGGCTCCGGGGAGACATTCCAGCCCCCTAAAAGGGTCTCCAGGAAGGCTGGGGAGGGACTCTGGATCAGNCCCGGCCGCGGCCCGCCCTTCCCCGGCCCCGGGGAGGAGCCATCGAGCGGCGGCAACGCGCATGGGCCCCGGCGCCTTTCTCCGGAGCGTGTGTGAGGGGGGCGTGTGCCGGCCGCGCTTCCCCCTGGCTGCGNGCTCCGGGGAGACATTCCAGCCCCCTAAAAGGGTCTCCAGGAAGGCTGGGGAGGGACTCTGGATCAGTGAGGTGAGACATAGGACAAAGGGGAATGGTTTTAAACTG
>VZSF01000828.1:450892-517382 GCA_013398295.1 Chionis minor | reverse complement strand
GGGGGGGGTGTGAGGTGAGGGGAGGGGGCGCGCGCGGCAGCCCAACGGCCGTTGGCGCCAACGGTCGGTCACGCGCGGGCGCTGCCTCAGGGGACGCTCAGCCTGGACGTGAGGGGAGAGAAGGAAGTTAAGGCCTAAAAGGAGCCGCGGGGTGTGTTGGTTTGCTCTTTTTTTTTTATTTCGTTTGTTTTGTGGCTTCCCTTTCCCCCTTTCTTCCCCCTTTCTCTCTGTGCGCCCGCCTTCAGCCGCCCGTCCCCGCAGGGCAGGTCTGTGGGGTGGATGCAACCGCGTCTCGCCAGGTGGGGATTCCCTTGGGGAATAATTTGGGGGGGTTCTGTTGGGATTTCCACCCCCGCGTGGGGGGAGAGCGGTGGCGTGCTTGGTGGCCGCCTGGCTTTGTGCCTGGCCCATTGTGTAGGTTGTCCTCAGTGGCCGTCGTCGTGTGGTGGGGCCCTCGTAGCGCCATGTTGGATCTTCCCAAATGCAGCGAGGGTCCGCGGGGCTCCGGGGGCCACCGAGGGTCCTCTGCGAGCCACATCCACCTGCCAGGAAGCTGGGATGGGGAGCAGCGCCCAACAGAACGTTGGGGCGCCTGGAGATGGTGTTTGAAGCGGGGCAGGATGGGGCTTTGGGTGACCTGGTCTAGTGGGAGGTGTCCCTGCCCATCACCAACGGGATGGTCTTTCAAGTCCCTTCCTACCTGAAGCATTCCATGTTCTGGGAGATCTTGGCCACCTTTCCTTGCCAAATCGCAGCAGGGAGGTGAGCAAAGGTGGCGGGGGCTTGTTAGGAGAGGTCCACGACGCGGTTGGGCGCTGAGCGATGGCTTCAACATGAGCAAAAGCTGAACTAACCTTTGGAACTGGCACGCGTCGCACTGTTTTCCTTTGGCAAACTATGCGCCCCGTCTCTTTTACCCCCGAGAACCTCTCTCGTGTCGCAAGCCGCTGCTCCGGACCCAACGGATGGCTGTTGAGTTGTAAGGTGGTGGGAATGAGTTGTTTTTTTGGTTACACTGCCGTACTTTCCCCACGGGATAGTGTGGAAAACAGCACTTTGGACAGAGGCTCGGACAGCCTTGGCTGGGATGGGTGTCCAGTTTGGTGTGGTGGTTGATAGTCTTCATGGTAAGAACGCAATTAGGAGGAAGAGATGAAAACGCAAGAAGGTGGAAGCTTAAAATATGCCATTTCATTTCGACAAAGAGCTGTAACCCTCAAGTGTAGTATCTGAAAGTGACCAGACGCTCCTCTTTGATACGGAGCGGACCGCATAAGTTTCCAAGACTCTTATTAAAAGAATATCTGCTTCAAGGGTTTGAGGTCTGAGCATGGGATCGATACCTTTTTCTACAGAATAGGGACAAATGACCTGCAGGTGCTTCGTTAGAACTGTGCAATTTCTTTCCTGCTGCACAGATGTCTCTTCATTCCAGTTTTGCAAAATTAGGTTAGCCTTGAGTGAACTATTTATTTTGACTGGTAAATAAAATATTACGTATTCTTCATGATGAAAGAGCAAGCAAATAGTTCTTGTGCTCGGACTGATTTATTTTCATGAAATTTATTGGAGGTTGCTTGTGCTGTACCAGGGTGTGTACCCTTGTATAGCTGATGGTTTTATTATTTTTGAATGTATCGGAGCCATCTGGAAGAATAAATATTTTATTCCTTGGAGGGCATATAGTGATTGAGATAATGAAGGGGGGAGAAATGAGGTGAGCCTGGCAGTATGCATGTTTTAAAACCCATGATTTGGGGAAACAATGGACCTGGAAGTGTTAATGTGGCATTAATACCATGCATAATGTACAGAAGTACTAATCCATCGCCAGAAGCAAATTATTGTTCAATCTTTTCATCTTGTGGTCTTAATCTGGGATTTGTTTGTTTAAAGTATATTTGTCAAGTTTTTGAAGAAACAAAGAGTGTCTGAGGCAGGTCAGCAGAAATATAATTGGGGAGTTGTTTCACTTTTCAGGTTTTGTGTATGGTTTGTAGCTGGGTGTTGCAGTGTTTTTGTGCCGCTCGCTGATGAGTTGTGAAATATCAACATCCCAGTTCTTAATAGTCTTAATTTTTCTGTAATGCAAAGTGAGGGAAATGATGGTGTAATTGAATTTAAGGGGGAAGGATTGCAGTTGTGACATACCGCCTGGGGAGGAGATCCCAGAGGGAGTGGAGGAAATGTAACAAAAAGGGGGATAATGCTACTTTGGCCATTTTCCACTGGGCTTCTCTTTCTTTTTTGAACTTCTGAAAAGGAAGTGTCATTTTGCTGTTTGAATGCATTGTCTCGCGTGAAGTGTCAGACCACATTATGGGGACGATTCCAGTCTGCTTCCCCTGTTTCAAAACACACATGCTGAATGCTGTGGTATGTTTATGCAAAAATTTCAGGAACCCAATATACATATTTACGAAAATAAATGATGTTTTTCATACTTTGTTACGGCTAGAAGAGTTGGGTGAGGAGGGGAAAATTGGAATGGCTTCCCTTGGCCTTTGTGTCCTCCTCTCCACAAATAAGAGGAAGATGTTGGCCCCTCTGTGAACTGGGGGATTATTTTCATTTGCGCTTCCTCTGGAAGTGTTCTTACCCGCGTAGTAGTTCCTATTTGATTCCAGCGGTGGTGACGATGGCAGGAGCTATTGTCTCGCAGTTGTTGGCCTGATACCATATTCGCCGATCCCAGGGTAAGGGCAGAAAGGGAAGAAGATATAAAGAGCCGTAGGTAAATTTGTGAATTTTACTTGCAAAAACCAGGACTAATCGCTCTCTGGGGACTGTAAGTGCGGGTGGTTTCTGTCAGGTGTAGCGTGCGGGGCCGGTTCCCTCTCACAGCTGTGCTCTTGAACTACACCTCCGGCATCTGGTTTTGGCTTTTAGTGGACTGCAGCAGCATCTTGTACCAGCAGAGCCCTCGAGCTTGCTGATGAGGGGATTTTATGATGAACACGGAAGGTGAGAAGGGTCCTGATAGACCTGTTCTCCTCCACTGGACTTGTGCTCACCTTCAAGTTCAAGCTCCTGCACCTGTGATGTCTGTGCCTCCAACAGGGAGAGTCGTGCAGATTCACTGTTTGGGTCTGGTAGCTGCTTTCGGGATGTCTAATACCATAATATAAAAGAAACAAATGGAAGTGTTTATCAACTGTTCAAGTCCACAACTGTTTTCCTTGGAAAAATAAGTCGATTTGGTATCTGGGGTGAAGCAGGTCAACAAGTCTGGCCAGTCGGAGCGTGTGGATTTTCGCATTGATTTCTATTCTTATGCTAATCCTTTGCACAGGCTGGCTGTGCACTGTTAGCCAACGGGAGAGAGGGGATGTGCATACGGAGGTCGCGAAAGGGAAGCCATTTTTTGTAGTTATTGTTATGCAGATTAGGTCTTCCAGCCAACCAGAATTTGGAGACTGGCATAACCTGAGGATACAATGCTGGGGGTCACCAGTCATTTAGCAATTCTCAGCTGCTTTGGTTGAAACTGTTTCTTTTCAGTATTAATTTTGTGGGGATATGTTTTGGCTATGGTGTTTTGGTTTCTTTTTTTTTTTAATCCATGTTGTAGCTGAAAACATGGTTATCTTTGGTGCTGAACAATTAAAGTTGGAAAACTTATTTTTTCCATTTTTAATCATTGTGCTGGTTAAAGGCAGCAAAGCTGTCACTCCATTGACCCAGCTATGAGCTGCTCATTTGAATCCCCACTTCTGCTTCTGTTGGTGACTTGCTGTGTTTCTCCTGCACTGTTTTCAGTGTTGCTTCAATTTCTGGTGTGTAAAACACTTAAGAAATCTAGATTGTTGAGTTGTTTGTGTTCCTAGGGGGGTGTGTGTGCCAGATGAAACCAGGTAAAATATGTAGATCTTCCTCAGAAGAGTTTGTTTGCTGTATGTTTGTATTGAGAGATTGTTTTAGAAATAGGAAGTATTGGAGAAGTCTGAAAGAAATGCTCTAGGTTGGTATTTTGTTGCATATTATACATGCTGCAACTCGGTGGTTTCCCTCCTGTAAAGATTTGGGCTAATGTCGGGGGGGGCTTCTGCACTATAAGTTTCTAGGCTGGGGCTGTTGTTATGAAGTATGTTAAGAAGCCGTTGCGTGTTTTATTGAAGTGGTGGTTTGTGTTGCTGGAGTCTGTAGACACTTGAGTAGATCATCTTGCCACATCTGTGTGTGTGTAGTGTGAGACTCTTCAGAAGTGTGCAAAATGATTAAAAACTGCCCTTTAAACTATTTAGTAAATTGGATTTGCCTTACCAGCAGTGGGACAGGAAGTTAATCGTGTTTAAGCTGATGTTGACTTTTCCAATCTGATTTTCCCTGGGAAGAAACTTTATTACCTAGTTGTTAAATGCAAGTTAATTAGCTGTTGATTGTTTAAGTTGATAAACCAGTGCTACCAGGTTTATTGCAATCAGTTTGGTAAATGTGCCATGTATTTGCTTCCTTATGTTATTGTCTTGCTTTTTGATCAAAGACAATATTAACTGCCATCATACTAATGAGTTGCATATATTGAGATGGTATTGTCAGGTGATGATTATGACATTTAACTGTTACTGTTGACTGGATGTTCTTTTGCGCTGTGCTTAATTACACACGTGTAGGGCTGGAGTTCATAGTGTCATCTATGAACTTGATAAGAGATGAGGATATGGCTCAGCAGCTCCTGTCTTTTAGCTGATACTTTAGCAAATAAAACACCTCCAAGTCTGCGCTTTTAAAATTATTGTTTTAAGAACCTATATTTTCTTTTAGTGGTGTTTCTGTAGCGAAGTTGGAACCTTTTGAGCATGTCCTGGTGATATGGCTTGATGTCATTGCTTGAAGCAATGGTTCAGCAAAAGCTGAATCATTCTCCCTCCTGTCATCTCCATTGCTTTTGCCGATGAAGAAGCTGCACTTGCTGCCCCTCCGTTCCCTTCCTGGTGTGCCCGATGCTTTTGCCTCTGTACATCTCAGCCTTTAAAGTTTGTGGATGGAAAGCATCGATTTCGTGTATCCATTATAAGTCTTTAAGAATCAGAGAAAGTGGAATTTCTCCCATTTCCGCCATTAATTCATTAAACTAGGACCGCAAGAAGTTTGGAGCGTGGCTTCCTGTGGGTTTCGGGGTAAAATTAAATGCTTGTCCTGAGGTTCTTCGTTGGATGGAGGGACTCTCGGTCAGCCGCAGCCTGAGTTATGGCTCTTGGATCTCCTGGGAGTGGATTTCTAACGGAAGGGGCATATGCTGCACAGCGCCGTTCTCGGATAAACTCGCCGTGACAGTTCAAATGGAGCTGGTGGGTGTTAGTTTACTTTTTAAGCAGGCTTCATGCTCGGTGGAGAAGCTGTCAGTCTTGTGTTACTTTTAATTTGGTCATGCTCCGTCTTTTCTATCTTAGAGCGAGCACAAAGCCATAAAGCAGGCGAAATTTTTCCACAGCAGAAACTTGCTTGTGTGATGTCCCATGCTGTGCTTCAGCCTTGTGGCAGGGGGCAGTTGGGCAGTACAGGGACATGGAGTGGTCCCGCAGCCGCGGCCTCGGAATCCAGCTCTGGAGAAGGGTGACAGTGATTTAATTACTACTGCTAAGTTGCTTTTCAGATGTGAGGATGAAAGGTGGTATTCTTAAAGCTCTGTCATCGCTTACTGGCAGATTGAGATAATCAGTTTTGCTAAAAATAACTTTGATGGCAAGGTGTTAGGTTCTGAGAAGTGGTTTGAAAAATCTTGCTTCCCAAAGAAAACCACGTTTAGTCCTCTGTGTATTTTGTTGTCTGAGACGTATTGATCACTGACTAAACAAATGTCCTTCAAAATGCTGAAGTTAGGTTGTTTTCTATAATTTCAGTAACAGTGTTTAAGTAAACAATTACCAGTAACAATGTTTCTTCTGTAAACAATACCAGTAAAATGTTTCCTAAGTAAACAATTCTAGTAACAGTGTGACCTTTTTGGTCTCAATTCTCAGAATGCTCAAGGTGCATGTGAGCTCTCTGGGGGAAAAGAAAAGATAGTGCTTGGTGTTTTTTGGTGCCAGTGTAAAACCCAAAGTTTTCCAAACACAGACATATTCTTTCTGACTTCACTCGGGGCATGAGCGTGGCGATTACGAAGCAGGGTGTAGCTGGACGAGCCCTGTTTGAGCATTATTTTAAATTGTTGCAGAAGCCTTTGAATATTTGCTTGGATTTACCCTTTTACTCCTTGTTATGATTCATGAGTGTCTTCATTAGATTTCATAATAGCCAGCCTATGCGGTCTAGCTTGAAGGCACAATTTATTTTAAAAAAAAAAAAGGCAAAAAAAGAAAAGCTTTGATCTCTTTTTTTGTTGTGTGTTTTACAAGAAGCATCTCTAGAAAGTCAACTCCCACCTGCTAGGAACAATCAATCTTTTAAAAGGGTAATTTCAGTATTTTTTTAAATTTATTTTTAATTCAAAAAGCCTGTTATCCTGCTCAATAATTCACCTTGCTTGTTTCCCCCCCCCAAGATTTACCTAGCACCTGATAAAATCTGACAGAATCTTTACAAGTTTTATTAACGATTTCCATATCAGCTTTTCATAGAATGTGAATATATTTCAGTATCTGCTTTCTATAGGTTGCCCTTATGAATATCATCTCATCCCTTACACTCTGGCTGGGATATAAACAATAAAAATTGCTCTTTGGGCATCATTGTTTGTTTCCAGTGTGTGCACACATGTGCATGTATGAGTGTTATTTTAAAAATTACTGTCAGATAGCACTTTTGCACTCAAAGGTAAAAGGGGTAGAATTTTATTATAAAACTCACAGATGAATGAGCAATAGTTATAAAGACTATGTTCAGATAAACCAATAAAATTCTTTGCTACAATCTCTAAACCGAAGGGTGTTCATCCTTCCTCACTTCTGTGTTTGTGCAGAAGTGTAATATGTTTGTGGGAGGCTGATTCAATAAGCGGTAGTTGATTTTTATTTCAGGAAAAGTTCGGATAATTTATTCTTGAGGTGTACATGAGATTCCATAGTCCTTCAGTTGAATGGTGCACAAGGCAAGCTTCAGACGTAAAGTTCAGTCAGTGGTAACTGCTGCAGCTTATTTCATTGAAGAAACAGGAACAAAAGTTTGTTTGTAACCACTCTGGAACTGAGAACAAAGGCTGCGGGGACCTTTGAACCTTTGTGGCTGTGCATCTGAAGGAGGAATTGTTCAAGAATGGGAAAAACTGCCAGAAGACCAGAGATCTGCTTTTCCCTATGTCCTTCTACAGCAGTGTTCAACGACCGCATTTAAAGCAAGAGAAAGAAGTTAGTTAATTGGAAGACTTCCTTGCTTGTTCTTCCCACCAAGCTCTGATTTGAGAATCAAGTATGCGGGAATGGTTATTCTATCGCCTTTTTTTCACCGAGGCAAGCTTTAAACAAATGATTGTGTGTGCTTTTTTCTCCTTTCTTTTGAAAGAAATCTTAATGATTGATTGCATCCTTAAACATTTTGTTCTCTCTCAAACGTTCTGTGCAAATAATTCTGGCCTACGAAGCAATTTGTTTCCCTCGCTTCCTGATCTTGTCCTAATTTCACAATTATTTTTCATTCCGTGATAGCTGGCTCCTGAAGGAAGACGGGAGGGGATAATCGCTGTTCTGAAGAAACTGCTATCTCGCTGCAAAATGTGGTGACTGGCACGTTGAGGGTCACCGTCTCCCGCAGGTTGTCCAGCGCGCAGGTTCCTCTGCAGGCAGCGATTTGTGCCGTATCATTCACCTTCACGAATTTTACAAGGCTTAAAGACAGGATGGGCTGTGCTGAAAGAACGTATTCCCTAAATTGCTTCGTGCAGAGGGAGAGAAACCACAGTATTGACTGTTTATTGTTTTTCTTTGAGTAATGAACATAACACACCAGCTGGAAAAAACATGATTGTTCATTTATATTTTTCAGCCTGTACATGCAACTCATAAGTGCGCTCAGGCGTGCGTGTAATGTTCATGTCTGACCCTCTTTCTCTGGCTGAAGAAATACTCAGTGCTGCTCTGGAATTGTTTGGACAGAAGGGGAAGGCTGGGATTGCCCCACGTAGTCTCTCAGGAATCGAATCGGGTCTGCCCGGCAACCTGTGACTTGTAAGGAAGCCGGCAGGAGGTCAGAGTTGTGGAAGTGGGAGGCACGGTGTGAGCTCCGGCATCTGGCGTTCTTCTGCCTGGCTTCCTCCAGCCACCCTTGGAGAGGGCACTCTCCGCCCCGCTTTGCAGGGGAGTGACATTCCAGTGGCTGTGGCCAGCTTGGCTGGTGAGAGCATCGCTTGGGCTCTTCACTGGGTCCCTGGTCCCAGAAAAGCACGGAAAGAATTGGAAAAGCTCTAGATACAAGAAAAAGAGAAGCAACCAGGCATGATTTAGTTGAAAGATAAGTATTTTAAGCAGTGATTCTTCTTGCTGCTAGCGAGGAAAACAGTTTCTTGTTAGTAGTGTTAAATTGCTAGGGGTCTCCAGTCCCTCTTTTTCCCCAGGATGGGTGGCCATCAGGGTGCAGTTGATGTAGATTTTCATGTTGCGTGTTCACCCTGCTTCTTCAGCTGTCCCAAGTGACGGCGTGTATCAAACGTCTCCTTTTGCTTCTTACAACTGTTGCCCTCTGTGGATGCAGTTTCTGTAAAATTAGGCTGTGCTCTAGAGAGATTCAGCTTTCTGTCTTGCAGGGGATATGGAAACCTTGCTCCCACGAGCAAGGGAAAGCTGTGTCCTGGTTGTCCCTGTATCTTTGAAGTTTTTGACAGTCTGCTAGTTGGTTTTCACTGTGCTTTTTGCTTCCTCCTCTGTTAAGATGTATAGCAGCTTGAGATACACAAGTAGCCTATTGTTTTTTAAAGATTTCAGTATAGGGAGTGTTCTTTACCTAATACTTCCAGTCATCCATACACAGAGCAACTGCAAATTGCATAAGGAAGCCAATACATCCTTGGCTCTTTAGTTATGTAGCCATATTGTATTGATTTTGGGAGAATTTAGCTCTCTAGAATGCAGCTTAGTAGCTTTCTGAACATTTTAACCTAGATTACAAGAAAAGTTGTTCCTGGTGGCATCGCTTGCTATAGGTACCCCTTGCATTTCCTGTTTGACAAACGCTAGGTTTAAAAATTAAGCCACAGTTAACTTCTAAGATTAAAATGGGAAATGAAAACATACAGATCGGTGTTTTAGAAAACTTAATTTGTCAGTTCTTATCGCTAGAAAACATGTGTGTGGAGGAGGGATGCCATATGGCTGCTAAATATAACACAACTTTCTCCTGAAAGCAGTCTAAAAAGTACAGAAGTTCACAATCTGGTATCTGTTTTTAATAAGAATGTGCTGCAGATTAAGAATCTTCTGAGTGCAGACTAAGGTAATGGGAAGAGAGCCAAGATGTAATCCAATAAAATTTAAGTATTTCCTGTGAAGAGGTGATGTTGGCTGACACACCGGAGCGACGCTCAGCATCTGCAGATACTGGACCCTTTGTTAGCAATTTCTTTAAAGTCTAAGGGTGGTAGTAGGTGTCCAGGTTACGTCAGTTTTCGGTGCGTCCTACCCTCTAGGTCCAACAGCTTGTATTCTTGTTTTCTTTAAATATTTGCACTGTTACATCCCAGTGCTGGGATGCTGGAGAACTTGATCTCCTGCTGTGGCTGTTTGAATAAGACCAGGAAAACACAGTTGTGGTGGCAAGACTTGAGTAGTAATTCTGCATTTTGAATTTTTTTTTGTTTAAAATATATTTTAATACTGCTCACCTTTTTTGGTTTTGTGGACATGCTGCCAAAATACAGATGATTCTGTGTGTTAAGAATACAAATATAATTGAAGTATGGTAGCATTTCTATTATTCAGAAGTTGTATGAGTGTATGTGTTTGAAGGGAGTGAAGATTAGCGTACACTGTGCAACATAGTATTTCTGTGTAGTTTTCAGCAGTGGACATTTCTGTGAAATACTCTGCGTGTACCTTAGTAATTTTCTAGTGGGAAAGCCTGTGAAGCTCCCGAATAACTGTGATTATTTTTAAAAAATTTTTTTTTCGCCCCCCAAAGATGACCCACCAGCTCATGCTGCTACCTTGTCTCCTCTTTTTGAATGGAAACGTCCAAAATAGGTGTTGAATTTCTGGTTTGGCAAAGCACTTATATTTAATGTTAGCATGGGAGTAATCCTAGAGCTCCATATAGGATAAAAGGCATTGTTGAACTGAGGCAGAAATATCTGATAGGAAAAGCTTTTCCTGGAAAAGAATCAGAAGAGAAACTATATTGGTTATTTTCCTTAAGGCCTTAAAAATAGTTCAGAGGGATGAGTATAGATTTACTGATGGGGTTTTGGTGGCTAAAAATGCAGTTATGCAAATCACAGCTTGTCGGGGCAAGGAGAATGAATTTATGCACTCGAGCACATGTGCTCTTTCATTGTTTTCTCTATGAAGTTGAATTACAGACAACAAGAATGCACTTTGTTGTTCTTTAATACTAAATAACAGCATAGCAGTTTTCATCTTCAAAGCGCTGCTCAGACCTTAATTAATCTTCATAACAGTCCTTTGAGAGAATTAAAAATAGTCCCTACCCTTTTGGACAAGGAACCCCTTAACATGGAGATGTTGGAGGATTTGCCAAGGGCCAGATTGTCAGCGACTGCTGGGACAGTTGCTCAGAAATTCCTGTGTTGCTTCTCTCATTTATGTGTTAAAATTTCCAAAAATTTGAATACATGAAGAAATGTAGTTCTAAATTCTTTGTGTAGTTTTTGGATTTCCATCTGAATGTGAACTCATGCATATGCATGTTGGAATTTCCCTTTTGAGTATTCCTGTAGGCGCAAAGTGCTAAAGGTTTGTGTGTGCGCACGCCGCCAAGAGCGGCGTGTGGGAGCGGATATGCAAAACTGCGCTTCAGAAAACCTGGGTCACAACTTTTGTGTTACAGGAGTGGCAAATAAAAGGATATATGGCTTTAGAGTCTATAGGACATAATAAAGTGTCTCTAAGTCTGCCTTCTCTAATCTTCCTAATTCTTCATAAGGTTTAAAATAAGGAGAAGAGGAGGAATTAATGTAGATGCTTGATTTTTTTTTAGAAGGTTTTTCCTAGGTTATTGTTGTTTTGCATTCTAAAACAGATTTAGGGAATTCATCCCTGTCGGAAAACCCGTACTCTACGTTTGGAGAATAAAAGAAGGATGGCAAAATAAAACTGAGACTGTTCAGCTCATCTGGAGAAATGTTCATCAGCAATTATCATCTAAAGGTGGTGATCTCTAAATAGCCCCATGTGACCAGAGTCTGGAGAACAGCAACAGCAAAACTTTGTTAAATGCCCATTTTTTCTCACAAACAATAGGTGGGAATACTCATTAATAAATAAAACTGCGTGAGCTTGTTATTGCTGAAGATAAGGGACTCAAAATGCTAGCTAGCATGAGAAATGCATAGATATATTATTCACATCTGTGTTTCATTCTGCCGTAACAGACGCAAGGTCAAAATGTTTAACGCGCTTTATAAACTGAAATTAGTTTTTCCATAAACTGGGATGCTTCAAAATAACGGATAGCCCCTGACTGGTGTTTTTATAATGAACTCCAGCTTCGGCGTAAGGCATTGTAATTTCTGCTGGAGATTGCACCCATTTGCATGAGGAATGAACGGGGAACTAGCTTACGAAGTAGAAAGTTGACAACCCGTTAAACAGGTTTGAGGAATTCTTCAGTATAAACAGCGAAGTCAGCAGAATCCTATAACTGATGCCAGAAAACTCTGTTCTACTTAACCCAGTGACCTTGTCATCCCAGAAGAACTTGCTGACAGCGTGATGCTTCCAGCTTTGTTTGGGGGAAGGTCTTTTCAGCATTCCCTGCTGTGGTTCAAGAGCTCCAGATTATTTGGTACATGCACTCTGAGGAGGAATCTGTGAAGTGATTTAAATGTCTTTTTTTTTAAATTTGTTAGAAATGCAGTGGCTTAGGCTGGCTCGTGGGTCAATACGAGTACTGTGATTTGTTTTGAATACAAAATGCGAATCAAATGTCCGTGTGAGAAAGTTGGTAAAAGTTTTTGGAGTTATGAACTGTCAAGTCTAGTCTTCTACTCTAAACACTGTAGAGATTTGTGTTAGCAAAATTTTTCTGATAACTTCTTTTATTTGGGCTTAGGTGTTGTGTTCTCTGTCTTTTTTGATACACAAAAGGAGCAAATCTTGATTGATAGAGGGCAGAAAATCTCTAAGTTAGGAAGCTGCAAGCCCATAATCTGTAATGCATGAAGCGTAAAATCTATAGATCTTCCTTCTGTGAAATGTGGTACTAGATTTCTGGGAGCTACTCAGGTGTTCAGAGATACATTGGACATCAACAAACAAGTCAGAAAATAATGTGTGTATTGTAATTTCTCAGGTACTGTGACAATAAGAAAAGGTACCGGGAATTGAATAACCACATGATTCTGGACCACCACTAGTAACTGGTGTGTGAAATCCGATGGGATAAGCTTTAGGAGAGGCAGAGATCCGACGCCTTTCTGAAGGGTACACTGCAAAAATGCTACTGCTTCAAAATAACATTGGGGGGTATGAACTTGAATACCTTTCACAAGTTTTTAAAGCTATTTTTACAAATCCAGCAGCTTCAGTGAGCTGATGGTAATGCACAGGAGTGGTTTGTTGTGGGTTTTTTTTTTTATGCCTGGAATTAATTTCTGGGCTTAAGTGGGTGCGTACACTCGTAGTGCTCCTGCGTACCCTGACAAAAGTTATTTCTGTGNCCTGGAAGACATTCTTCATGCTGCGTTGTAGCAAACTTCTTCGAGAGCAGAGAGATGGGGTCGTCTTAAAATAAAGTAAAATCTCATTCCTGACTACTGTTATGAGTATGACTGATAGTTTACCTACCCATACGGAATTTTAGAAATTAAGAGGGAGGTATTTGAAATGTTAATGCACGGGCATGTGTAGATGAGATAAAGTATTAGCTTTTAAGGCTTCTATTTCTTGCCTCAAATTTGCTAGCAAGTTGTTAGAGCAAGTGCTGTCTGAGAGGCTCGACAGTAACTGTGTAAGAAGGAGACATTTGAAAGATCTTGCTGTTATATTTAATGTTCCAAAATACCATCTTAGGCAGCGTGTTCTCTTCCCAAATGCTGCAGATTCTAAATCCATCTGATGTGTGTGGTGTTCAAAGGGTAACCCTTACTTTCCGAACAACCAACCTTGTAAAACATGACAGCGATGCATGGATTTTTTTTTTCAGTTGGTTCGGAAGGTCTGAGTTCAGCAACTCAAATCAATAACTCCTAAGAACTAGGTTATTCTTGTCACTTGAGAGTGGCAAAAAAAAAATATCGTTTGTTTTTTGAGTGGGGGTAGCACGTGGGTTCACTGGCTGTGCTGTCTTAGCTCTGTGTGTCAGTGGCGCCCGTTTCTTTGCAGACTCCTACACTGACTCCTTCCAGCCACTGAACTTGTGTGTTGTGGGCTGATCTACCTGATGTTTGAAAGGATTAATGTTTGAACAGCATGTGAATTTTCTTGCATCACTGCTTAAAGTAAGGTAGTTCCTGTTTGTGCGGGGAAATACGGATCGCGTGTAGCTTCAGAGAATGCTTTCTGAAAGATGATTTGTTAAGGTTGTTTGCTGACAGACATATGGTATGACATACGGTGCTATTTACCACCTCGGTGTCTGAACTTACAGGGAAATGATTTTCTTTTTTTAAACATTTAACTCTATTAAGTACTTGTAGATGTCTTCCAACATTGTCCTGGCCAAATCCATTTACACTTTCCTTTTCTTCTGTTTGTCCCATCTGTTTGTTTTCTTCCTTTTTTTATGTTGTAAATTTCTAGTGTTTAGATTTTAGTGTTCTATGGGCTGAGGGTCACAGTAGCAACTAGCCGTTGCAAATCTCTCTTAACTTTTTACCTGCAGCCTTCAAGGTGTTACATTTCCCTTACTCCCCCTGTGAGATGGAAATGCGTGCCAGGCCAACTACTAGGCTGGAAAAATTGCTCTCTAGTAAAGTCTAGTGTAACATCTTTCAAAGTCATTGTATTTCTTCCCAGGAATAACAAACTTTGGAAATAGTAATCGGTGAAAATGAAGAAATGGTGTCAGAGCTGATGTTGTTGTGTTGAAAATCTGGTCTTTAGTGGATGATGGGGAAAAAATAACATGGAACAAACTTAAGTTAAAACCTGGGCAAAAGTAGTTTTCAGACAGCAGAATTTCGGGAGGAATATATCACGCTTTTCAGCGCTGGTGGAAGATCCTGAAATGAAAAGGCTTTGGAGGGAGAAGAAAAATCACTGGAGTTTTCAGGGCATGACTCCTGACACCATGGAAGTTGCTGTTGGGTTTGCTGTCTTCCAGCTGGACCTCTGTGGTGATTGCAATGAGGATACTATTTATTTGGTTTTATGTGACTGCTTTTTCAACAAATACTTTTTAAGTATTCCCCTTAAGGATATGCATAACTGCCAATCTTAAAAACATGAAGATAAGTGAAACAAATGCTCAAGTGTAGATTTACATAAAAGAGAAATGAAAAAAGGACTTCAAATATACGGGGCAGATGTAGAATGGCTTGTTTTTTCTGAACTCGTTTGCTTCTTTCTAGCTTATATTCTCATTTCTCTAACAGATGCTGCAATTTTACAGAAAGAAAAATTGTGGATGTATACAAACATTTTAAGAATTTTTCCTCTGCTCTGATTCTGCTTTTGTCTTCTGCAGTCTCAGTGGGAGCAGCCTGATTGAAATGTGGATATACATCTCCATTAACGCAGTGCATCAGAATTTCTTGCTGTCTGTCCCGCTTTGCTACTTCAATGTGTAGGTGGTAGAAAAGTTTAAAGCAAATAGATGAAGGTCCAGCCTCCACCAGTTTCCTGTGGTTTCCATTCTATTCCAGTTATACTGGTAGATAATCTTATCCCAAGATGTGAAATATTGGCACTTGTAGTGTGTTTAATGCAAATAGTAAGAAGCATGTAAAGGAAAGGGGTTTTAACTTGGGTTTTTAAGCTCTTCATGGGGTGAGGCTCATTCACAAAACAGAGGAAAATATTCTGTACTTATATGAAGCTTTGTGAAGATTAAGAGATTCAAAACTGAAAAATCTCCATGGATTTGTCAATTAGAAATTTGTTTCTTAAAATTAGTTTGTAGAACATGGAGAAGGGGCTGAGTAAGTACGTCAGAACTGCGGGATAATGCGAGGTAGGGAAGCAATCCAGGTGACTAGTCTGATGCTGAAAACATAGAGGGAGACTTGAGGAGGCTTTCTTAACTATATAAAACATCCTTGTGAAAGTGTTTAAATGAGGGCTGGCTTTGCTTACAGAGCCCATACATTTAAATAAGCTTAAAATGTAAACACAACTGCATGCCTTTTGGGGGAGGGGGATGAAATGACATGACTGGTTTTTTAAACTTTTTTTTTCCCCCCTCCTCTCCCGTTAGAATTTTGTGCTATCCTAAGTTTGCCAAGTTAGGATAACTTTGTGCTATCCTAAATTTGACACCTCTTTAGTCATATCCAGGAGAAATGTTAGTGTGTTGAAGTAAATTTTACGGTGGGTAACCATGCACGGAGAATGTTATGCGATTAAAAACCTGGTGCCGTAGTAAAGTGGGACAGTTGTGTCCCAAGTGGTTGTGGTGACACTTGATATTACAGCCCCACATCTCTCTGTCACTGTCTTTCACTCGTTGTTCTTATATTTTTCAGAAGTATTCATTGGGTCTGTGAGTTTTAACTAATGTGGGGTAGAGGTGTCTCATTAATTTTACTCAAGATATTTCTCTGTCAAACTGCAAAGAGTACACCTCAGAGCATGCTAATTTGCTTTAGCAGAACCTGAAGGTTCAATTTGAACTTTTTTCTAACGTTGTGAAAAATAAACCTTTTTTAAGGTTAAAAAATCATTGTGAAATTATTTTTTAAGTTTTAAACAATTTATTTATTTACCCCATGTTATTAGAAGCTGTTTTATGTTGCTCTTTTTCTTCCTAATGTAGAAGGGGAAGATTAAATGGCCATGTTTTGGAAATGGGGATCGATCTCTCTAAAGTGGCTTTAATAAACCTTTCTTCATTGTTGATGTCCATCCTTTGGAGGAAGTGTTGACAGAGCAGTTGAAGTTTTTGTCCCCTTTGATGTATGAGGGTTGGAGATCTCTTCAAAATCACCTTTGCTTTAAATAGCTCCAAATATTACTTTGAAGTAAGATGAGCATAAGTGGTGAATGACTGACAAGACAAATTTGCTTAAGAACTTCCCATTTAGCCGAAAGATAAAACTGGTTTTCATCAAGGGTTCCAAATTTATAGTAGGACAGATCAACAGAAGACTGACGTGTTTCTGTACACATGCTCCAAGTCAGCTTCTGATCTACCCAATAAATCGTATGCCTATGGCTGTTTTTTTAAATAAATTTGCAGATGCAGATTTTGAAACAATTTTATTTTATAACAATGAAATATACAAGGCTGTTACTTTATAATGTCGGCTTTTTTTGGGGGGGGGGGGGAACATGTCTACAGTGTGGAAGGTGGTGTTTGCTGTTTTATTTTTCTAGAGCTTGAAGACGGGGCTGTATTGTCACCTGGTCTTTTCTGATATTTCTGTGAGTGCATGACACTATCTTATGTTTCAAGGTAGCCGTGGTTATAGCTCCATTCTGGGATATGACCTATAAGTTGCTGGTTTCTTTCTCGTGACCTAAATATAATCTAGTCAGGATCTGCACGTGTGTATAAATAAAAAGTACATCTACCTTTTGGTAACTTGAGTAATCAGCTGAAAACAGCGTGAAACATGTCTTTGAATCCTTATATGCTTTGGATACACCTTACCTGACCTAGCAATAACTGTGAAAATACTTGCATATTTATTTGCCTCCCGCAATTTACTTGAAGTGAACGTATGCCTTGTGTTCTCCCAGATTGGTTTTCCGGCCCACTGATGACTTTACTGAATTGCCAGAACCCCTGTCTGGGGAACGGAGCCAAATAATCAGAAAACCTTGGAGTGTGACATCCCCTTTTCCTGACTGAGAGCAGAAGGGTGGTGACCCTTCGACTGTTAGGAAAAAATCTAGAATGCCTAGAATCCAACTGAGCTTTATTGATACTAAACCCAGCGACCAGAACTTGGCACGTGCTTCCTTTGGCTCTGCTGGAATTGGCATCTCACTGCAAGGGGAAAAAGTTACTTCAATCCAATATGTTTGCTTTTTAAAAAAGCGCCATTTATCCTTGTGATTTCCTTTTTATTGATGTGGTAAAGATTATGAAAAATGGAAGAAAACCACTTTATTCAGTTAGCTGTGTATTTTTTTTAATCTGGCATTTGCTTTTCTCTTTCCTTTTTTGGTTATGATTGTTGTTGTTGTTTCTCCTTCATTCCATTGTAGAGTTGAATTTTTGTTTTCTTTTTTCCTGTGGGAATCTCTGAAGCTCTTCTGGTTAAACTGCCACTGAGTAGTCCTGTTGCTGCAGTCCTCGGGAGAACTGGCTGGTGTGTTTCCGTAGGTGACCTGAAACGGGAACGTGTGCTTTGGGTGCCGCAGTCCTGTACGCTGCCTGGCACGCTTGAAGCCCGGTCTGGAGCATGACTTCGG
The DNA here is from genome assembly GCA_013398295.1 of Chionis minor. NCBI lineage: Eukaryota > Metazoa > Chordata > Aves > Charadriiformes > Chionidae > Chionis > Chionis minor. Next base: position 499,758 of record VZSF01000828.1, on the reverse strand, counting down.
TGTGGTACAGAATCCAGTATTTTAAGTACAAAACGTGTTAAAGAATATTTGTTGCTGAGCAGTCGCCTACCAAGCTGAGTGGCTTTTAACTTTAAATGTGGTTTGCTAATAGAGAATAGCTGTAATCTTAATTTTGTCAACAGTATTTCTGAATTACATGACTTTAGGGATAGGGGAGAGGGTTGAATCTTTTAAGTTGTTTTATCCATGCTGTTTCTGACAGTTGAAATGTTATTGACCAAAAACATATTTGTGTTTATTCAGCACAAATATACTCTTCTGTAAGAGTTACCATCTGTTTCATTCCTTCTGCATCTGTGGAAACTGGTTTGGTTTTTCTTTTTTTCCTCTGGGTGGGTTTACTCTTATTTTTAAAATCTGTAGTAGATGATTAGTAGTGTGGTGGGGTGTTTGTTTTTTTTAAAAGCCTATTGTTAATTCATTACTTAACGTAATCGCCCTGATACACTCCACGCAAGTACAATTTAAAAGCAGCTTATGATTATGAGCCCTTCTCTTGCATTTTTTGTTTTAGACAGACACATTGACTATTTGACTCATGTAGGTTTTTTTCCAGCAGAGGGAATTTTTAACTCTTTCCTCCAGTGGGTCTGATACAGTAGAGAATTCTAACTGTGCTCTGGCAGAGCTGATGCTCAGCTCTAGTGTCATGTCACAAACCCCTCCTCTCTCACAGGGTCTGGCTGTTGTGTTAAGCTATGATCCATCACGCTCCTTCCGCTGCAGCGAGAGATTATCGTCTTCTCACTGCTTCTTGCTGTCCCCTCAGGTCTGCCAGTCTCTTTGCGCTCGGTGTCACCTCTTAACCCAATTCTGCCAGAGTGCTCTGGGATGGAAATGCAACCCAGACCACTTGGGGGAGGCCAGGGATGGAGTCGCAGCTTCTGCTGTGACCTTGGGAACTGCACCACCAGTAATACCAGGAGCATTAGCATTAACTTCAGCGAGGATTGTGTTTAATTTCTGGGGTATCTTCCTGCTGACTTAAAATGGATTTGAAATTGATCAGCGTTTAGGAAGAGGCAATGTCTTGTAGAACGAACACTGGAGTCAGCAGCAGTTGTAGTGGTTATGAGGTTTCCCAAGTGCTTGTAATAGAGGTCAATGGGGGAAACCTTTTGGAGGGAATTCCAGTCCCTGTAGTCCGGGAGAAAAACACTCCCAGTATAAGCGGAGATTTGCTAACAGCTAAAATCTTTGGTGTTTTAACCAAGACACTGCGAATAGTGTATTTAGTCAGTTATTTCCCCTGGGGCGGTTATAGTTATCTACCCTTTAGAGATCACTTTTTTAAAAGAAATTTTGATTTTTTTTTTTCATGGGTGTTGATGATAGTTGATTGTTTTTCTTCTTAGAACTGGTAAAGCACCGCTCTTGCACGCTGCTTTTAAATGTATTTTTTCCTTTGCTCAAGGAAAAAGAATTCATGATGTGGCTTGTGATGTGAGGTTTGTTCATAACTTACTGTTATGAACATGATAGGGCTTGAAATGATAAGGGGGGAAAAACTCCCTGGCTCGAGATAGTTTTAAACCCAAATGAATTAATTTTCAGTGCCTCTGACTGACGTTAAAGTGGTGCTTTAGTTGTTTTTTTCCTTTTTGTTGCTTCCTTGAAAGCTTTAAGGAACCACCAGCTAACTTGTGGCCTTAGAAACACAGTGCCTTCATTTGTAGTTGTGTCCTAAATAAGATATTTTCTATTTAAAAAAAAAAAAAAGGAAAAATAAGGAAAAAGCGATCAGGCAGTTGTCAATAGTGGACTGTTTTAGCCACTGAATGGATTGTTTTTATGGCTCCTTTGTAAGTAAATAATGGTAACAGGTGACAGGAAAACTCTGCTACAAGCATAGAATATTGTCTGAGACGATGAACCGGAATCGATGAAGGATTTTTCTTAATGCACTGGCTGAATTAATTATTTTGTGACTGTGAGGATGTTTGAGCAATACGTAGCCTCTTCAAACCAACACGTGTGCTTATTGTAAAGCTATTTGTGATTCACTTGTATTTCGTGACAGGTTAGGTACGATTCCTTCAGCCTTCATTAAGGATCTTTGGGAATCCTTTAATGGAGCTCTTTCAAATAATTTGTACATTCACTAGCTTTAAAATGCGTCTCTTGGAAGAACAATGTATTTAACAGCACTTCAGGAAAAAAATAAGATCATCCCTGTCGTTGAAGTCTTGCGTTGGAGTCCAACAGGACTTTTGAGTGGTATTCTTCCGTACATGGTTTTGTTTAAAGAGTTTATTGTTTTGCTCTGTTTTCTTTTCTTCACTAATAAACCAGTTTGCTGTGTCTAAGTCAGCTTATTTAGAGGAGAAGCTGGCCAGCCACGGTGTGTGCTTAACGGGCCTAGAGACTTGTGCTTGCCAGATGTGAGGATGGGTTCTGCTGAGCCGCACCGATTACATGGGAAAGTGAACGCTTGAAAATGTAGGAGGTTTTGCTACAGTTGTATTTCCAAGCCTTCACACTTCTGGAGGTGCGGAAAACCACACGTTTCGGGAACAATTTGCATCATAAACACTGTTCATTGAAGTTACAGATGCACTTGATTCAGGACAGCGTTCCAACAGTTGCTGAACCTTCAACACAAGCAGCCCCACTGATGTCAAGGGAACTGATGTGTTTAACGTAAAGCATATGCTGAGCTGAATGAGATGTAAAACAGAATATTATTGGATTTTGTGCATTCTAACCTGTTCCTCAGTACTTCTCGGAGTAAAAGGGCGCTTTCTCCATGCTTGTTTTGCAGCTTGGTTAGTCCTTTTTGTTAGCCTTTTAAGATTTTTTTTTTTCTAATAAAGAAACCTGGTAGTTCTTCCCCATCTCTGTAGTTAAATACACAGAAATGACTTTACCAAGATACGGAAACATATGGAAAAAAAATATTGTTTGGGAAACAATCTGAGCAGGCAAGGCATCTCTTGGAAGAACACCCATAACCAGAGTGCTAAGGAAAGAGACAGTTGAGGTTAGAAGCATGCCCTGCTTGAGTGACTCCACTGTGCCGGCCTTCTGCTATGTTCTGAAGATGACTTTCTCCTGCCATCTTTTGCAGCGGCAGGTGCTCAAGGTTATCCCCTCTTACCACCCATATTCTTGGACTTTATTCTCTCTTCTTCAAACTTTCCCCTTCTGAAACGGCTCAAAGCTCATTCTTCCCTCTCCAGCAAGGCTGTGATCTCCGTTGGCTCATGGTATGACCCCTGCAGTGGACAGCGTGTGAATCTTGTATTGTGCTGCTCAGACACGGACTGTGAGGCCCTTTGTGCAGGTGACAAATAGAATTAGTCCCATCTTACAGATAGGCAGGATGGTCTTCCATAAAATCCTGTGTAATCAGTGCTGGATCTGGGGGAGATACTTTAATGTGAGACCCTACTCCAGCTATTCAAGAATGCCTCTGGTAGGCAACTGGCGTACATATGGCCAGTGCCCCGCTACGCCGTTGTGCAGCGTTAGGCACGCGAGTGCCTTCATCCATAGACGCTGCAAATCTGTTTGACTGGGCCTTAGACATTGGTCTCTCCTTGTTCTTCAATTGCACCGAAGTTTTGGCCACAGCACTAGTTCCTTTTTCTTTTTTTTTCTTTTATATGAACAAAATTTTGAAGCTTACATTGCCTGGCTGAGCCTCTTTAAATGTAGATTATTTTATCTGACAAACCCTGGATTTTGGCTGCACCTTCTCTTCAGTGACTTGTGTATTTAAGAGGAGGTCACCACTTGAGCGTGAGAAAAAGTGCTTTATTGAATTGCAAAGGAGCATACTTGTCTCTTTGAATTCCTTTGAGAACAGCCCTACATTATGTGTATTGCTGCTTTGAATTGGCCCCATGCATTTGGCAAGCACAAATGGAAGTAGGTAGTAGAGCCAGGATATTGTACTTGCTCTTCGTAGTGCTAGATCCTAAAGGCTGGTGTGTCTTTAGGTTTCATTGGAAATTACCATATCATTAAATTACTCAAATGTGTGTTTGTGTGTATTTGAAGTAGCTTTTAATAGTCCATTTTACTCAAGTGTTTTTGGTGATTCAGAACTTTTCACCCTATATTCACACTGAATAAATCATGGTATTAAAGTGCTTCTGCTAAGGTAGAATAATCTATGCCCTGGAGCAAATAAATTCGAAATACGAACTGGTTTTATGATTAACTTGGGAGACATCTCTCTGTTTAGCATGTTGTAATTGTGATCTGTGTTCCATAAATGTTGCAACGGGGATGTTCCACTTTTAGGAAAACTTTTATTTCAAAGACTACAAAGAAACACTGGGCACACAGAACTAATAGAAAATAATTTCAAATTATTGCTTGGAAAAACAAACTCTGTACATTTCCTTTCTTTCCTGGCTCTCCTCCAGCTGCTATTGGTGACATCAAAATAAACTCTGCTTTTTGGGCAAAGAGGGGATTGTGAGTTTGATCACATGCTTATTCCAGCTGCAAATATTTCTTTATTCTGGGACTTGCAGTCATTTTTGGTTTACTGCATGACATTCCTTTTCCCTCATTGATCTGCAGCACTCACTCTAAAGGAGATGTTCACATGTTCTTCTTCTCTACCTTTTGTGTGTGCGTACACATGCATATATGTATATAATATAGATAGAAAGCCCTTCACTGTGTTGGATTGAATCGGTAATGTGTTGAAGTATACAGACTCTCATCGGCTCATAAAAGCAAGTGTACCTTGGTAAATGGGGCCTGAAGGCTTAGAAATAAGTTGTTTCTCTGCTTTAGTTCAAATATAAAAATCGGAGCGGCTCATCTTTTATAATTTCTGTATGGCACGTTTTCTGTTTTTAAAAGTTACAGCAAATACGAAAGCATTGTCATTATTGGCAAATTAATCGTGCCAAATTTATTTGGCCTTTCAAAGGCTTTCTGTAATTGTCCCGTTAAAGAAATTGGTTCGTTAGAAGATAGGCAACAGGAAATAATGAAACCAGTCTTCTTTGGGGAGTCTTTTTAATTCATATGTTGTGTATTTGATACTTAGAATTAAATAATGGAGAGCCTAGTAGCTGCAGTCTGTTCCAAAGAGCAGTATAAACAAAGGATAGGAATTTCCCTCCTGAAAAATACATTTCTGGGCTGACAAATCAGTCCTCTCTTTATTCCCAGATTGATATTTAAAATTTATTCAACTTCACAGTATCATCCTTGTTTTAAGGCCTTGTCTGCCAAGTGCTATCCAGGAGTTAATTTATCTTGGCATTGACTTTTATCTAAAACATAGATATCTGAAAGTCAAGTACTCAAAACTATATAGACCTGTTTTAGTGAAAGTTTTCCAAAGAAAGGTTAGAGAATTGCTCCCCGGCACAAAATCATTGATGGTCTGTTTCTCAGCTCCTTCTTTGGTTTAAATACTAGTCTTTCATACCTGTATAAGAAGCTCAAGGAAAAACTACCTAATTGTAAGACAGATTTAAGTTGTTTGAATGCTGCTTAACAGGGTGATGTAGCTTCAAATTTTAAGATGATTTATCAATAACAACAGAAATCTGTGTTGGTTAGGCTGCAGAAGATGCATGTTTCAAATTCTTTTTCCCAAAATCTTTTTGTCATATTTGTGTTTAAATTGTTTCTTTCCTAGTGATTGAGATTCTGACTTTTCGTCTGTGTTTTATCTTGTTCTTTTGCAAAGTGCACACAAAAACATAAATAAAACTTTGCAGTTATACTTTAGTGCTGGAACAGGAATTGGAACATGTTCCTGTCTTTTGTACTCAGGTTCTCCTGAGTGAAGTCTCAATCCACTGCCCTCTCTTGACTCAGACTCCTAAAAGAAACCACTGTGTATGTGATGGCTGGAAAAATAGAGTAAGTAGAAATAGAATAATCAGGAATTTGGGCTGGGGGTCAAGGTAGGTTCACGTCTAGTGTGGCTTGTCTTCCCCTTTTCATTTAAACGAAGTTCTTTGACGAATCCCTGTGTTCCATGGATAGTAAGTCCTGAACACACTGTTAAACTTCAGTAAATACTAATGAAGGGTAACAGCCTGAGGCGCTTTTTTATGTAAGATGTGCATTCTCTTCATAAAGACCCATCTGCTTTTAAACACAGAAATAAATAGCAGTGCTTTGTGCCTCAAAAACCGAACCTACAAAATACATCAGCAAGATTTAGTCTCAAAAATGGATACTTCTTTCAATGGAAACTCGGGGCTGGAAGTCAGATGTGGGTTATGGTTCTGAACTTAATGTTGAATTGCTTTATGATTTTGGGCAGCTCTTCTGCAAGTCGGTATCTTCATCTGTAACGTGGACAGGGTAATGGGGAACTGGCAAAAAAAAAAAAGAAACAAATTGTAAGGTCTGTTTGTGCAAAGTCCGTAAAATGGTTGAAAGATCTTTAGATGTAGGCCTACATATAATTTGTAGGGTTGAAAATGCCCTTCTTGACCGAATGCTGAAGCTACCTCTCTTTTTGAGTGCGAACCGATGTGATGTACAATGGTAAAAATACATTGACAGCGACACGCGATGTCCCTGCAATTGATGTTTTGCCACGTCTTTGAATTCAAATGAAGTTCCTGCGTATTTCCTTACCTTTGTGTCATTACTGTGGCTTTGGGAAGTGGTGTATGCATTGAGAATAATCAGCATTTATTGTAGCACGTTTCAAGAAGTGATACCTATTCACCATGTTGATGCAGTTCGTTCCCAGCTTTGTGGTGGGAATGTTCCCTCTGTGTTTTCGGGAGGAACTCTGTGTAGAGTCAGGCTGCAAGCATGCCGGCACGTTTCAAAAAGATACAGGTACTACTTGAGTGTGTTTTTCTTTTATCTCGTATCCAGGTTGACCGTTTTCTTCTGTAATTGAAAGCTTAGCTTCATTTTTCTTCGTTTATTGCTTCCCAGGGATTAAGTTCCACCTTCCCACTGAAGGGCAGCACAGTGGGATGCCGTGTGGTTAAAAGGTGGTAAGAGGGGTGGAGGGATGATGTGGAGTTTAGCTGAGGGTGGTGCTGTCTCATTTGCCTTGATTTACATGGAATAACAGCGGAGTGCAAAGGACACCCGAAGGAAAGAGATGCTTTCAAACGATAGCGTTGTGAATTACCACCTCCCGGCCGCTGCACCAGAGGCACAGTGTCTCTTTCTGATGAGGCATCAGTCCAAAAAGCATAGCGAGGTGGTTATTTAATGTGAACTAAGCGTGTCTGAAGGTCTGATCCTCCTCCCAGTTCATAAAGATGATCAGACCGGTGAATTTCACAGGCCAGTCAGTTTAAACTGTTGCACCTTTATAGACTTTTAGTGGTGCTAAAACCAGTTGAGGATTTAGTGCTTTGTGTTTTTGGGAAAAGTGTGTCAAGATAGCATAGGACTGGATGTGTGTGTTTATAGTAATCTATGAAGAACCACAAACCACATGGTATGAATACATTTACATAAAGCATCGTTAAATGTTCTGCTCTGATTTCTATTAAATGTTCTGTTCTGATTTCTGTGGTGCTGATGAATTTATAAATTGTTTATTATTCCAAGTTCTAAAAGTGTCTAAATTAAAGGCAGCATAAGATCTTTCTGCTGAGCAGAGGTTCCATCTTAAGTGGCCATTATGCCTTGAAAGTACTTCTTATTGAAAGTATTTCCTATTTTGGCCTTAAATTCCAAGCTTTGGAAAATACTGCAGCTGCTTTGGAGCTGCTTGTGAGATACCATGTCTTTTAGACCTGAGAGGCAACGACTGGAAGTTACCTGGAATGTATGTTGAACAGAACTCTCTTCCAAATTCTGCATTTAGCTCAGCGTGGATGTGGCAAAACAAAGGGAACTCTTTTGTAGCTGAATTTACTGAGGTTAAAATACATACCCATCTTTGCGAATTACTGTGAGAGAAGTCAAGTTTGCTTTTTTTAAGTAGTAACTGGTACTAGGCCAAATCTAAGTTAAGTAAGAGTAAAGGGATGGGATGGATGGAAACAGCATTTTTCAATTTTGTTTTTTTAGCCTCAGAAGATTATACACCTGTTCAAGAACCTATCAGGGCCCCAGAGCACTAATAAGCCTTAATGGCCCTGATGAGCTTCACCTGGGGCCTCCACCCACACCTGCTGGTCCAGGACATTCAGCCCTGGGGCTCTTGCTGAGGGCTTGTCTTACTGCTCTTGGACAAGGCGAGGGGCACCTAAGCCAGGATATAGTTTATTTTAACTGTTTGTCTCTCAGAATTTGTAAGCGAGCTTATTTTCCACAAGTAGTTCTTACAGGAATTCAACAGCTGAATTCAGCTTGTGTTAGTGAGCAATGTTTCGGAAACAGGTATGTTTCAAAAGGCTTTACTTTTATTGAAGTCTTTCTCTAGTTAACTTGCTTTTCTGTTTTCTCAGGGTTTTTTATTAAATGTAAATGCTTGGAATTGGGTATTTTTCACAGTTCAGCCTGTCACTGGTTCTAACAATTCTGTTGAAAAAAGCAAAAAAGCTTTCTGGAGAGCAATACTCAAGAATCAGCATCCTATACAGATCTGCTGCTGCATTTTCTTAATCCTAAGAAGTTCAGGATTTTTGTTCAGGATTTTTTTTCCCCCTCCAGAGGAATTTTAATTATTTTTTTTGTAGCATATGTGTGGAAAAAAGGAATTACCCTCCCCTCCTTTGCTGTAGTGTGAATGTGAAGTCATTGCTATTGTCAACTCTGTGGGTTACTTGCATATAAATAAATTAAAGGGGGGGGGGGGGGAAGTAATCTTTTGTGAACGTGGCATTCTGTTACTCGTGGCTGCTATGGTAACAGATAAGGGAGAGCCACTGCTTGCATGGCAAAGCTTAATGGCAAAGCCCCAGAATCTAGTGATGAATTTAGTGGGAGGAAGGAGGGAAGAGAGCACAAATCCTTCAGCAATGCTGTGAAATGAGTCACCAATTAAGCCACAGATGGGGAAGGGCTTCCACATTTATTTACAAATGATATAAATCAGGTTTTGCTGATTGCATTTAGAGCAGGAAGAGTGACAGACTGGAACTTTGGGGAGCAGTAAATTAGACTGCATCTTTTTCAGGTGATTCAGCTCCTCTCTGCAGCTTGTAAAGGTGGTATTGATTGCTTCATTAGTGCAGTCCTGCATGACTTTCCTGACTGGACCTTCCCGAAAGAACTCAGGGGGCAATTCTGTTCCCCTCCTCAAGATTTTGGTCTGTAGAGGTGCATTATCCTGTTAGGCTGAAAATAAAGGGGTTTAACCCTCTCTTTCTCATGAGGATAAATGGTGAGTGTTTTGACTTTGCTTTTTTCTTTTCCCTTCATTAATATAAAGCACCTCTTGCACACTTCAAAGCTTTGCCGGAATAGCAGGCCATGTCATAGATCAGGATTGAGATACGAAGGGAGGGTTTTATAGGAAAGACTGCAAAATGTCATCTTCTGGATGCCTGGCTGTAGGTAATGCTTTGAACTTGATAACTGTGATGAGCCTGATTCTGTGCTCGGCTGATTAGTGCCCCCCCGGGGTTTTCAAACTCACAAACTTAAACTTTTGTTAGGTGGTGGGATGGTGGGATTCCCCCCCCTCCAACATATTCTGGCATGACTTCTATTATGCTGCATTATAGAGCGAGTTCTTTGAGCTCTTGGGGAGAGTACTTGTCATCTCAAGTTCTTCTTGGTGAAACATCAAGAGAGAATTATAATTACTGCTTCAGTGGGAGTGTTTGTGCTAAGTAGAAAGTTCCAGAGCAGGGAATGTTTTCTGCAGAAACTTCACCCGGAGCTTTAGCATTGTGGATGGTGTGTAATGGAAATGGTCCCACAAGTTAGTAAACAGATTATTTACTACCAGTAAATAGTGCCAGACAGTGTAAATGTCACAGCTGTGAAGTTTTTAGGGGTGGATGCAGGGTTTTCAGAAGTGCTGGAGAGAGGGAATGTGACATGACAGGAAAGGCACAGGGAGGGGTTTGCAAGAACAAGTGAGATGAAAAGCTGCAGTGCAGATGGCTGGAGTGGAGGGTGTTTGTAAGGCTGTTGGAGGAAGGGACAGAGGAATGACAATGGAGTTATTTTTTTACTATTTTTTTTATTTTCCTGGAGAGGTGAGAACACAAGAGGAAGATTTTTTTGCTAGAAAAGTTAGAGATGGGTAAAGGATTTTGTGTGAAGAGCATTTTGGCCAGGCTAAAGGAAAAAAAAAAGTGTACCTCAGCTGCACTAGCAAGATGGAGAATCGTTGATATTGTGACCTCTAAACCAGAAGTGCTAGGGGAAGAAGTGAACAAGCTGCAGATGGCAGAAAAATGCCTTGTTTACTGCAGATATAGATTGTAGAGAAGAAAGTATCGTTGTGTACCTGAAAGGGTCTCCTGCTATGACATGCCTTTGGACATGGTGTCAGCACTTTTAAAAGCTTGCATTTATAATGTCTTTTTTCAGATTTTGGTTTAAGGAGGTAAAATGATATGGCATGACTCCATCAGAGCCGGGTATGGACTCTTCTACATTGTTTTGTATTTTGGTGTTGCTCTCTCTGCCTATAGCTGGAAGCACAACGGCTGAGGTTGCTTCCTCAGGGTAGAAATAAATGGTGATTGGGACAGGGTGGGAGAAGAGCTAATGGCGATGAAAAAACCCAATTTTTATGCGTTCTCCAAAGCTGAGCAAAGTTGTAAATAGCGGAAAGGTAAATTCAGGCCTCCAGTATGTGCTGTGAGCTTGTTAAAATGAGCACTTTGTCACTGCTGGGCAGGGAATACGTCCTTGCCATCCTCAGGAGTTTGTGGAAGAAGTCTGCTTTTACAAAGTGAGCGGCTTTGTGGGTCCTTATCTGTCCTGTTTGATTATCACGCCCTCTGGGGAGAGATGGAGCAGGTCTATAAAGGACTGTTGATTTCCATTTCAGGACAGGCCTTGCAACAGGATGTGAGAGGGAAATACTCTTGGGTCCTTTACAGCCTAATTCTGGTTGCAGGAATAGCCTTATTTTGCAAGCTTCTGTGGCTTGAGAATATGCCCTGAAGGATAAGGCTGAAAGATTTCATTGTTTCCTGCCTGTGCTGAGGAAGGCAAGCCATCATCTTTCCTGCAACATCTTTATTAGTCTTGGAAATAAATTTTTGTCATTGTTTAAAGGCAAGTCCCATTAAATGATGTATTTCAAACAGCGCTGTTGTGCAAATGATTAATAGTAACACCTTAGATTATTACAACCGGCTTACTGTTTCCTTTCTCAATTTCACTTGTATGAAGAATGTTTCATCCCCAGATGCTTTTTTATTTTCTGCTCCATAAACCAGCAGAGTGCTGAATAGCTGATTTGAGCAAGAAGCACCTTGTTAAAGGTGATGGTAAACTGAAGGTAAAGTCGGGCTAATTTCCTTGCCTCTGACAAAGTAGTCCCTTTCCTTGAGATCGTTGTACCATTCTAAGACTGACTAATAATTGCAAAGCAAAATTATTTCTGAAGAGTTGGGATTTATGCCTTGGAAATCACTTAAAGCGAACCAAATTGTAGACAGGGATTTAGAAACGAAACCTTTTTTCAACACCCACTTTTATTACAGACGATGACTGCTCAGCCTTTGTGTGCAGCGGGTGCAGGATGCCCTGGATTCTTCCTGTTCTCTTGGTGGACCGCAGTCACGTACGTGCCAGTGCTGGCTGCTAGGGAAAGGAGAAAAACCATATATAGAGAGAGTTGAAGTGTTAGAGGAAGATCACACGTTTACTTATAGCATGTGCATGTTTTATTTGGTGAACTCAACGTTTTAGAATTACTGAGCTGCTAGCAGTGCTCTGAAATAATATAGGAGCAGTCTCCATTCTGGACATGGAAAGGCAAAAGCACAGAGGAGGAAAAACTGCGAGCATTTGAAGTCATTGGGAAATAAAGATGCTCAGCAAAGCCTTTCCTGTGTCAAACAAACAAAAAATGAGTCTAGAGCTTGAAATAGAACAGGGATGCTTGACTTGCAGTCTGCTTGGCTGAAATTATTTCCTAGCAAGAATCCTGTTGGTGTCATTCTAGTGTTGGTGATAAATTGAACCAGAAAATGTTCATTTCCTGCTTTGCAGTGATATCCACAGAATTTTCTCAGTTCTGAGTAAGTACTCGAAACAAAACATGCTGTGTGTTGTGTGGTTTTTTTTTTTAAATCTGTCTCTGTTGAGAAGTTCAGATTTTGACCATTCATACAGCGCTTCAGGTTTTTGATTTGTTGGCTGGGTTTAGTTTGGTGGTTTTTGGTGTGTGTGTGTGTGTTTTTTTTTTTAATTGGAGTGATGGGAGAGTGCATTGGAGGCTGTTTTGATTTTTGTTCATTTTCACAGCTGACTTAAACGGCTCTAAGAGAAATCTCCAGCCTTGGGTCTGTTGTAGCACTCATGTTTCTTGGATGGTGGCATGATGAGTTCTCAAGCCTGTATTTCCAGTGGGGTTTGCCTCTGCTGGTGCTCTGCTTGGGACTGAAAGGCAGATTTGGGGTGAAGTGGGATCACAGCTGAGGAGATGGGTGTGGGTAGGATCAGGAGAGAAAGAGGCAAGTGAAATGAATCAGCTGTTTGAGGCTGGGAGGGGTGAGTAGCTTGAGGAGAGGCAGGCTTGTTGCCCTAAGGATTGGGAGGAAAGGCAATTTGTAAAGCAAAATGGGTCAGTGTGTGGCAGGAATGGGAACAGGATTGCCTGCTGGTTGGTACTGAGGGTGCCGAGTCCCTCTGGACCCCCTGGGTGTTACCTGGAGTTCAGGGTGCTCAGCACTCCTGGAGATCTGGCCCCAGAGACAGACAGACAGACGGCTGCTGTTTCCTGACAGCTCCAGAGGGCTTTGACAAAATCAGCACAAAGGAGTACTCTGAATCTTTTCAAACTGCTGAAATGTGGGTGGACAACTCAGTGCCTTTAATAGGCGTTTGTTTTCTCTGGATGGGGAACAGCTATTTTTGGCTCCTTGCTGTCATTGACCTTTAATACTACGAGGGACAAACTATAGAAAAACCGATTTTTGAACACCATAGTGTAAGAGTTGCTCACAAAGAAAATTCCCTTTTAGCTGACGATTGCTTAATATACAGGTATAGCAGCACACCTGGAAGGCCTTAAAAAGTTAGGCAAGATGAGACATGGCAAAAGCCATTTTGCCTGAACATGTTTCAAATTCCCTGCTAAAGAGAAGGTGTGTATATGTTATATGTTGCTCTCAAGAACCTGTAACTGTTCCTGCATCCTTCAGCAGCCGCAGTCAGGCTGTGCTCAGCTGGGCCTTGTAGGCTCTCAAGAACACTTTACGTTTCCAGTAAGACGGCATTGTCTTTATTCCATGTATTTTCAGTGTCAGACAGGGTCTATAGGTAGTAAATTCAGGTTGTACTACTGCGGTGTATGTGTGAGGCACGAGGTTTCTGTATTTTTTTTTTTAATGAGCAAACCTTGTGTTTGCTAGTCAAGTGTATTTGTGTGGTTAGAGGGGGCTTATGGTTGTAAGATGCCCTCAAGATTTGATATAACTCTCAGCAATTAAGTTGAGGCTTCGACAACATCATTAACTACCTCAGAGTGCCATCAAATCTGAGGATATAGGAGGCAAAAAATCTCTTCCTTTATAAATACAGGTTTAGAGCATATACTTAAAAAAAAAAAAAAAATTAGAGATTAAATATCTGAGCGCTCCCCACCCCCTGCAAATCCTGAAAGGCCTTGGACCAGCCAACCAATGAGTTTCTAGCTTTTGCTAGTCATAAGATATGAAGTTATAAGATTATGATAACTACTTTGCACTGGGGGTTTTTTGTGTCATTTTAGCTGTGAGAGTCCATTGCTGCAATTCTACAACACCACATATCGAATTATGTAAAACATTAATCTTCCAAGTCTAGTGGAGATAACTAGAATTGTTGGGATTATTAGGCTTTTCTGGTAACACATGTACTCAGGTAGATCTGGTGCTTTCTCAGTTATCAGACCTTAGGGGTATCTCTGATATTATTGACTTTTTGACAGGAAAAACTTCTAGCCAAAGTCGTTTGCAAGCTCTGAAGCTTTAAAAAAAAAAAAAAGAGACTAGTGCTAATTGTTGCTTTCTTATGAGCGTGGCTTTCCTGCAGTGCAGTTGCTTGGGGGTGTTTAGGAAAAATTCTGGAGATGGTAATAGGACTTGAGAATGCTACAGGAAGCTTTTTTTATGGTTTTGGAGAGGTTTTCAGAATGACTGAATGACCTAGCCTGCTTTTTGAAAGGCAATTTAATTATTTAGTGTAAATTTTATGCATGTTTTAGAGAAAACACATTCACCAGTACCTTATTACCCTTCTGATGAGGGCCAGATGTGCTTCTCTGCTACAAAACTGAAGCCATAATGCAAAAAAGGGACTCGGCGGTAGAGTCCTCTGCAACACTAGAGATGTGCCTTGCCCAGAGAGAAGAGCAGAAGGTCTTTTGAGATGAAGATATTGAATTCTATTAGTAATTTAAGTGACGGGGGGGGAAGTGTGGGGATTGGTGAGAGATCACAGGTAACGCTGATTTGTACCATACCAATGAGGCAACTGCAGAGTCCTCTATAATTAGCAGAAATGACAGTGCAACTGTCTGAAAACAATTACACTGCAAATAAACAATCTATGTCATCTAAGTGGCATTTATTGTCATAATGCAAATTAATTTCAAAAGCTTCAGGCGAAATGAAAGTAACGCTGCTGAGCGGTACATACCGCATCAAGGTGTTCCTTCTCCCGCCGTTCCCAGACCACGTAGCTCCGGTTGTTCTCACGGAAAAGAGCGAGTGGTGTACTTTTCCCCTGTCAGTTAGGTGACATGCTGACAGGTAATTTCCATCCATTAGTCTCTGCGCTGTTGTGCTTTGTGCAGTGCCATGTTAAAAATACTCCGAAGGAGACGGACAGAAATATTTTTTAATTACCGAGCTGCGTGCTGCTGTGAGGTGAGATGGACTGGGAGAGCGGCCCCTGCACTTCAGATGAACGAGGCCTTAATTTTCAGCCTGGTTTATTCCATTGCCCCGGTTATCTTTGTTGCCAAGATAAGGAACTACACTTCTGTGGGCCTTTTTGTGCAGCAGGGATGATAACATGCAGTTGCCTGACTGGGATGAATGGATTTTAAAGGCTGCGATGCTCCCACGCAGCACGGTGAGATGGGCCATAATGGGAATTGTCACATTTCTCTCCTTCACTTTTATTGTTCCCATTGAATGTTTACACACACTTGTGTGTAAGGGTATTTGCCTGCCACTATGTTGTCCTCCTCATGTGCGTGTTTTCACTTCTGCTGTGCTTTTTGAGGTACTGTTTCTCCTGTCCTTAGAGAAAACTTACCCAGGGTGCAGGGCTGAGACCTGTGGTCAACGGCAGCACCTCTGCACTAGTGTAAGATCAGCAGAACTTCAGTACTGAACGTAAATCCTCCGAGATCCGCCTTTGAGAGCGTTGCGGACTTCTGAGCGTACTTGCCAGCTGTGAAGAAGTCAAAGCTGTCTTTTCAAGGAGACTAATCTTAAGCGACTGTGGGTATAAGTTGACGTTGCTGAAGTTAGCAGGAACTTCCCACAACAACTGATCTGGTGTGTGGCTGGCTGTAAACCCTTTAATAGCAGGTGAAATTCTCTCTGCAAAGACAGAGCTTTCTGTTTACGCAGGGGTCTGGCTTGATATGTCGCGTCTGGGGATTGAAATGTGAATCTGATGCTTCCTGCAGGGGGCCAGGCCATGACTACATATTTCAGTTGTGCATTAAGCTTATTGTAGTTCTTGTAAAATCAAGGGAGAACCAGTCAGAGCCCCAGAAGAGGCATGATGTTTTATTGAAATAATTTCATCCGAGTGAGGAGGAGTTGCTCCATTTTCTCCTGTGATGCCGAGGATTTTCAATTCAGAAACAGTTTAAACTGTAGCAAAGATTAGTGGCTGGATCAGGATGTATGTGGATAAGAGTGTATCCTTTCAGAGAGGAGCAAACAGATGTTCAAGCAAAATAATAATAATAAAAAAAAAATTAAAACCCCTGATCTTTTCTCTACGTGAGCTGCCATGAGGAGAGGGAAAACCTCCTGCGGGAAACCTCCAGAAGTGCAGTTTTACTGCAGAGAGGGGCACTGAGGAAGTTCAGAGTGTCCTGTTGCAGAAATAGCTCCCGGGACGGATTGACCGTTTCCTTGCTGTGTCTCCAGCAGGTTTGGCTTTTTATACCAGTGTTTTGTGTGAAGTGTTTTCTTTAAGCGTCATCTTGCGTAGAGCTTCCCCCCCTGCCCACCCCTTGTTTGTTTATTTTTGAATGAATACCTTTATATGTAAGACTATGGAGCACGAGGCATCAATATTGTCATAGTAACTAGAACTGCAGCGCTGGCTCTTATCCAGAAAATGTGGTGATTCATGGCTTGACTGTGGGTGTCTGGAAATGGAATAAGTTCTGATTCTCAGGTGAATCAATGAAGTAGTATTTGTGTTTGGGCTCTTTTTTTTTTTCCTTCCCCTTCTAGGAGTTATTTTAAATGTATTACTTCCCCACGTATCTTTTTCTACTTCTACCATTTTAAAAGATAGGAAGGATGTTCTTTAACTACACGCTCAACATCTGAGCAGTAAATACAGCTCTGTGTGGTGAATACTTCCTCACCTGTTTCATTTTTTCATTTTAGCTTAGCCTTAAATTCAAAAAGTATGAAACCTGCAAACTGGGATTTTGTAATGTAGCAATTTGATTTAATTACGGACGAGTTTGAGAACAGGTTTGTGTACCGTATGTGTGAATGTGGTCTCTGTGTAGGACATGAGAATGTGATAATTGCAGATCAGGGTTTTCAAAATGCAACCTCAATTTCTATAAATGTTATTTGTGCCCACACTAAATCCTATGTGTTGTTTATATTTATCCATTGAAAGAAAGTAATTGCAGTGCACACACAAGTGTAAATATGACCAGCAAGGCTACCTTATGGGTGCACACATTTTTGGCTACTGCTGGTGGTGAGAATGAGTGCCTCGTCTTCGAGAAGTGCCAGAAGAACGGTTCCTCTTCTTTGAGCTGTGGATCCCTTCAGTATGTTTATATGATATACTTCAAGAGCCTGATCAAATTCCAAGTTTTATTTAATTGTACCGGAACTGAGAATAAGTTTGCAATAAGAAGGAAAAATCACACTGAAGACCCATCTTCAGGGGTCTCTAAAAAATGAGAGCAATTTATAACTGCAGATATCTTATTTTGTGTTCATCAGGAAACGAATCTGTTGCTTATCTGCTTTGTTTTATTTATACATTTTTTTAAAGTTGTTGCTACTGTGGCCAAAGAATGGCGTTGCTCTCTCTCTTCTGGCCTTCATGGATTTGTGGGAGTAGATGGGTACAAGACACGTTTACTCAAGCTTTGGGAAAAACCTTATGTATTAAAAATTTTCACAGCTGCCTCTGAGTTAGGGTGCTTTATCAGTTCATAAGGAATCGCCCCTGTCAGTCATTTAAGACTACTGTGAACTAATTTAATAGGTTTTACAAGTCTGAGTGCCATATATTCTTAATGATTGCTTTTCTGTTTAAATCTTCTGTTATTACAAGTAATAGCAGGATGACTTTTCCCTCCATTTCTTCCTACTTTTTCGTGTTTTGCCGTCAACGTTGTGGTTTAGGTGCTCAATTTTTCTTCGTCGTACTTGTTTTAGTGGGCTGTGCTAATCTCTGGATATCTCTTTCCTACGGTCAAAAAAAGGCCATTTTGTTGCTAGAGCTGTGGTTTTGCCTTCTGTCAGGAGTGTTACAAATTCCCATCTCTGTTGAACTCCTGGAGTAGTTCTTCCACCCGGTGTTTGTCAGTGGACAGGATTTGATGTCTGGCATTTTGGGGTAGTCGCTGCTGAGGTCATTTATCCTGTGGCAGTTGGTAACAGGTTTTTTCCTGTGTTCTACGCCCGTGGTGTAATATTCCTCTGGAAGTTTTAAGTCCCTTCTCCAGTCGTCATGCAGAATGGGGAAGGCTGACATCACAGGTTCAGTGGGGCAAACGGTGCACGTGGGTGTATCTTCTCCCCAGCTGCGCGGCTGTACCGAGAGTGTGCGGAGAAACTGGTGACACAGTGCAGCAAAAATGTGCTGTCAGGAGGACTTGCTGGGACCAAATACTGCTTTACTTCCCCATCTCAATCCATTTCAAATGCCTCGCTTCTGCCTTTTTATTTTAATAAAGCAAAAGAACAAATTTGTTCCTTAACACAATTGTTTCATTATATCCCGCAGCTCATATGTTTACAGCGTGTACAACCGAGAGAGATTAGGTGTGGGGGAGAATGGAAAAGGAAACCTCTGTGTCCCTCATGTGCTTTAAAACGCATCTCCTTGTATTTCTAAGGTGCCCTAAAATGCTTTTTCTTTAATGAGTTTTTCTGTGTGGGGTTTTTCTACTTTCTATTAAATTAGTGGGGCTATTTTTGTTTGGGGTCTTTTTGGTTGTGTGTTTTTATTTGATTTTTTTTAATTTCGCTCCAGTGTAGATGCTTTTCCATGGGGGAGAAAGCTGGGTGTTGCCTTGAAAAAGCAGGGAGAGGTCCCTCTGTCTCCCTGCTTTCCCTGTGCTTTGTGCGTATTGGCACTTCATTTGCCCGTTGTCTTTTATGAATTGTGTGGATTTGATATCATCATTCCAACTGGGAATGAATGAGGAGAATGAGATAATGCTTCCTCCAAGGTGTCTGTTGCTGCTCTGCTTCCTACCTCACCTGGTGAAACTGCAGTCTCATAGCTGCCACGGCAAGTGTCTACTTGTCACCAGTGGCAAGGATTTAATTTTAGACTTTTTTTGAGCCATTATTGCTGCTTTGTGGCTTTATAGTTTTAGTCAAATTCACAAGGATGCCTGTCCTATCTAGAAAATATTCAAGAAACCTGCGTGTGAATAGGTCTCACAGAATATTTGGCAGCAGCTGGAGGAGATGCTTCTAAAGGGCAGCAGTGTGCCATTTTGACTCTTGAGGAAAAGTGGCAGTGTGGTGAGCATTTGTGGGCTTTTGTTATTTGCCCTTTAGCCAGAGGGAAGTGAAACTAATCAATATTTTTGTTATGAAAGTAAATATTGGAGTATAAAGTGAATAAGAGGCACAAATCATGGCAATTATTGGGTCTTTCTTGAAAAGTTTTTATATTTCATTAACATGTCTTGTTAAATGCAAACAGACTGTTACACTGTGGAACGCATCGTTGGTTAGGAGAAGAGAGCATTTGCATTTCACAATTAGGATAAAGGACAGTATTTCAAGGCACAGGATGAGCTGGGGTTTGTCCCTTGATAACTGAATTTGACAGCATAGCAGCTGTGCTGGAAATAACTCTATGCAGACAAGTTCTTCTGCAAAGCTTTGTTTTTCTTTATCTCTAGGGCTACTGTGTTTGGAATGCACTTGATTCAGCTGTCCAGAAAATACAAGTGAAGCTTTTTATAATTTTATAAATGCAAAACAACAACAAAAAACCCCCCTGAAACGTAGGTTAGGGATGATTGTGACCTGATGGTACTAGTTAAAATTAGGACTGTTCAGTTGGTTTTGTCATGTCCTGTCCTCTGTCCGTCCCACCCCCAGTCCTAATTCTAGGTTAAATTTTCACCTTCATTTCAGCCATATCTGCACAAGGAACTTAAGTGACCTCTTTTCCTGCATTGAGTCCTGGAGCTTTTCCTAACAATGTTCCCGTCACTGGCCTGGATTTAATGGGGTTAGAAACCACCTCCTCTGGTAGGATGCATCTCCCCCAGCTTGTGCATTTAAAAATTGGATGGCTGTGTCTGGGCGTCCCCTGTAGCCGATGCAGACAAATAAGCACCTCCCAAGGGTGATAAAGCTGACCTGTCTTTAATGCTTGCCTTGGGATAAGATTAATTCCCCCCTGAGCAGTGGTGTCAGGTTTTTTTTTTTCCTTGGACTATAAATGTAATCTAGGGTTGAGTAGCTTGCATTTACGTTTCTGACACAAATAGTAATGAATGTGTAGCTCAAGGAAAAAAGCATCCGTGTTTGCAGGTGAAATAAATTCTTTTCTAAACTCTAGGCACAAAAAGATTGAGTTCCGGAAGGCTACAGGATTTCATAGCTAATCAATGCTTAATTTTCTCCCCTCACAGAGGAGATCTTTTACCTCGTATTGAGCTCTGAAAGTCTCCTTTGTCGCTCTGGAGAAGAATTGGTGAGGCTGCAGGGACTGGGATGTGATTGAAATTGCTGGTGTAATGGCTCTCATGTAAACTGAGGGTGGGTTTATAGCCCCGATTTACATGGGTGAAGTATGGCAACAAAAGCAAATGAGCAAGATGCTGTTTTCCTTTCCCGACCCTGGCTGTTGCGTACCTGGGGGCATCTCCGAGCATCCCCGAGCATCCTCGGAGTGAGGCATCTCCGAGGCTGCAGGAGAGCAGGAGGAGGTGGTTTGCAGGCAGGCTTTGCTGGGTTGAGACAGTGTGGTGGAATCGGCCGTCTCTCTTGTGGAAATAGATAAAATGCTGTTAAAATGGCTGTGCTTTGGTTCTTTTCACTTTGTGCATCCCGAATACTCACGAAGAAGCTGTCACAGAGAAACATAGTGGAGGTTTCTCTGAATGTGCTGGGCCTGTTGGGGCAAGAGCTTGTTTTGCCTTGAAAGCTTAGCTGCAGCAGAAGATTAAAGGCAGTTAGTGAATTATAAGCATTCAATAATTTCTAATCTATAGTATCTGAGGGGCCAAAGTTCAGTGAATGTGACTTTATAACTGTCTCGCAGCTCAGTGGTTGGTATTGGGCAAGTAGAGCAAAGATTAATCATAGGATTGATCTTTTCTTGGTATTAATTTTCCATGCTGGGGTGGGATGCATTTGTAGAATCGGTGGTTTGGGTTCCCTCCTGCCCTCCAAATTCAAGATAAAGTTGGACATTTGGTGCTGCTCTCACTTATTAGTATTTTAAACTGGAGTGGCTGAGGTGATATGTACTCTTACTGCTGTCAAGCAATGTCTCTGCTGTGTTTGACTCCCTTGCTCTTACAATGTCTGTTCTAGAATTGGAAAAGTGCATATTTTCCTTTGGTTTTGCAGCCTCCATCTAAACAGCTGCTTTATTCGAAGGAGAAAGGACATCAGAGGGCTTCAGCCATTTCGCTCATCAGGAAGGTTTGGGTACTAAAAACACAACAGGGAGTCTGTATGTAGCTGCTGAGAGTTCAGCTCATCTATTTCATTAAGAAAGAAGCTCTTTAAGTTGTGACAAGTCAAACCAGTTCTGAACATTGCCATGTCATTGTTTATGTCTCTGCCTTTAATGGCTGTTTATTTATTTCCTGTGCGTACATTCATGAAGGCAAATGTTTTCCATTTTCCAGCCACTATTTCAGTTATGTGGTCAGTGTGGCTTGTGTTCTCGTTGGGCAAAATATGAAGCACGATTCTCGCTGAAAACCACACGATCATTTTGGAAGAACATAGTATTTTTCTGCGATGTTCAAAAAGAAAGCCTTTTTAGCGACCTACCTTTTGCTTAAGAATTAATGGCACCTGTTCTTTGGCATGTCTCTTGTCTGAATTCTGCAGTGCCTCAGCTGCTGCGTGGCATGTAAATTTCTACAGCATGGAAAAATAGCACAAAACTTGATTTGACTTCAGTGGAAGAGCAGTTGCGTGTGTATTGGTTGAGAATTTCTAAGGGTTGGCAAGATAAAAATCTTATCTCAGTTCAGATAAGGGGTAGCTATAATTCAAAGCAGGCAGTGCTAGTTTGGTCAACTGTCAGAAGGGCCAAATTTCGTGGTGATGCAAGCTCTGAATGCAAAGGATGCTTTTTTTTAATTGCCTCTGTCTTTAAAAGTCTTTCTCCTGCTGTGGATGCCACTAGAAGGCCCAGATCCCCAGTCTGTTCCCAATGGTGCTCCTCTGCAAGAGTCATTATGCTTTACTAAAGAAGCCCCGTGACAAGCTCTGTGTTTGAGGGTGGTGGGTGGAAGTGCAGGAATGAGAAAAGAATCAGAAACAAGAGTAATCCTTATCGTTTAGGGGTGCTAGTGATAAGGAATAGCTGCTACCACAGCAGTGAAAATTGAGAACCATGGAGAAGCAGTAGAAAATGGTGATGACAGTGATTGCTGCTGCTGCTGCTTCTACTGCTGGTGTAAGCAATTAACACTTTTCATTTTGGATGAAGCCCAGTCAGTAGCATTTTCCAGAAAAGGGATGATTCTGACCTACCACCCCTTTGATCAAATGCTTCTACAAGCAAGCGTACAAAGTAAGTTATGGTGCACAATTCTTGGAGTGAGTAAACAGGGAAGTACTCTTCCATTGCTAGTAATTCTTTTTAGTCCTTGGTTCCTGCCTCTATATCCTGAGTTTCTTTTTTTCTTGTTTCTGTGCTGTATGTCTTCTCTGATGTTTCTGTGTTTCTGCTCTCTGCTCCCTTTACGTCCGCATGCTCTTATTCCTTTGGGACGACAGCTCTGATAGAAGTGGATGTTGCGGTGGCACCCTTCAGCCAGACGACGTTTACTGCCGTGTCGAAGTGGGGTGATGTGGAAGCGACGAGCAGAAACAGAACCAGATGGTGAACTGCTGCCAGAGCTCTGGGCGCTGTAGCAGAGATCCGCTCGCAGCCTGGCTGCCTGGCGAGTTGCTGCAAGGGGGCGAAGGAGTTGTCGACTGAGAAGTAGGGCACATCTGGGGTCATACAGCTGTTCCTGCCCTGCCTTGTCTCTCGCTTGAATCTTCTCTTTCGGCTTGCCTGCGCTTGCAGTGTGGTGGAAGTTGGCTTGTTCTGTAAATTAACAGATCTTTCTGCTTCTGTGCACATCCTCTGGCGCTTTATGGCGCATCCCCGTAGCTTTGCTGGCATGCAGTGCAGCCCAGAGCTAAGGAGGTGTTGACACTTTGGAGGCCAAACCTCTCGTTACAGTTCTGCGATGCTCTTTTGCAGATGTCTTCTACTTAACTGGTGGCTACTTGGACTGTGCTTGTGTATTCTCCTTAGCTTCATGATTATTTTGACTGGACATTGCCTTTTTTTGTTTAAACACTGGAATGGATTCAAAGCCTTCCTTTTAAACACGCTGCAAACTGGAAGCTGCTTGTACCTTTGCTGTATTTATTCATTTACTGCAGTGCTAGGAACTCGCTTTCCTCTTAAAAGACTATTCTCCTGAATTAGAACAAAATTTTCTTGGAAGCCAAATGCAAAACAGGTACAATTTAAATTGCAGGGAGGCAAAAAATGTTCCGTCTGAGCTGTGGGAATGACAGCTGCCCGGGAAAAGTTAATACTTCCAAGTATTCCTAACTTGGCTTCTATATCATCAGTGATTATTTATGCCCTATCAACTTGAAGTTACTTTATCTGAAGTTTGTTGAGTCAGAATGGTGTCTTACTGCTTTTATTGTATCTCCTCTACTTGAATGTCACCTCATCTACTAGTTACTAATTCCCTTTCCAACACTTTCCATCCCTCATCTCTTTTTTGGCTTGCCAGACAGCACTGCAGAACTCTCAGACTTGCTTTCCATTTGAAGTCGTTGCAGCTCAGTTCGCAGCCAGGCTTTGCAGTATTAGTCTGGAAAACCTTTGGTGAAAGTCTGGCGCTGAGTGGTGAAGCAGATGTGGCTGTCTTCATTCAAGGGACGTGCTGGAGTCAAATCCAGCGCATGCTTTTATGCAGGTGCTGATACAGATAAGGACACTGGCAGGTTTCTTTGCTTTCCTTCCTTACGCAAGATTTCACGGGCTTATTCTTTTTTGCCCCACAAACTGCTGTCTATTTCAAAAGTTACAGAGAAATATTTCAAACAAAGGAAGGATACAAAGCACAGAAATATAGTTTAAGCAACTAATTAGAGGTGTAGGGCAGAAGGACTTACTCGTTTGGAAATGTACAGTATGCCAAGCTCTAATTAAAGGCCTTGTAAGTTTCTTGTGTTTTTCGTCATGTTGACTATAAAAGGAATTTTGTGATAACTCACCTTCACGGACAGAGGAAATTTTGTAGTGTAGATGAGAGTGTCTGAAAGGGAGAGAAAAAGGTAGGCCTGGATATAATTGAGTAAGAAGTTATTCTTGTCGGTTTTTTTCCTAGGGGAATGTCTGCGTGTGCTTCTGAAAGAACTTTCTTCTAGTTATCTTCACTCCTAGGATTTTGTGTGACACTAGGGGTGGCAGTGGAAGGGGAGGCTGGCAATGGTTGTGTTTTCTTGAGTAAGGAACTAGGAGAGAAGAGAATGAGAGGTTGAAAACAAGTAGATGTCTTGTCAAGGTTGGGGATCTCATTTGAACCTAAATAGCAAAATTCTTGGTTTAATCGTGTGCTCTTCATTCAAAGGTTTCCAAGATAAGTAACTAAAAGAGGAAAGCTGCAATAGCCCTCTTTGTGGATGACATGGGGACAAAGGCGGGGGGGGGAATTACATGTTGAATTTCATATAAAGGTTTAATGGCAGTTAGGATTATAGGCAGAATCTTCTGTCTCTGTCCCAGAGATAAGCTTGTAAGTTCTATGCTCAGTTAATGTTATTTTCGTTTCTCTGTAGGTGTCACAGTAGCTTGGAGCTAATGGCCACGAGAGCGCCGCTGCACCCAGAATCCCTCGTGCAGCCGATAGCTCACTCTTTCTCCATTGCCAAGCAGCCCGTAAGGGAATATTGCTGGGAAAACCCCATGGGTTAGCTGGATAAACTGGTGAGCCTTAGCTCCAATTACAGGCTGGAGGTCGAGTGCTTTTTTCTTCCAGATTTTGGGGTATAGGGAAGGGGGGGGCTACAGAAGATGAAGTTTTGAGGGGAGTAGTGTGCAGGGAGCTTATGCAGATGAAGCAGCTTGGAAGAGCAATGAAGTGTGTAGCCATGTTGGGTTTTGGCAATTGAATGTAGATTTTGATTCAGTTTCTTCATTATTACTCTCTCCCTCAGGTAACTCAATGCATCTACGCTTGTAATGTTGTCTGCAGAAAGTTTTAAGAACGCGTTATAAAGCAAAAACAAATTCTGAAATACAACAGCCTCGCTTGGTGCTAAGAAAACAAATTTTAAAAAATACATTTTTGTTGAAGGGGAAGTAGAGTTTTTCAGACCATGAAATCACATTTTATCCTTGTGCTAAGGTTTGAGACAGCATAAAAGCCTCTTTAAAATGTTTACCTTGGAGTTGTGTTGGGAAGAATATCATATAGACCAGATACACAGTGTATTTGCCTGATGTTTTAAGTTAAAAATGGGTTTCTGACTTCTTTTAACTTTACAAATTGCCCTGCTTTAATTCTTTAAATTTTTTTTTTTCGTAAGCCAGTTCATGTATTAAATTGAAATCTGTACAAATTACAGTTAATTATAGTCAACTCAGTGAGGCCTAAAATAGGTCATATGCAGTTTGGAATAAGATTTCTCAGAAATAATTAAATCTGTTTGGTTCGACCTGATACATTCAGAGGTAGTTTCATGACTTCCCCTGGCTGCTGTTCTTCCATTTTGTTCTTGTGTGCCATTACCTGAATGCCAAGGAGGAAGACGTGCTGTTTACTGTCATAGAAAACAGCTAACGCTGAACTCGCCTCATTCCTTTATTATATTTTTTTTCCCCCTGGAGTTGCATTTTGAATCCTGACTTCCAAGGGACCTTTCCATGCTGTTTGGAGGGGATAATGACTGAGCTGCCTTTGGTGAGTCAGCAGAACCCGGTTAACCCTCTCCCAGCATGGCTAGCACCAGCCTGGGGTACAGTGGGTTTTTGTTTGTAGGTGATGCACGGTCCGTGGCTTCTTGTTGTGCTTCATAGGAATTAGCGCTTTATGCCAGCTTCTTTTAAATGATTCTAAATGCTGCTGAATTAATTACATTAAACCAACTTCACCAGTGACCTTGAGCAAAAGTTATTTCCAGCCGTGAATCCTCTGCATTTATGTACTGACTTAATGCATCCACACTTCCTCGGGTTCAGCTATTCTGCATCAACTCCTGTTTCACATACCTGCATGTATGTCCTTTATAGAAACTAGTTATTTTAATTGTATGCAGGGATATGCATGCACCTACATTTTTTTGAGCATTGTTGCAATAGGTAGTTGTAAAATTGTCTGCTGATAAAAATATAAGATCTAAAAAGCTACACGTGATGTAGAGGCTTACCTGCAGGTAAACCTAAGAATTTGTTTTGAAAATAGCTGTATGGACTTGGGTTTATTCATTCTGTTTCCTGACCAAGTATATCTGCAGTGTAAGTAGTATGGGTTCCTCTTTTTTTTTTTTTTCCTTGCACGAACCTGGGAGATCTGTAAACCCAACTGTGTCTTCCTCCTGTTCTCTCCTCCCTCACTAACCCCAATTTCGGCATAACCATTGGGAACAGAGTCATGGAGCCCACTTGCACATTCAGGTAAGCCTGAGACTTTAAAATCTGTCCTGAGTACTGCAGCCCTCCTATTGCTCCCAGTGGATTAGCTCTTGGGAAGTAATTGAACTAAGTAGGCAGTTCTGTTGACCTGGTTTTGTCCTTAAAGTAAGGAAGGCATAGCTGACCTTGAGCAGCTTTCAGAGGCTGCGCTGCTGAGCAGAAGGCTGTTTATGTTGAGTTACTTCTAGGGATAAAGCTGCGGTTCGAAAGTTGTCCGTTGCGAAGAAGTACTGTTTAATGCAGTTCAAAATGCACATGCAGGAACCGGTAGGAGATGCCCCATGGAGCAGCCAGTCTTTAACTTGCAGCTGACGTGAATCTGATCTGGTACACGTGGCTGTAGAGGGCTGAATTTCTCCCAGTTGTGATCACCTGAGGTATGTTGGTGGTGTTCTTTTGGTGCTCTTTAGCTTTGCACACACGTGCCTACCGGTATGTGGTGGTTTTTGATCTGTAGCTCAAGTCACAGAAGAGGTTCAATGAAGAGCCCTGTCTACCTGTAAATGATTTTGGGAAATCGGCATCGTGGAAGGTAAAACACTGGGGCGTTGAGGTGGTTTTGCTTCAAATTTTATTGAAAATTCACCGAGTACAAAGTGCATTTGTTTTCCCTTGGCAGACATCACTGCCAATGGAGAACCTTTACATACGCAACCTCACTATGGAGCCTTAGTTCCTAAAGGGGTCTGTCTTGCGCTTTAATGACCCCTGCTGATTAGGCTTCTATTGTTGTTTGCCTTGTCTTTCCAGTAGGGCTATTATGTTTGCTAATTGATCATAACTTAACAAACTAAGCTTGGAATAAGAAAGGCTTGAGCAGTTGAATTCTCCTTTCCGTAGGAGCGGGTTCACGTGAGACAGTTAACGATGTCATTCTGCTAAAGCTTCCAAATAGATTGATAATGATTTCCCATCCTTGAATAGTTCAGTCTGCGGCCTTTTTATTTTCAACTTGTGTATTTGACAGCTGTGGTTTAGCAGGGTCTCTGAGGAGAGGGAAGCAACTGGAACAGTCTAGATTTAAATTTCTAGCGGTGTTGAGTCTGTTACGGTTCTCCCCGTCCCACAGGACTATATAAGCGTGGGGCTGAGCTTTGCAAGATGCTGCTTGTGCACCACTTGCTGCAAAGCCACGAGCAATTCTCAGTGAATTTGGTAAGGGGCTGTGTTACCGTTACAGTTAGCCACGGGTCTACATTTTTGCCAGAGGAGAGGAAAAATTTATAGTCCCTGTTTACTTAATGGCAGGTCAAGAGGCCGGTCCTGCAAATCGTTTCTCATTGTAGTCACTTCTATATGGAAAATTTTGTAGGAGATTGTGTCCAGGTTTTTCTTCTCTTCATCTTTTCTTGTTTCCTTGTGCCGTTCTTTGAACTTCTAACGCCGTAGGCCACAGAGACGTTTTGTGGAGAATATAACCCTAGAAAAGAACACTTGGTCGAAGCAACTTGTGCAAGAGAAATGCTCTCTGTAAGAGGAAATCATTCATGGCTTTTAGCTCTTTAAAAACCCATCCTAACACTCCTGCTGGGTTCCTTTCACTGTAAAGTAATGCAGAGGATTAGTCAGCATCATCTAATTAGGCAGCGGCAAAGGAAAAATTTTGTTTAACCGTCTCTGCCCTGATCCGGTTTCCATTCACAGGACTTGCCCACTGAAACCAAATGCAGTAAGGACAGCTTATTGATGGCGTTTGAAATGTCGGAGCGAGCGCAAGGTGCGAGGCATACTTAAATGAGTTTTGCACCCGAGGAGGAAATTCAAGGTCATCCTGTGCAGTTCCTACACCAAAACAGTCTTCCTGTGCTCCCTGTGAGCCTGCAGGTAGCTGGAGTACCTCGGGGTTTCTTAATAGCTCTGGCTATTTGAGAGCTTCGATTCCACTCCATCCTTCTGGAAAGGATAGGAGTGACAGAGTTGCTGGAGAGCCTTTCCTTCCCACTCCTGTAAGTCTGAGCTGCCGGCTTAGCAATGGTACCTGGCAGGCCTGAAACTGGAGAGAGTGTCTTGGATTCTTCTCGGGCAGGCTGACGGTGGAGTCTCGGGATCCAAGAAAACTGCATTTTACAATATAACAGGAGAAGTGGCTTGTCTTTAGGGGGTTTGTCTTGGCCCTTCACTTCATAGAAGCACTTCAGCACATACTTAACGGCATGTAGACCTACGTCTTATGTCCTGAACAGCATTCTCTGACTGGGGACCTTGCTGAGGAATGCTGACACCCCAGTTCACGTTTGTATATGAGGGCAAGCTGGATTTTACTTCTTTCCCAGTGGTTCGCATAAGATTACTTACAGCTGAGGAGTTTGGGAAGAACAACTCAGCCTTTTCTGAGTACGGATTGTTACCATGAAGTTTTGCCAGTTGGGGCATTGGGTCTGCATAAAGGAAGAAATTAATCTTTTCCTATTGAGCTTTAAAAGCAACAAAAAAGCAAACCATTTTTTCTTATTAGAACAAGGATTTTTACACGCATGTAGCTGGCACGAGACACTTTTAAACAAAAGACATCGCTGTAGGTGATATATCATCTGCAATTAACTGAAATAGCTGGGACATGATAGAGGGCAGGATAAGAGAGTTTTCTGCTTTATTCTGTCAGAATTGCTTACTGCCTTCTAGTGGGAAGTGATGTTGTTGATTGAATCAGCCTTATTGCTGGTATTGATAATGAATTAGTAAATCGTTCCGAAGCCGTTATGACTTTTTGCGACTTCCAGTTTAAAGGTAGGTCCTTGAAACTGAGCCCCCGGGCCGTCTGCTGGGGCAGGAAGGACACGTATCCAAAAAGCACTGGTTAATTTAACTGGATCGTCCATTTTGGTGGCTGTGAGTCTGTCTGGCTGCTCTGACTCTGTCGCACAGATGAGAAGAGAGAAAACTTCCCTCCTTGTTGGACAGTTGATGAGGAGATCTTATGAGGAAAGAGCTGCTGGGGAGTGAAGAGTGGGAGACTTTGACAAGGTGGCTGCAGCCTTGGGATAGTTTTGCCTCGCTGGAGGGGATGAGGTGTAGCGGAGAGGGAGCGTGCGGATGGGCTTCCAGCGACCTGGGCGAAAGGAGCAGCTGGGAGTGAGCTAAATGACAAAAAAGAAGCGGCAGAGTTTGAAGAAGTGAGAGAAATCTGATTCCATTTTACCTTTAGGCATTGTAGAAAGACTGAGGCTGGAGAAGTTATTTTTCCCTGCCTCCCACACCCCCTCAGGAACACCATCTGCAAAATATTTCTCTTTTACAGTCTGTGGAGTACCAGAGTAGATTAGAGCCTTTTTCCCCCAGACTTTAGACAAGAGATCTCTAGGGATATGTCTACCTAACTTTCCAGCCGAGCTTCCCTGCTTTCTTCCCTATTTTTCTTATTTTAAAGGAAGTTCCTCAATGTAACAATAAAAGCAATAGAACAACTCAAGGGACTGCAGTAAAAAATAACTTGTCTGACCATTGGAGACACCTTTGTAATGAGACGTTCTGCATGCAGATGAGGTCTGAGATGTTGGATGAGAATATTCCTGCTGCTGGGGCAGTGCTGGGTGTATGGCAGCGTCATGTGGGATCAGGATGACAGTTTCTGGTCCAGCCGTTCCCCTCTGCTCACCCGAGACCCCCGCGTCGGCCCTGAGCATTCTGAACCTTGACTATGGTGTTGTCTTTACGGTCTTGTCAATGTTTTGGGGTGAACTTTAGAAAGAGACCTTATTATCACAATATTTTCCCTTTGTTATGATGTTTGTTTTTTGAAGAGATAGTGGAAGAGGTACATTGTCTGAGGCAGTTCTAAGGTGAGTCACGTCTATATAAATAGAACTGCTGAGCACGTCGGATAAGCTGCAGTGTGCAGAGGACAAAAACGCTTCAGAGGAAGGAAAGCCACCTTGTTAAAATGATCACATAATTGTAAATGCCTGTCCTTTAAGGCTGCTGCCAAGGGTACCTGCCGCATCATCTTTTTTCCTTCCCCCTGCCTCTCCTTTGAGCACGGGTTCATTTTAAATTGTAATTAATGCATTTGTTAGACCACTGAAGTTTCAGCAGAAAGCGGAAGGGGTGGAGGCGGCTGCGATACAGATGTGGGTGCTGCACGTGTGCTCTTCTGTACCCTGAGTGAAAACGTGTCCTTTCCTCCTCAGAACTGATACAGGGATTGGAACCTCATTTATCTCAGGTTCCTTAATTTGTGATAAATTTGAGGGTCTGTTCTTATTTTCTCTGGTTTCCAACGATTTGCAGTGCAGGTAGAACATGACTGCAGGGCTTGACTTCATGGGGAATACTGTCTGCAAAAGAGGCACCTGGAAGTGTTTCGTGCCGGTTCAGTTATAGGTTATTTGGGAATAGAAAGCCTCTCCTCTTGCGCTGAAGTTTAGGATAGCGGGAAGAGCTCAGGAAATGGGCTTTCTAGAGGCCTCTGTTTGGACTCTTCCAAAACAGAGGGAGCCCCTAGATGTCATTGTGAAACCAAGTTTGCCGCGAAATGAGGATGTGGACTGCTTTATATATAGCGTAGTTGAGCCCATTACTGTGTCCAGCCAGGTGAAATCCCATGATGATGGAAGCTGTACAATTCTTAATTGAGGTAACGCTTAAAGTTTTTGTGTTCGCTCTTAATTTGTCACTCAGTCTTTACTTCAGTCATCTGGGACGTACGTTGGCATAAAGAAGGCTAGGTCTTGTGGGAACAGTAAGGAAGATTGCGGGTAGTGGAACCCTAGGCCCGAGTTAGATCTTAACTCATTTCCCAGGGTGTTTTTGCAGAAACACCCAGTGCATATACGGTTCCTTCTCTGAAAGGCTTTGCTTGCTCAAAGTCAGCTGCCTCCACGTGATCTGTCAAGGTTTTGTTTTCAGCCATTCATCCTTGCTCCCTGGAAAAATTGATTGGTGTGATGTGACTAAAGGCTCTGAAAAATCCCACAGTTGCCTTTGCAAATTGTTGTTCGTGGGCTCAATGCAGAGTGGGTATCTTACAGATAACATTCTTGTTTGCCGAGTTGCAGATAAACGATTTAACTGAATTCCATGAAACTGAACTGAGCGGGAGGAGTCCACAAGTCTAGTCAACAGAAAGCTGTCCCATGCCACTACCCCCGAGTGCCACGGCTATGCAGGTGCGTTGCTGTTACATCAAATCCATCCTAGCTGCAGGTTGCCTTTTTTTCCCCCCTCCCAGTTCCTTTTTTTCCATATATTATACCAGACTGGGTGAATTGTTAACAGCTCTTGAGAGTCTGTGAGCCTGTTTGCCTCAATAATCTGATCAAGGGAGGAACAGCGGGATTGTTTCCTTTTACTCATTTTCAAAAGAAGAGAAGCATGTCTTACTATTGCTGGGTTCCCTTTGTTTTTTTTAAAGTAGGCCAGCACTAAAAATGGAAGTCAAGAGCCCAGAAATTTCTTTTGATTAGCTGAAAGTTTGCAGAACTCTGTGCAAAGGAGAAAGATGGGGAACATAGGCTACTGAGGACACTGCAAAACACTGAAATAATACGTCTGTATACTCAGATGCCACATAATGCAAGAACTTGCGACTCCAAGGCAAATATGAAAATGAAATTACAGTCTCCCAGTAATATGCAAGGTGGGTTTTTTCTGTAATCTTTATTGGATTTTTCTCTTTTTGCTTGGCTCATGTTAAAAAGGCCTCTCAAGCTTCTGTTTGAATGCATGGGTTGTATATATTTCTTAATTTCGGCAGCCTTTCTGTAAAGAAGTACTGGGAGAAGAGCAATGTTTTCTCCTTTTTGCAAGTTCTTCAAGATTATTTTTTTGAAGGAACAATGTTCCCCTCCCCCTTCCTTCTACTTCTGTTTTCTTCTGTATGAGTGTTACGATAATCAAAGATGATAAAAATATATGGCATTTTACAGAAGGGAATTTGAAAATTTGTATCACTTTGTGAAGGTTCTCTCTTAGGTGCATTGTGACACACCCAGGAGAAATTTTTAAGGAGATGATTGCTGGCTTAAAAATTCAATAGGATTCTTTTTTTTTAAAAAAAAAAACCAAACCCCAAACAAATGCCAGCTCTCTTGCATCTTGTATATTTCTTCTAAATAGAGTCACAAGAAAAAGGTTGAACCCTTCCAACATCAAACATGAATTTTGCTTTCGTTGTCAATATGATTCAGTTTGGCATGAAAACCAGAGAGACCACGTTTATATGGTAGCAATAACGTTGGCAGGAGCAGAGTAGGAATTCGCCCGGTTTGATTATGACCAGAAATGTGATTTAAAAAAAATACTCCAGAATGTTACGGGTCCTGTAGTATTCTTGTATATAGCCCACCTTAAAGGGCAAAAAACCGAATCGTTTGGCAGGAAATCCCTAAAGGTTTGTAATATGAGAATAAATCTGTGATTATTCTGTGTTCTTTGCGCAGAAATGCAGTCCCATCAAGGATAACATTTGCATTGGTCTGCTTTAAAAGCTTCAGTGAAGATAAAAGAAAAATCCTGTCTTGGTAGCGTGGGATCTGTAATGTGAAGGAAGCCAACAAAGCTGGTGCATTGTTTCAGCTTGTGTGTGTAGCATTTTGTGCATTTCTTTGTGCATCTTCTTCCTGAAGAAAAACACTGCCTGGCACAAGTTGAGTGAAAAAGGTTTTCTTGCCAGCTCCAAGAATGGGCTGCTTTCATTGTGATCTGAAATGTGCTTTTGTGCATTGTTCTAGCAGGCATCTCGTTCAACTTCTGCGCTGAAGCCAAAGCTTGAATAAAAGTCTTGCGGTGGCTTTGAAGTAAAAGAACTATCTTTCAATCTCTGAAGTGGTGTCAAACATTCTTTTTGCTGCCCAGGGAACGTTTTTGGAGTTGATGTTGTTATAGACAGGTTATATGACTGAAAGTGTCAAATCAGGTGTGTCTGCTGTGCAGGAACGTAGATCGGGAATATTTGTGGCCATTTTCCTTCACTTTTTCTTCCTCCTGTCTGTGACAGTAAAATTATGCCAAGTGATTTTTATGTGGCCTTCTTTGCATTAAATAGTTATGCGCTTTTTCCGCTTTGGAAGCGAGATGTTGGGAAGTCACTTGGCATTGGGATTGAGATTACTGAGGAATGTAGCTGTTGCTGGTTTGAAACTTCCCCCTAAAGATTTATTTGGAAACATTATTTTTGTCCCTAGTTTGTCCAGTGGATCTTTTTTAATTTGTTACCTCTTCAAAATTGTATTCTAAGCTTAAAATGTAAGGTCTGTTACTACACGATATTTCAGTTTGCAAGTTAGAATTGACGTGATAATATTAGACCTTGTGCTGTGTTGCTGCGCTGCACCAAAGCATAGGCTGGTAACTCAGGGATGTCCAAATCACTCCTACTGACCTTAGAGCTACAGACTCTGAAAGAAGTTTTTAAGGCTTTATTCAGTTAGATTTGTTTATGAAAAGAAGGCTTATGGCCGAATGAAGCATGAAAGTATCACGAGGTTTACTGTTCTATCAAATTGAGAGGCACCGTTTAAAAGGCAGCAATTCAGTAGCTGTAACTAAAGGTCAATATGTTGGTCTGTGTATACTCGGGGAGAGGTAACGTACCGCAGAAGCGATGAGGAAGGAAAAGGCATTTTGGAGGTACTGGTTCACAAAATTGTGTGGGGTTTGCACTAAGTGAACCTGCTGAGCCGCATTTTTCCATAAATTACGGTGTTTCAGCATGCCCAAATTTTTCTTTTGAAGAGCCTTCTCCCTATTTAGAGGCAAGTTTTTTCTTATGTCTCTAACTTCCATTATAGTTTGGGGTGGGTTTTCTCTGGTGTGTTGCGTGTTTTGTGGGTTGTTTTTGGGTTTTTGTGTTTTTTTTTTTTTTCCAGTTTAGGGAGGTTCCCCCCCCAGTGCTACCTCTCCAGGTACCTGCCGAGTTACGTAGCCTGTTGTTGTATAGAGCCTGTCTGCAGACCTGTCCGAACAGGGCTTCTCAAGTAGACAGTAATACTGTGGCTTGCCCTGTTGTGCTCTGCGAAGGATGGGAGGTCCAGCAGCTGAGGATGCAGCTGCTGTGCTCAAACACAGAGCCATTCTGGTGAAAATCCTTGTTTCTCAGTGTTTGGCATTTTCCTTTTTTCCCCTGAGTGTTGTAGGTTACCTTGTCACAGGGGGAAAGGGGCAACAAGAAGAAAACTTGGCAATAACATCCTTTAAATCTTTATTAAAACCACTCCTAATAAAACTATAAATATTTTTAGAAGCACTTTCCCTGAGCATCTGTCACTTTCCACACTCCTCTTTCTAATAAAAAGGCATTTGAAGTCCATTTCGTTTTCATAATCTTCATTTAAATGCAGTCCCTTGAACTATACAAGTGATAATTGGATACACAATTTACTAGTTCTGGAATGCTGGGTGTTTGGCACTAACAGAATTTGAATTAAATCAGCTATGAGTTCTCCTATTTGGTCTGCGAAAGACAACATCTCGGCGAGCTTTTCTTTAGTGATTTAAAGTTATGGCAATGGTCTTGATTTAATGTGCAAACACCTTCTCATAGGTGAGCCTAGGCTGCATATTTAAAGCAAATCCACAACCAAAATCTAATCATCTGGAGAGCTTGTAGCGAGCATTAGAAGCCTGAAAAATAGTTATATGCGTAAGTGGTGCAATACATCAGTAGAGCTTACATTTTCTTTGTTTTAGAGTATTTTGATTTCTAGAAAGCTTATGGTAAAATATTTTTCTAAAAATTCCTTTTGTAAAAATTATTCTGTTTTCCTGATAATAAAACATAGGGTGAGGAGAAAAGGATATTACTGGCACTGCAAATTTGAGACCTTTTGCAGGGGTACCGGTTCTGGTTTACTATCACAGCTGTTAAAGCATGGAGTTGTCAGAAACACCCAAGTAATAATTTCAAGGTACTTGAAATCTACCTGGTGCTTCCCGGAGAGTCATCCCACAGGAGTTCTTCAGAGTGTCTTGTTTTCAGGCTGGAAGCATGAAGGTATTTAACAGTTGCGTAGTAGCATAGTACATGTTTCCCAGGGAAGTTGTGGAGGCCCCATCCCTGGAAGTGTTTAAGGCCAGGCTGGATGGGGCTTTGAGCAACCTGCTGTAGTCAGAGGTGTCCCTGCGCATGGCAGGGGGGTTGGAACTTGATGATCTTTAAGGTCCCTTCCAACTCTAAGCATTCTATGATTCTATGTTTCAAGGATATTTATAAACAAGTTCTGTAACGCTTCCCGGATGGAGTGGTCATCTCCTGCTGAGGGGGTGCTGGCGACAGTGGTGATATTCCAGGGATGGCTTTGGAGAGGCAGCGCTCCAGATCCAGGCTGGCTTTGTGTTGGCACAGCGCTTCACCCAGTAGGAGCTTATTGCCGGTTCTGTAGCAGCATTGTGAAAGAATTGCACTTGGTTCTCCAACTTTGCTTCTTCAATTTGTTCTACCACAAGCATAAAAGGAGCATGTGGCTCCTCCACTTGGAGTTTTTGTTGCGTGGCCTTTCAGTTTCGTACAGTAAGTGTCAATCTGCATGTTCAGGTTTTAAAATATATTTTTTTGGGGGGGGGGGGCGGCACACACACACACACAACACATGACGTTTTTCAGCTGGTACTTTTATTTATATTCAAAGAGTAGTCTCCAAATCCTTATTGTGCCAAATGCACACTCTTTTTTATAAAAATACTCATCTGTAAATATTGATTATGATAACTTCTCTGCACCAAATTACAGCTTGCCTATGCCAGGGCATGATTCACCTCCTACTGTATGGCAGTTGCCACCCAGGAGTCTGGCACTCACGTTTCTTTTTATAGACTTGAACACACTGAATTTTTCTCTTCCGTTCCTCTTACAGAAATTGTGAGTCCCAAGACATTTTAAAGCTGCGAGTGGATTGTTGAGACTTCAACTGGGGCAGCCTGTTGCTCCTTGAAAGAAATCACAAGGTGTCGTGTCTGAATGTTCACCTGTGTGATGGGATAAATAGGCACAAGAAGTGACTCCAAATTATCGGTGCCCTTTGAATTCCCCTGGGAACACGTCTGGCTTCATGTGGTCATGGCCTTAACCTGCCATATCGTGACCCTGTTGAGGCGCTGTGGGGAATCGGGTCCTGCTCACAACACTGTTGTGGGAGCCCTGCACCGGGGGCTCCTGTTCTTCCCCTGCCCCCCAAAGCTACCTCACTTCCCAACCAAAATTCCCAGTCCTTAGTGTTGCACTGAGAGTGTGATGTATTTGACTCCATGTGTAATTCCTGCACTGCTGTCCCCTTTAAAAGGGAACTGGAGGCAAGCTGGGTCTTGCTTGATGTGATGGTGGTGGACGTCACTAGGGGTACGTGCTGTTGGAGGTCTGCTCTTCAGCCGCCCCGGGATTTACCGCAGAAGACGACACGTTTCTCTGATGATGCATAGCGTGCTATCCTGCTAGGTTGTTTAAAGTTGTGCTGCTTTTGGGACGAGTTAGATACTCCTGTCCGTTCCTAGCCTGTGAAAAAATTTACTTGTTACTTGTTTGGTTTATATTAGTTTCTAGAGGTGAGTTTAAAGAGCTTATTTTGGCTTGAGAAAACGTGCAGGAGGCTATGAAGTCTGCCTTCCTTTCTGGCCCCACACGATGATTTCTTTTTTTTGTTCTTGCTGCTTCACTGAGGGAGAGAAATCTGTACTGGTGAACCAGCATGGACCGTGGGATATGGGGAAACAGAACTGGCACTTCGGAGACCTGGACTGTGATCCCGTGGTAGCTCACTGTGTGTGCTCAGACAAGTCATTTAA
This sequence comes from Chionis minor, assembly GCA_013398295.1. NCBI lineage: Eukaryota > Metazoa > Chordata > Aves > Charadriiformes > Chionidae > Chionis > Chionis minor. The sequence goes on along the minus strand of VZSF01000828.1, from coordinate 462,687 downwards.
TGCCCTGTCCCTTTGTTTGTCCTCTGGCTTTTCTGTGCAAACTCTTCTGTTTTGTGAATGTTTCTGCTGCCACTATGGAGTTTGGGCTGTGCTTGGGACTCCTAGATGCTATTGGAACTAACTTCCATTGGATGGAAAAAAAAAAAGTGATTTTATTTTTCTTATTAGTTGGTGTTTCATGATGGTGAGAACTCAAGCACTAGATCTTCTCCTGTGTTCTTTTCTGATTTCCTAACACATCATTTGAGAGTTGTAGTACACCTGAAGCTTTGTAGCTGTTGAGCACTCGAGTCTGTGGAATAGATGCTGGAAGACGGGAGGTCTGTTTAAAATAACTTGCGCTGAGTATCTAAAGAAATCCCGTCCCTGCCACCCCGAAAGACTAGGGTGTAAGCCTTGAGCCAGGTCTGCTGGGGTAGAGGGCTTTGCAGGAAGCGTTGTGTTTTGCAGGTTACGCTGGATTCCTTCCCTTTAATTTGTGAAGAATTTGATTTATGCCAACAGCAGTTCTTGACAAAACTTACAAAATAATGAAAGCAAGTTTTGTGAAGCGAGAGGTCAGCCGAACCAGTGAGCTGGCTTATGGGAGAGCACTGCTTTCCCATGTGCGGCACGCTACAAGGGATATCAACAACAGTGCTGTCTTCTGTTGTTCTTTTACCCCAATCTGGCTGAAGTCTAATAACTCCCTGTTTCCCCCCACCCTGTGGCATCCTTTCAAGCTGTGTTCACGAGCCTTTAATTTCAAACAGTGAATGAGATGCGTTTTTAAAAAGCTGCTCAAACCCATTTTCTCTGAATCTGGAGCGAGGCAGGCAACAGGATAGCAGGAAACAGTGGGGCATCTTCTTACTCATCATCTGCAAACCGTACAAGGGTCTTGTCTTGAAAAAACCACTTGTGAACTTCAAGTTGGTGATCCTCGCTCTAGTGGTTTAAGCAGTTACCTGTGAAATCTCTGATAATAAACGTCTTAGTAGGGAGAGGAGTGGTAATAATTGTAAACGTCCCACCTCTTTGCCGAGTGAAGTCAGACCAGTGTGTGTTTTGCTAATATGTGTGCAAAAGTACTGGTTGTACCCATAACCAAGTAATCAGCTACTACGTTGTCTGAATATGTACTGCAAAAGGCTGTCCTTAAGTAAAAACCAGCCCTGGTGCAGAAGTTTGACCACGAAGACAAAAAGCGCAGCTTCTTATAGCTGTGAAATCTCCGTTTTGTTCCAGTAACTGAGAAAACGCTTTGAATTTTTTTCTGGTTTGTGTTTAATTGTAGTTACCTGGGGATTTGGGGATGTTTATACACGGCACCTTGTGGAGATGGGAGAGACTGGGTCTGTGTGTATTTTAACTGCTGTGCACCTTGTGTGCTCATTAAATTCTTGAAACTTAATGAGGAAGCAACTTTTTAGCCTAATGGGGGCAATTTCCAGTTCCTCTGTTTAAACCTTTACTATTGTGTGTTCAGGATGGAGGTTCAGAGACCCGGTGGCCAGGGGCGTTAAAGTCTTATGGTGCAAAACATCCCTGGCTGGTGCTCTCATAACTCTCCGGGATAAATTACTACTGAACTACTTCCAAGACGCACTTTTTTAAGGGAAATTTTTGGTTTAACAAGCCCTCATATTCCCTTTCCCACCAAACCAGTACCGTGATGTACCAGGAGCGTCAGGTGTTCCGGATGGACATCGGGCTGGAAAGCCGGGTGGTAATATCCTTTCCTGTGTGTCTTTTCCCCTGGCCTTAGTCCTTTTATGTTCTTGCTGTAATGTGCACCCAAGCTTCTTGGATGTTGTTCTTCGTGCAAAACTAATGAAAAATTTGCTAAAAGATTCCCTGAGCTCTTTCTCAATCATCTTTTTATTTTCTTCTGGTGCTTCATAGGTTTATTATAGTTTTAAATGTTCAGATTATACCCATAAGGAAAGTAATTAACAAAATTGTGTGCATCAATGGATTGTAATGAGAGAAAATTAGATTTGTCTTTCATCTTCTTTTCTTTTCGTTTGAAAAAAAGTGTAATCTCTTCTTCATGTTCAAAACAGCCATTTCATTCTCATTTAACTGTGCTCTGTGTTAAAGGCTTTCAGTGCTGGTTAAAAAAAATAAAAAATCCCAGAAGTTATACTTTGAGCAAATAGAGAACATATTTTTAAATGGAAAACGCTTCGGTCCAGTTCAACACAACCAGCCATTTTTCATGAAAAGATTATCATAAAAATGTATTCTGTGTTTTGTTTGTATGGTCTTGGAACGGTAGCCAGAATTAAGCCTTACCTGCCAACATCAGAAGAGTGGCTGAAGCTTAGAGCGTGTCAGCGGCTTTCCTTGGTGGTGGAAGCAGGAGTGGCATTTCTTGCTCTGCAACACTCGTGTTGTGTAATGTGTGTAGGACACATTTCCATGCATTATCCACTCCCCCCATGTTTAAAAAGCAAACCAGCCCCCGTAACAGCAAGAAGTTTCTCTGTCACCTGGATCTCGGCGATGTTGCCTTTCCAAATGTAGAATCAATGCAGCTAATGAAAGACATCGACTGACGGCGCCCATGAATATTACTTGAAGCCTCACAAACCAGAATATTCATGTGTTTATAATGTGGGAGTATAGGAGAAGTTGCAGATATAGAACTGCGACTGATCAAATAATCTCCCTGCAGGCAAAGATAAAACACTATCCCCGTGCAAGGAGGAGTTTCAACCTTATTTTGGAAGATGATGCATATTCTGTTTCTTTCATGTTGTTTGTTTGTTTGTGCCCTTTCTGTTGAGCTGGCACATTCTGCAGAGCACGGGCTGAAGTGGGACCTCAGCCCTTGTTTCTCCAGCCTGTACTATCCCAGCTGGTACCACACCTTAATGATTTGGAGTGTTCCAGCTGGTTATATGTGCAAGTAACTGAGTCCTGCCAGTGCCGGGTGCAGAGTACAGCCTCTTCCAGAAGACTGTGGACGCTCCTATCCATGCTGCTGTGTTTTCCCACCACTTTTCTTAGTTGTTTGACTTTTCTTTGCAATTCCAGCCCTGTACAAGGTAGCGACATCCTAGATATCAGCATAGGTGTTCCAAGTCATCCTTGAGCTTTTAGCGTAGCTCCTTCATTGCTTCCATTTTTTTTTTTAAGCTGTCAGAAGAAGCCTGTATAAACGTGAGTGCCCAATTTGAGGTGACCTGCTTGATGCTGGTTAACCTGCGAACTTCAAACAGAGGTTTAATACCGACAATACCGAAGCGTTTCCTCTCCCAGTCCTCCCTCCTACCCTGTGGTGCAGAACTGTCTGGCCTCTGTGTGAGACTTGGAGCTGACTCCTTCCTCCTGTTCCTCCTGCAGCCAGGCTTGTTTCTCACCCCGTGACAGCACCTTGCTTTGTTCTTCAGCAGCCCCAGTTGATGTAACTACATCTCTTTCACCTCCTAAGCTTCCAAACTTGCTGCAGGGCAGGGGAGGGACTGTGGCCTGCGCTGTGGCTGGAGAAGGAATGCTTAGCATAGCTGAGTTTTCAGCTCAAAAAAACTCAAAAAAAAAAAAATATTCTGTATCTACACCATGATAATGTGTCCCATGTCCGTATAAATCACCTGATTAAACCCCTTCCCCATGTTGTGATCTCACATGTGGTATTTGCTGTGTCTTGTTAACACTGGCTGCTGCGCAGGTGCAAAAGTGAGTTTGCAAGATTCCCAGTGAGAAATGTGTGGTGGTGGTGGTGGTGGGGCGAGTCCCTTGTTGGAAACAGCAAGCCTGGTGGGAGATCAAGTCCTGTACTTTTTCAAGCATTCGTGACGAGGTTCTGGTATCAAGGAAGAAAGGCTTGTGTTAAGAGCACTGGACACTTGATTTGACTTTGCTTAGATTTTTGTTAGCGTTTCATTAGCCTGTAAAAGGCGTTGGCGTAAAATGTTGGTTTAGGGACAGCGGAAGGATGTAAAAGTAAAACCAAACAACACTCCTCAACTTCTTCCAGTCCCTCTCTGTAAGTTTAACAATTGCAGGACTCACTTGAAGAGACTGACTTTCTTTTATTATACCAAGGTAAAGGAGTTTCTTACAAAGCAACATTTGGGAAAGGGGAAACATGACACTTTATGATAACGAAGGAATGAAAGAACGGCAAGAAGAATATGGGTAAGGGGTTGTGGAAGAACTGATATTTTAGAAAAAGGAAATAGAAGATGAATAAAACAGCAGGACAGTGAAAGACGCAAGTGGGAAAGCGGAGGGTAATAAGATGGAGAACAGGAAATATGAAAGGGAGAGAACTTGAAAAAGAGAATGCAGTTGGGAAAGAAGCCGGTAAAGTAAAGCAATGAGAAGAGATGTGAATACCAGGGTAAAGTGAAAGTTTGGTGAGCTTTATGGTTTGGCTCATTTGATGTGGTTTAAGACAGACTTTTAACTCTAGTGGAGGAGGAACAATTCTGAAAAAGCCTTTTTACAGTACGAGAGCGAGGGAGAGGTGATTTGAAGATACCTTCATGCTGCAGTAGTGTCCATGCAGAACCCAGCTTCAGTCAGTGAGGCTTTGTGAAGGCTTCAGTGAGACTTGCCACTCAAGATGCGGTGGCCTGACTTCATTATCAGGCCTTACTGGCTAATCTCTAAAGAAATAGCGCACGTTGTTTTCTGGTTAAATGTGAAGGACCTGGCATCACACATAATCCGAGTTCTGAGCGATGACATAGACGTCTCTTGGTAACTTTTGAATAATCATTCATCTTCGGCCTTTTCCAGTCTCCTGCTTTTCACAGCAAGGACATCAGCAATACCATTTACTAGCGAGGTGCTTGCATGTTGAGTGTGGGAAGCGAAAATGTAACTGCCTTCACGGGATTAGAAAGAATAGAACTGCGAGAACATCTGGATGGGGATACCTAAACCGCAGTATTGGCAAACTTCAGTGTCTGAACAGGCAAAAGTACAGGCCTTTTTTGGAAAGGGTCAGTCAGAATGAAAGGAGGATTATGATTGTGATTAGAACAGGCAGTGATTGAGAAGACAAAAAGCATCCTTTCTCTCCTTGCAGCTGTCTTGGGGGATATTTTAATGGAAAGCTTTCATCCAAGAGAATACTGAGGTGAGACAGAGGTGAAATCATTACCAGGATTGTTACAGTATATTCCTGTGAGTCAAATCGTAGTTGGCTAATACAAGAAACGCAGCAGCATATTGCTAGCCTGTATGCCTGGGGAGAAAAAGAAAACTGGAGTCCTTTGTATGATTGTGTATTTAGAAACTGGGTGCGCGATGGCTACGTGATAGGTGCTTAGTGGAATTCCCACCTTTCTGAGATGGGTGTGCAAGCATGGAGTTTGATAGCTCCTGCTGCAGAGGATGGACTGTGTGATCCCACGCGATGTCTTTATGCAGCCTCCAGGTGAACTGGTCTGATAGCCTGGGCTACCACCCGTGCTAACAGCTTGCACGCATTTTTCAGCTCATATGACAAAAGAGAGGATCGTCAACTTGTACGTGAGGAGCAGCTGGTTGAAAAGGGACTTGAGGAGACGTGGAATGATGCTCAGAAATGAGAGGGATGGACAGATGGAGGGAAGCATTTGGAATTTTTCTCCTACCGCACAATCGCTTCTGCTTATAGATACACGGATGCTCAGATCACTTTCAGGATGCTCCTTGTGTTTCCTTGTTACTGCTAACCTCTTGCACTGGAGAAAAAGTTGCTCCCTGAGGTGCTGTCCTGGAGGGGCCAAGCAGCTGTTATCTTGGAGGACTCTGACCTGGTTGCAGTGAAATGTGCCTGTGCCGACTGCCATTTGATCTGTTCCCCTATTACTCAAACCCTTTGATTCCAGACTTGGCCACCTTCCACCGCAGAACGTCTCAGGCCGTGGCTCTCCCTCACAGGCCAGACAGCCCCGTTGCATCATCAAACTTGAATGAGAAGAGAGCGTTGCTCTCTTCCCCGTGAGTTTTAAAGGTGGCAAAGTTCTTGGCAGCAGCGTCGGGTGCCTGACCACCTTCTCTTTTCCCTGAGCCTGCCTCTGCTTCTCTCTGCTCCTGAGCCTGCTTCTGTTTTCTCCCCGTCGGGAGAAACCCAAAACTCGTGTGTGGCAATTCCTGTGCTTTCCTCTCTCATGTTTCTGGATTTTCCCTTGTCCTAGTAGCTTATCTTGCGTTTTCTCTAGGCTCGGGAGAAATGGGTTTTCAAGTCCCGATCCAAATATGAAGTAGAAACGAGTCCAAGGCACAAACTGCTCCTGAGCAGCTGTGAGGCTGATGATCTGTGTCTACATAGCTGACTTCTGAAGGTGTAAACACTTCACAAAGTTTGCTGTTCTTTTTGTAAGGCCGAGTTCTCTTTTTTCCATGTCCAGGACGCGTTTGAGGGGAATACGTTTCAAGTGCGTGCTCCCTCCCCTGCCGTGCTCCGCGTTCCCTCGAGGGCAGGTGGCGGAGGTGTTGGCAGTGCCGAGTACGAGCAGGTGGATTGCGCGGACACACCTTGGACACGGCGTTGCGAAGCATCGCTACAAGCAGAAACTTGCACCGAGCGGCAGCTTGCTGCGACTGTTTGACGGAGGAAGAAAGGCAGTGTGGGAATACCGCAATTAGTCGCCTAGTTCAGCGTCTGCTTCACCAGGCGGATTCCTTGTCACTTTGGAATAAGGTTTCACTAAGAATAAGTTGCGGGGGGTACTTATTTCTTACTTCTGGCAGGGATTCCACCAGTGAAGGTTGTGGTTCATGGCTTAAAAACACATGCCCCGTGTCCCATGCAGGTTTTCCCTGCTTTTTCCCGTGTCGTTTCTCGTCAGGCTGCAGTATCAGCATCCTACTGTAGTTTTACGCTTGGAGTCTTTGTAGTACAAAATATTCAGGTAAGAAAGGCTTTAAAAGTTTTCAGCGTGGGTTCAGCTGTGGATGTGTCAGTCTTTACTGCATCAGTGTTGGCAGGAGCGTCCTGGAATGAAAGGTGTCACGCTCTGTGGGTGCTCCTGGTCTTTGCACAGGTTCTGCGCCTGCGCTGTTGCTGGTGGCTCCACCTGGTCTTGGGCTTTGGAGGGGGAGGTGGTAGGACTCTGTCTGTTCTGCGTCTGTGCTCGGCGTCTCCAGCAATAGCTGTGCAGATGAAGGTTAATAGCCTGTGTTGGAACAAAAATTGTATTTGACGCTTCTATTTATTTTAAAAAAGCTGGCTTTGGAGTTGGGCGTGTTCCATGTTACGTAGCCAGTGTGAGAGGTTTTCCTCTACATCTCTATCACCCTCTTGCACTCCTGATCTGAGTTGTTTGCAGGGCTGAGTTTTTCATCGAGATCCTAAATGGTTTCTCCTCTTCTCTTTCCCCTGGTATCACATGCACTCTGCAGTTTTTTTGCGGAGAAATCGGTAAGGCATCTGCAGTGGATGAGCTGGTCATCAAAAGAACAAGGTCTGTACCGAGGAATGCAGCACGGCAATAACTGTCACAGAGATGTAATAATACATAGCTGTGTAAATGGCCTTTGAGGATGATTAATTGGGGAGGTGTGCCGGAGTGGCAATAGCCTTGTATTTTAAATAGAGCCTTGAGCGTAGTTCTTGTATGGGAGAATGTGCAGGAATGCAGACTCCCTTTTGGGCAGGGGTCGGAAGGTGTCTGCTGCAGCCTGCTCAGCGCTCGGGTTGCCTTGGTGGGCAAGGCATGGCTTAGACCGGCCCTTCAGAAATTCACTGAACTGTACACGTACAAAAGGAGCGTCTGATGTGGGGAGGGCTTGAAAGGCTTTCACGTAGGTTTTATCAGTCAGAAAGTGCGGTGTGGTTTTCTTTCTTGTGTTGTGATTCACCGAGTCCTTCCGGTATAAAAAGCTATTTTTCCATATAACATGGGACAGAACAGGCTATGAATGACTGTGCTCTGTGGCTCGGAGAAGGCAAATGTCCTGTTACATGCTTCAGTAGAGAGCAGTCTGTGACCTGTGTCATCAATTAGCAATGAAATCGTTCTTATCTTGGGCTAGCAGGGAGATTTTTCTTTTAAATATTTTAGTTTCTTGGTTCCAGCTGTCCAGTTGGTCTTTGTAGTGTCTGCGCTTGCGTCAGTGTGTGTTGAGCAATGCCTTGGCTAAAATTGTGGTTGTAATATACGGAATGAAAATGGTGTTGCTTCAAGTCATTTATTCAAAAATATATGTATCTCAACAGTGAAATATTTTCCCATTAAATTCATTTGCTTTTGGAATCAAAAGCAGTCCTACATTATCTTGTCATGCATACATTATTAATTGCAATCCATTTTTAATCTAATGAAAAATTATGCTAAGAGCAAGGGAGGAAGCTGTCTTGCAGCATCCTTGCTCTTTCCTTGCCGATAACCTCAAGCAATCAAAGAGGTTACGTTTAAAATCCATTCCTGCCCGGCATTTTTATCTCTTTAAATGGAATGGTGCTTAAACTCAGGGCAGCTATCAAGGGAGGACTGAAGGTATTGGCGGAGGTGACAAGTGGCATTCAAGTTGGATAATCTTATCCTTTAAGTGGTTGACAGAAGTTTCTGTTGGGAGAGAACTGTCTGAAAGAGGACTTCTTCGTGTTGCACTTCACCAAAGTTTATTTAGGTAGTAGAAAGCTGACTCACTATGTAAATCTAATTATCCTTCTTGTGAGCTATATCGCCCTGGAAGTTAGTAAGTTGGTCGTGAGTGCAACTGTGTCATAAAGCAGCTTTCCGGATTGGAGACTTGTTCTTAAATTTGATTCTGCACTACCCTCTGTTACCCCAAGGATTAAGAGATAAAATGTTTCCAAGCCCATTGCTAAGTTAACAGCAAATTGGAGCTTGCAGTTAGTGATATCATCCTGCTCTGTTCACCACAATTTGGGTCAAAATTTTAATTTTGTTTTGCTATTCTTATGATAATTTAAGCCCTAAGTAAGGATAAAAATGTAGCTGACTGGAGACCAGATCTTGTCTACACTAGAGAAATTATCCAATACTGTCAAAACTTGTCTGCAACGGAAATAATCAATCTCACGTGCAGTAAAGCGGTGTTAGTTTACGTCAAACTGGAGCACTTTAGAGCTTGGTCTTCTGAGATGTCTTAAAATGTGACACTTGTATGTATGCAGCGGCGTTTCTTAATAACTACTGAATTCTCATTAGCTGTGCAACAAAATAGTGATTATTGTTTAACTGTAGAGTCCAGACAGTCTGTAGAGACCAGTCCCCGGTCTTGAATAAAGGCCGTAGTGTTGTCCTGGTTTGAGGTACGACAGGACCAGTTTACCTCAAACCAGGGGACAACTGTGCTGAAAAATGTGCAAATCAAAAACCCGAGAGAGAGTCTCTGGCCTCGGTGACTTTCCAGTCGGAGCGCGAGACGGCAGGTAGTATCTGATGAAGACAAACTGAAAGAGCAAGAGCTGAGAGGAGGAGCTGGAGATGGTATCTCCTAGCAGGGCCGGCAGCGATAGTGTCACAGAAGCACGAAACGCAACAGCAGGGGATTATCTACTGTGCCCCAGACACCCGGATGCCGTCGGTAGTGGCTGTGCTCAACTCCTGTGCATTAGTAAATGCATCTTGTCTGCAATAGTAATTGGTTGCAGTTAGCTGGCAGGAGTCTCTTCTGGAGCCCTACAGTAAACCTGTTTGCTTAAATTTTTCCCCACAGCTACTTCTACTCTGCCATTAAGCACAATAGTAGACCTTAAGCTACGACAGATGCAGCGTGGACACTATCTGTCGAGTTTTTATGCTTGTTTCACTTTATAAAATGACAGCTTTGGTTTTTGCTTTGCTTGCTAGTGTTTCATTCAGCTTGGATTGATCACCGATCCTTGGGCTAGCAGCTATGGAGGTGGNCGAATCTGCACTGGTTTTCTCACCTTGTGTTCCCATCAGTTTAAGTGTTTTGGGTTCCTGACCCACCGCAGAGTTCTGTTCCTGGCCCCAAACGCCTTCACTCTTGCAACGTGCTTCAGTTTTCTCCCGTCGGGAAGTTTGACTCCAGTTGAATGAATTTATCCACTCAGACCAGCAAGTTGAGGGATATAGTCCCCGAGACGAATCCATCCAGGCTTTGGTCTCAGCCACAGGGAACTGCAGGAGAAGGAAGAGGGCGATAGTTCCTGAGGCCCAGCAGCTATGGATGCAAAGTCAGAATAGTATTTTTTCTAAATGGGCTTGTTGTTTTCTATTCGGTTCTTCTATCTCCTGTCTCATTTGGGCAGGTCTGCTTTGGTGAAACAAAGACAAATTAGCATTGGGAGAAAGGGATTTAGAAACAATCACTAGGCTTTCTAGGCATAGGACAGGTCTAACCTGTTTGACCGTGCTCAGGCTTTGCCAAGCTTCCATCTTCCCCTTCTCCTGTAGCTGCTGAAGGAAGGGTTGGCATGGCCCTGTCCTCATGCATTAGCTCTAATTAACAAGGTTACTGCCACTCAGTTTTACAGCATTTAGGAAACAACATTGATCCAACCAGTCAAAACTAAAAAAAACCAAAAAACAAACAACACCCAAACAAGAGTTGTATTGACTGTTTTGTGTCATTTGGGATTGTGTAGCCTCTTCAGGATTTTTTGAGAACAAAAAAAGTGTTTTTATTTAGTAAGTCTTTTGTCTTTCTAAACTTGGTCTCTCACTGAGCCCAAAGAGCATGTTTCACACACCTGAAACCTTCCCTGGCAGCTGCTAACGGAGAACACCCTCGGCACCCCGCTGGACTGAAAGGAACCCAGTGCAAAATGGAATACCTTTAGATAATACCTTGAGTTTCCATGGGCCGTGTCCGGACAGTATCTAAAATTATTAGCTACAAATTACAGCTTGGGTGTTTGTGCTGGAGCTTCAGCAAACAGTAGCGGTAATAATAATAATACAAAAAAACCTTGGGCCGTTGTACGGAGGTGCGAATAGCTCTGCCTTTTGTAGCGGTACAGAAAGATTAAAATGACTTGATGAAGGTCACGCAGGAGGGTAATGGCAAAGTCAGGGCTGCAAGCCAGTCATCCATCATCCAAGCTTTCCTCTTTATTTGCTAGACCTCACTGCCTCTTATGGATATCTAATCATCTAGACTGCTGCAGTGGTGGTCTGATGAAAGATTTCAGTCTTTTAATGGGATTTGAAAGTTGGGTAATAATACTTATTTCCTCTTTATGGTTTCGTGTATAAACTAGGACATGCAATACCAGTTTTTACATGGCTCCTTTTAAAACCGGCTGCATAAACACAGAAATAAATTAAGCCTTACGAGTCTCCTCTGGGAACCCAGTAAATATTATCCTGTTTTGCAAAAGGAGGAAGCAGAACAGCAAATACATTAATGTGATATATCCAAGGTTATGCCGTTGGCGGAACTGGGAATAGCCTCCTGCTCTTACGACTCGCTGCTCACTCGCATCCGAGTTGCCGAAGTTGTATTTGGGGGTAAAACCATCTAGAGCAGGTAGGACTCTTCCTGCTTGGATGCAAAGGACGGGGTAGGAGGTGCACAGGACAAAGGAATTCCTTTTCCTCCCTCCGCCTCCTCCAGCCGGGAAGGGGTTACAGCTGAAATGCCTCCAACAGCCTCAGGAAAACATGAATCAGTGCTAGCGAGGGAAGGCGGAATGGGAACCCAGAATTGCAAGCTGGTTTGTGCTTTTCATTTATAGATGGGGGGGGGAGGTTAAAGCCAGTGTTGGAGGCGAGCCGGGCAGAGCTGCTGGCTGAGCCAGCCCGTGCCAGCGCTCGGTGGCATGGAATAGGGAACGGGTGGGGAAGCCTGGAGAAGGGGGGGACAACCTCAGCCCTTTCTCCTTGCCGCCTCCTGCGTCCCTCCGGCGGCCGGCTGCTGCTCCCAAAGACAGT
>VZSF01000828.1:387463-450740 GCA_013398295.1 Chionis minor | reverse complement strand
CGGCCGGCTGCTGCTCCCAGAGCCAGTGTGTGTGTGTGTGTGTGTGTGCAACATGGAGGGAGGGACTGGAGCTGCTGCCGCCTTCCCCAGCATCTATACGGCAGCTTTCACTGCGGGAACGCGAGGAACTGGAAGCAATCTCGATGAATCGGAAAGGTCAGTACTATCAATACATCGCTCGCAGATAAATGCTCCTCGGAGATGCTTTCTTCCTTTTTTAAAATTTTTTTTAAAACCTGTTTTCTTATAAATGGAGTATTAAAACGATACCGTATCTCCGAGGAATGTAATTGTTTCACAATTGGTCGTAGCCGGCAAGGTCTAATAAAAATGTAGAGCATGATTTGAAAAGGCAAGCGTGTCATTTTCACTTAGCAAAGGCAACTTCATTTTAATTTTTAGTGTATTTTTTAAGCATATGTATATGGCTGTGCATCTTTTAAGTGGTTGAGTATTTGAAGGGAGAAAGGTTAATTACCTCCTTCGATCAGATTACGCTATATAGGTTACGCGAGCGTGTAGAAAGGAGACAAAGTATAATTTTGCATCCCGTTCTTCATGTGACAGTGGTCCTCCAGGCATTTTTGGGTAAAGCGTGCGGAATGTGGTTATGAGCATGACTGAAACTTGCTGGTTTTTTAATCAAAAATGTAATATAACCTGTCCACAGCGGAGCACATATTCTGTACTTTGGCTGTGTGAAAACAGCAATAGTCACAAGGGTTCTGTGCTGAGTGTATTTTTTTTTTTCCCTTTCTAATGGATAACTAAGTGCTGTTGATACGGTATAGGTTTAGGAGCAGTGGTTCTGGAGGGCCAGGTTATCATGTAGTTAAAATTCTTGTGGAATGAGACAGTCCTGATTATCTCTATGGCAAATCGTCTCCTTTACCCTAGGCTTGGATTTGTACTGTGGCTGATATGAAATAAGCCTATTGCTGTTGCAGTTCAATTGGGATTTTCTACTTCAGGGCTGAGAGTGCATAAATATTTACTGGGGGGAAAAAAAAGAGGAGGGAGTGGGGGAACCAGTATAATTTAAAACTTGCCATCTTGGGTATGCTCTTACCACCTACCTAGTTTACAGATCAAGGCTGTTTCTACCAAACCCAAAGTTATTTATGAACATAGCTGCCGGAAGCTGGAGACACGGGTTCTTATTTCACTGCATAATACATTATCGACAAAGTCCTGATAATTCATGCTAACTCCACCCACCTCAGCTTACACTGCCAGAAACCGAAGGAGAGTAGCTCTTACCGGCACTGCAAAATTCCTCTGAAATTTTCTGCGTTTTCTCTCCTCCTTGAACTATTTTGCTTTAGGAAAGTTGCTACCGAATACCTTATTGTTTGTACCATCCAGTGACTCAGGTACTGAGAGAAAGCTGGGTAGGTAATTTTGGTTCCTCTCACTCAGGAACAAAGCTGAATTTGAAAATTAAACATGTAGAGTGGACTAACGCTGGAGCCCTTGCACTCCCCAATGTCCTCTGTGACAGAAAAAGCACAGTACACTGTATTTTGGCACACGCGTGCCGTGGAGGGGTTTGTAAATAGGAGCACTGTAGGGTTTGGTTGGTGTGGATTCCCTTGGGCATGCGTGGCGCTCGCTCCGGGTGAAAACCCTGACGATGCAAGGAGCTGGCAATGTCAGCCTGTGCACTACCAGGTCGGGGGCCAAAGAAAGCCAAAGTTCAGCACCCATTTGATATACCCTATGCAGCTTTCTTCCAGAGGGGCCTTGTATTTCAGGGAAGCCTGCAGATTAAATACGTTTTGGTGCTGGCAGTGACAGTCCGCCTTTTTTTTTTTTTTTTGCTGCTTGTGCAGATAGTCCAGAGCAGGACAGAACTTTCTATTAGCTTATTACAGTTGGCTTTCCGAAGGGGAGACCTCTTCCTGTGTGCCCTTGGTGTCCTGCTTTTTGGCATGAACATGTGTTTTGGTTTTTAGCAGCAAGACTTGCATTTCATAGGATTACAGGAGTATTTCTAGCTTTGTACTCCAAGTCCAGTTCTCCTGACTGATACTTGAAGTACGAGGAGTTTTCTGATTAGTGATGTAAAAGTAAATCTAGACAGAATGAACTGTGCTGATGCATATTTTCTTCAGGGGGGGAAAAAAAACCCAACCCAAACATTTTCTGGGTTGTCCATCAAAGTGTTGCGGAATCCTTGCCCTACCTGTAGCAGTCGCTTTTTGGCCAGAGGGGAAGAGGGATGGAAAACAGCAACTGCGAGGCTGTGAAAGAGCAGTTGTTGGAAGGGCCGGGGTGGTGTGTGTTCCCTGGGGCAGATCGCATCTCCCTCTCGGCCAGTTTTCCGTGATTTCCCTTTGGCAGAGCCGGTTCTGGGTGACCTGGCATGGCAGGACGTTACCTCCGCGAGAGCTGCTTGGGGACTGCTATAAACTGCCTTTGCTCCCCACCTCCAGCTCCCCTTCCGCAGCTTTCCCGGGCTCTCTCCAGCCTCCCAGCGTGCTTTCCCTGAAAATAAAATCCCGGCCTTGTCTCTTGCGGAAGGAGGGGGCAGTTTTATCGGAGCATTAGTGAGCGTGTCCTTCGCACCCTCCAATTCTTCTTGCAACAACCAGAACATCAAATGTACTGTGTGACATAGCTTCACTATTTATATCAAGAATAGGAAAAAAAAACCCATTTAATCCCCCTTTACTGAGCTTTTTAGTTTAATCTTTCTTTGAACCATGTTTCTTCTAGTTGTTTGATACTTTCTGAAAACTTCAGGCCCTGATATCAGGATGTAATCTTTGGATATTCTGCTCTTGACAGTGGTCAGTAAAGGAAAGTAAATCCTCTGGTTTTTACCAATGGTACTGTGTCATAAAAAAAGAATGTTATTCCCAGCTTCCAGTCAGTCATCAGCCTGGAGAAAAGGGGGCGGGGGGGTGGGGTGGGGAGCAACTCAGAGTTGGGTGGAAGGGAGAAATAAGGTGACTTGGAAGTGGTGGTGTGAGGGACGGAAAGCAGAAGCGGGATGGGATCTGAGCCCTCCCATCAGCAGGATACCGACCAGGGGGCTGTTTCGCTGGTGAGTCAGAACAGGGTAGATTTCGATGTGTATTCATGGAAAAAGCAGAAAAGGCAGATGTGTACCCTTTGCGTATTCCTTTGAATTTCCTGCATTTTGGAAATGGTGAGAGGATGCAGCGGCAAGGGCTGCAAACTAGAGGAGGCATCTCTGTTTCATTCATTTTTTAATTTTTCTTTTTTTTGGCATGGCGACATGCTGTTATTACTTAACTGTTTGTGGTCCTTATTTATTTGTGGAAGGAGCTTGCTGAGTACTGTTTCTGGACAAGAGCTTGCAGACATGTTTGAAGTGTGTATCCAGAAAGCAAATTAAAATATAAACCTCAGCACTGGCACGCGTTTCACACCGGTGCCTGCGGCGTTGTTCAGGGCTGTGGCAGGGAGGGAGCGTGATTTAGAGTGGGGATGATGGGAGGAAAAAAGAGGAGGAATTTGAACTTGGTGCTTTGAAGCACTGTTTACATTCTAGCTTCTCTTCAGTTTCGTGATTGTTCCTTCTGAGACTGTGAATGTGAAATTTGTTATCCCAGCACCTCTGGGGACACTTTGGAGGTGACACAATACCTGTTTTTCTGTCTGTTGCCTTTTCTTATGCAACCCTTAATCTAATCTGCTTGTCTTCCTTCTTTCTGTAAACCAGCAGCAAAAGTACAATACTTAGTAAACGATCTGTTACCCTTTTCTTTCAAAGCTGGTAGCAACCAGTGCCTGGTTGAGATGCCTGGTGGTGGCAAAGACCACCCTTGATTACAGGAGGTCCTGACTGGCAGCGTGACTTTGGGCAGAGCCAAGTGTGACCCCTGTTCCGCTTCCAGGGCCAGGAACAGCCTGTGTGTGTGTTGGATTATCACCGTGGCCTCCACTTTTATTTATAAAAGTTGCCTTTATTTACAAAGGGTTGCCCGGCTTTGCGTCCCCTTCCAGTGCGTCCCGTGGCTGAATAAACTTGTGAAGCGGCAAGAAGATGACAGTGCATTACTGCTCGTTGGGTGACATATTCACAATTTCTCTCGGTCCGTTTTGAAGCTCCTCAGAGGTCTGAAATCAGGTTAATCAAACTTGGGGAAGGGCTTTTAACCTGACACTTCTCTTGATGTGAAAGACTAGAAAGCCCTTGTTGCATTAGCGCAGCTCTCTGGTTTTTAATTCTGACAGTTCAAGCTGGGGGCAATTTTAGCTGGGTGATGGAAAGCATCCCATTGCGTTTGCTGAAATGGGATGAAGGGCTTGTTGTTGGTCGTTGAGCTGATACGCGGGCGCTGGTAATGGTTTGCTTTCTCTTGGCAAAGGAATTTAGTGCAGTGGGTAGTCCTGATGGGATTTAACCACTCTTAGAGGGGACAGTTGTGTGATTACGACTCTCCGCTTGATCTCTGGGTGCAGCTCATTGTTGTAAACCATATGTGACACGCTAATGAACTCCAGCAATGTGCGTTTTCTTCTTTTCATTATCTATTATACAGCAATTTTCCTATTCGCAGCGCTATTGAATAGTCAAGGATGTCTCAACATTTTTTTCCCCGGGGTTTATAAATTAGTGCTCCAAACCTTGTTCAGGGCTGGAATGCAGCCGATGAGATTTCAGCCCTTGAGGAGTGTTTCAACCACGCAAACGCGCTTGGATTTCTGGCCACATTTCCGAAACACACAAATGAAGAAGGTCTTGTCCTTTTAAAAAGTGAAATGTAACAAGACATTACACAAACTTTTTTCTGACACGTAAATATGAAATTTCCAAGCCTTTTGAATCTGTTCTCTGTACGCTTTCTCTTACCCATACTTTAATGGAACAGCTTTACCTACTGTATTAGATAAATGTAATCTGTAAACATACACTATCTCCCTTTGCAGCTTGTTTAGTGTCACTGTACTGAATTCTATTTTAGCAGTGGAGTGCGCTGGACCGCTGCATGTCACGTTTTTTAAAAAATTATTTACATCAAATATCCAACTATTTTAAGGGCATACGCCTACAGTGACCGTGTGAAAATCTACTTGTTTTTTAAATCGAGATGAGCTGGGAGAAAAATTTTGAGAACCGTATCAATATATGCCATGAAATCGAGAGTCAAAAGGTAAATAAAGAGAGCACTAAAATGCTTATTAGACTTTCTTCATGGTTTCTGAGCAAATCACATAGGTTGGAAGAGGGGTCCCGACACAGTATTTTCATGTTTTCCATTAACGATACAACAGTAAGGCTAGAACTTGGTGTGGCCTCAAACACACTGGAAATAAGAGGGAGTTTTGACCTCGGGCATGTGGCTTAAAACCTATGGCCATGTGTTTGCAACTTAGATGTTCTCCTTTGAAAGCAGTGCCAGGAAGGCATCCCCGCTCTCGAAGGCCACCTTTAACGTGCTTTTGCATGAGCAAACCCTACTTTGAAACCAGCTCATGGCGGTGTCAGCCTGGGGCAACATCCAAAGTGTGTGCGGGAGCACATCCAAAGTGTGTGCGGGAGCAGACGTGAAGCATTTTCTGAAGTTAAATTGATCTCGTATAGTACACCAAAAGCAAAGCAGACTAGGGGAAGTGCTTTCCTAAACAGAAACAAGAAACAAGGCATGGGTTGCAAAAAAAAAAAAAAAGGGGAAACTATGATGATTTCTTAATTTTGTACAGTTTCTTCTGATGCACGGTGTTGACAGCTTCCCTTTAAAAAGGCACTTTCCCAGCTTCTTATACTACCAAGGGAGCTGCTTATGGGCACACATGAAAATACTTAGATTTTTGTAGACTGAAAAAAATCTCTGTTCCCTATTAATGATTGAGGGGAAACAAGGCCAGTGTAAGATATCAATTTCAGAAGATGGTTGTTCTGAAATCCTGGTGTTTGTGGCTGCAGAGCGCCGTTAAATTCGTGCCCGGAAGGTTAACCAAAGCTGTGTTGACTTTTTTTTTTTCCCCCCCTGTCTACAAACTAATTTGTTTAATACTGCCAACGGTTGCTCATAGCCTTTCACAGGAGCAACATAATGGGATTAGCAAGCCTCTGATCGCTTCCATATCTGATACTTACATCCCCATGGGAAGCTGTGAAAGCGTCGGAGCTCTCTTGCTGCTGGATGGGGGCCGCGCTGGCGAAGCTGGGAGGTGTTCTTTATGTCAGATGGTGCAGATTTGGTTGCTGGGATGATGGAGTAGCAAAGCTTCCATCTCTGTAGCCTTGGAGCCAGCGTGATTTTTAAGAAGCGGAGAAGAGATGCTGAGGCTGCCAGCCAGGGGCTTCATTATTGGAAAGAAAAGACAAACGCCCCCCTCCTCCCCCCCGCCAGACTCTGAAGAGGGAAGCGAGTTGCATAGGGAGATAATTACGCTACTGGAAAAACTGCTGTGACAGCTCACAGCACCACAAGTGGAGTTCTTGTGGGGGGGAAAAAGCCATGTTAGACATAGCGATTTCTTCCCTTTTTCTCCCAGTTAGGTATGGTGTATGAGCATAGCGTTGTCCTGAAGCAGGTGGTGCTTTCCTCCTTGCCTTGGCTTTCTTTGCCTGCTTCAGGCTAATAGGCACAAAGTTTGGGTTTTTTTTTTCCCCAAGTGCTATGGCCCATAGTCTGATCTGCGACTACAGATTGACAGCTGAATTATATTGTCCCCTGCTTATAAAAGTATCTGTGACTGAATGATTGACAGGAGCAAGACTAGAAGCTTTTTCTTAAAAACAAACCCAAATTAGGGGGAACTGTGTGGTGTTAAAAAAAAAAAGGATTGTTTAAAAAAAACCCCAACCTGTTCCTGTGCTTTCTTTACTCCCTGCCTTTAGCATTGTTGAGGTGTTCACAGTTGTAACACGTATTTACTGGAAATCTCCCCCAGTCTCCATGTTAGAGCTCTCCGTGCACCTCCATAGCTTGCAGCCCCTTCTGTGGAAGGTGCGTGTCTGATTTTTAATTAATTTCCCCCAGGGGTGTTTCTCCAGTTGACAAAAATGGCTTCTCTCCAGTCCTTGAGCAGAGCTAGCTTGGTGGAGACGTTGCTTTTTGGTTTGCGTGTCGGACTGATTACTTGTAGGAATAATACCTCTTTTCTCCACGCTTCAATGTATGTTAATAAACATTGGAGACACCCGAATCGCACAAAAACCTTTTCTCCGGTTTTGAATACGTTCTCCCTTTCAAGGGCTTGACCACACATGGAACTTCTCAGGAACAGCTGCTCACAAACAATTCCAGATGCGGACAGACCCTGAGTACAATGTTGTGTTTTGTACTGAGCCTGTTTGTGCTGACCTTTCCCAATCCCTTTTATTGCTCTTTAAGCTCAGAACTGCCTCTTCGCCGATTTAAAAATACGAATTCTGGATGCTTCGAAATCTTGGAAATCACAGTCTTTGCTGTGCTGCTGCTTCCGGGCGTCGGGAGAGAACTTCAGCCCCCCGAGAACGAGCTCCTCGTTACATGCTGGGCTCAGAAACACTGGTACGATACGGCAAGGGAAAATCTGAACTTCTTGGCCATGAGACTTTGTGAAGATCAAGATTTCCCTTCAAGGAATATTGAATTCGGTTTCTTGATTATTTTTTTCCTCACTTCTCATTTCTTTTTTGGTGAGGAAATGTTAGAGCAAGGATAATTATAAATCCTCTAAATTATTCTCAGATGAGTCAACGTGCAGGCAGTTGAGGAGTGGAATGTATACTTGACCGCATTTACACAGACGAGAGCCAGGAAAGCCACCAGAAAGAGTAGGGCTGGAATTGCTTGAACCTTCTTGGCTGCTCCCTGCCCAAGGAAGAGCATGTGTAGCGATGCCAGCTGGAATGCAGCTGCTCCTTCAGTCTGGCACCTAATGGTGAGCCCTGTCAAAGTACATAATGTTGAAGAATCCTGATCAGTTGGTTTGCAGACGGAAAAGCATCGGTGAAGACTTGACTCACGAGGGTGGAGGGAAGCGCTCTTAAGCCTCTGTATGCAAGTCCTCCCAACTTGCTGCTTTGAAGGTGAGATTTGTGGGGGTTCAAAAAGCTGTGATGGGTTAATCTAGGGCCAAAAAAACCAAAAAGGAAAATAGTCATGTAGACGTCTAGTGGTTCCACAGATTATCGGTGGCTCTAGTCCCATTCAAGCCTGTGCTCCATCAGCAATCTGCAGCTCTCCAAAATGACTCATACCGTCTGGAGTATTTCTTTGGGGGAATTTGATACCACTTGGTGCTTTTGCTGGGTGCTTTTCCTCTGGATGCAGTGGAGATGGGTTTAGTGACACGTGTGCCGTTATGGAAAAGTGCTATATAAATGCAAATTTCAATGTCATTGAGAAGAATAGTATAAGCACATGATGCTCCTTCATGGGGCAGAAACCTCCTTCTAGGCCTGAAAAGTACTGAAAAGTACTTTCTGCTCCTTTGATCAGCAGTAAAGATGTTAAAAAGACTTCATATACTTTGGCACTAATATTACATAGCTGCGATGTTAAACTTCAGAAAAACATTACTAAAAGGAAAAAAGTTAAAGCTGATTTGGTAAACTGTTTTCTCTGGGTTTAACTTCACTCTTCATACCTTGTTAATTTCATGGTAGAAATCAACAATGGAAAAATTCAGTTTATTTTCAGTTGTGCAGTTCCTTTCGTGTTCAATCCTTGGATCGATGTACAGTCGGGTTAATACGTTTATTCTCCTGGCAAATAGTGCGACCAGGCAGCCATCACAGATTAAATGAGAAGGGGGAAAGTATCTGTAGTATCATGGGGTAAATAATTCCATGTTTTCTAATTATTTTTTTTTCCTTCACAACTGCTTTTCTGGCCCATCTGACTCGCTTTCTATGAGCAAATGTTAGATGAAGGAATAAGATGAAGTTGTGTGAAAGAGAAAGCCTGTCTTAAAAGTGTTGTGCAGCCGTGTTAGGAGCATGTATCTACCTTTGGGAGGTGCTGATGTTATTAAAATCACCTATATACACAATATGAGAGTGAAAAAGGTAATACGCGCTTGCATACGTGACACCTTTTCCTTCCTGTTCTCTCTCTTAGGAGAGTGAAAAGTAAGTTCCTCAGTGGAAAACTTTTTTGCGTGTGTTTTGTTGCGTTGTTCGATGCAGCAGACCGACATTTGCATTTGCAATTGCGTTTGGAAGGTGTTTGGTTAAAACATCTCGCTGGTGTCGCACATAGCGGGTTTTTGCTGTTTCTCTGCTGGCTGATGCCTGTGCTCGGGGCTGTGACGATCTCCGATGTGCCGCGCTTCCCTTTCGTGAGAGAAGTGAGGAGTAAGGGATGGTCCGGTGCCGACTCAGGGTCCTGTGCTGGAACAGAGCGCCTGTAATGCTGAATTCCGAGAGAGCGGAATAAAACTACCCGGGCTCCCAAAAGGATTTCTCCATCTTGTTAAGTCTAGACTCTTCTTATAGCGAGGTGGGGATTGATCTCTTCTCCCAAGGAACAAGCGACGGGACAAGAGGAAATGGCCTCAAGTTGTGCCAGGGGAGGTTTAGGTTGGACATTAGGAAAAACTTCATTACTGAAAGGGTTCTCAGGCATTGGAAGAGGCTGCCCAGGGAGGTGGTGGAATGGCCGTCCCTGGAGGGATTTAAAAGCCGGGCAGACGTGGTGCTGAGGGACATGGGTTAGGGGTGGGTTTGGCAGTGTAGGTTTATGGTTGGACTCGATGATCTTGAAGGTCTCTTCCAACCCAAGTGATTCTGTGATTCTATGATCTCTTCCGTTCTATGATAATACCTTCTCTTAGTGCTGGTCTCGGCTATTTTACACCACAGGTGGTGGGTTTTGCCATTCTTGGTTTTCTTAAGGGAGTCCCCACTTAAATTAGGCTGTGTATATGCAGTCATGCTGGAGACTGGCAGACTCATTTTAAAGAAATGCTGATCTACTGGAGTGTCTTTTCATCTACAGGATGACTTGACTCCTCAAGCATTTACAAAACACCAGTCAGGTTTCTGAAAAAATCATGAGATTGACTTTAAAAATTATGCCTTTCAAGGTACACTTTGATTTTTTTTTTGAATTTTTTTTTTAATTTGCCCTCCAGTTTGAGTTTTTAAGTGCAAGATGGGTCATGTTGCTCGTCTTTCCTCTGCAAGATGATTTAATAATTATAGTGCAAGCCGAGAATATTTCTTCACTGTTTGACTCCGTGACTGAAGCTTTGACAAATACGAAATGCTGAAAGGCTTGCAGTGAAATGACAAGGAATTCTAACAGTATATCTCGCACATTGTATTCTGATGTGCTTGTAATTCAAGGTCGTGTAGCGTCCTAATAACACTTATGCAGGTCGTGTATGTCCCAGTGGTTGATTTGACAGCAAAAATACTTCCCCGTTTCTCCTCAGCTGCTTGAAAAACAGCAGGAAAAGAGAGGTTTTTCCTGCATGTGTGTATAAATAGGCACATGCTTTTTGTTCCTGCTGAAGGGGGTCTTAAGCGCAGCGTCACGTAGGAGCGTGGTGGCATCTCCGGCTCGGTGCAGGGCTTCCGAAATTTATGTGGAAGGTGAACAGCTAACATCATCTTCCCTTCCCGTTGGGTAAAGGCGGAGCTTCAGGCTCTGGAAGAGGCGCTCAGGTGATGCGGTCTGCTGTGTGGACTTTTCCTTTGTCTCCTACAGGGAAACAACAGCAACGTGTGTATATATATTTAAATTATTTTTGTATATCACGTTGAAGTGCTGTAAAATACCGCTTTGACTTCAGAGTACGTAACGCGTTTCTCGAACTCCAGCTCCGCAGCAGCAAGGGCGAGACAGGGCGTTGATCCCACTGATGCAGCGGACTTTGCAAATGAGGGTTCGTATCTGATTACAGCTAACGATGCATCGACATAGGATATGGCCTTGGTAACAAATACCCATTGAGAGGTAAAAATGTTGTTGAACACCAGCTGATGCCCACACAGGCTTTTTAATTAGTACCTGGCCTCTTTTTGAGTCAAAATGTCCCTCTGTATAGGGATGTTTTTTTGACAAATCCCTAGTGGCTCATAGAAGAACAGAAAGTAATTTTGGGGGGGGGTCTTTCTTGCGCATACACAAAGTTTTCTTGGTGCCGCTAAGGAAAAACTATTAGCAGGCAGCCGGGATGCAGAGAGATGGAAGGGCCCATAGGAAAGAGCTTCAGACTGCTGTTTACTGAAAATAAATTGAGCAATTATAGATAAAATGTACAGTGTGGCATGGAGATTTGAGGACAATACGTCTCTGGCAACTTCCCCTGGTGTTACCTGCTAGAAAAAAACCTGGTGGTTGGTTGACTGTTTGGCCTAAAAGAGGCAACAAACCTTTCATACTCAGGGATGGCAGGGCTTGCCTGTTTAAAAGCACTGGGACCTGTGTGAGAGAATAGTGTGCAGTAAAACTGCAGGATACGGAGTGTTCCAGTACACGTTTTTCTAAAACGACTCCAAAAGTTGAAGAAAACAGGCTGGTTACTAAATAGTGCTGACTCAGAGCTGCAATGCAGTCGGGGGGGCCCCAGGTTGACGCACCAGATGTGACTGCCTGGAGCACAGATTTATGTCGACCCCGACACGCTGAGGAAAGGCAAGGGGTTGCGGGGATCCTGTGCCTCCGGCGTGGCTCGCTGCCCTCCGGGAGGAGACTCCTGGGTTGTGGGTGCTGGAGTCACCGGCCTTTCCAGAGCTCCGATGAGCTCTCGGCTGATGTTCCAGTCCCTTTGGCTACCAGGTTCGGGGAGCTCCAGCCAGAGAGCTGAGATTCCCGTCAGCGGAGCGCTCCGAGAAACCCCTTTGCTTGGGGTTTTGAAGGTGTTTTATTATCCCTCACCAGGCTGTGGAAATGCTGGGCAGGAGGGAGTAGAGTCACGTGCGCAGCACAGGTAGCAAACAAGAAATACGGGTTGTGGAAATAACTTTCATCCTCCTCAGCACTGTTTTAAAGAGGGGAAATATTGAAATAGAAGCTGCAAGTGCTTCTTACTACTTGTTACCTACCCGCTCTTAATGATGACTTTACCTTTGCACGTGGATTTCATTCATCAGATAAAGCTATCTTTGGGAAAATATTTATTAGGAATTCAAAGGAAGCGGATAGCCAGTGGGTTTAATATATAGTGCATTAGGACATGTGCAGATGTAACCTCAGACGAGCTGAAATGCGCTTGCTTTTGCTGATTCCCTGAGTACCTTATTCATATGCCTTGTCTCTCTCAAACATCCTTTCCCAGTCCTGGCCCAAACATTCCTCTTTCCCAGCTTTCTTTAAGTCAGTTAAACCAGAGAAACGGTACCCATTAATGCTTGACATTTTCTGAAGCTATGCGTAAATAGAAAAGAAAGGAAAAATGCGCAGGTCAAGGAACACCTTCTGCTGCTATTGTGAACCTCAAAACTTAATAAAAATAATATTGTTTAGTCTCTCCTATTCCTACGGAGGCATCCTGAGTGTGCTAAAAGGAATTAATAGAAGCTGACTCGCTCTCTGTGCAATGGGACGTGTGTGGCAGCGTGCTGGTGGAAAATCAGACCTCAGATCTGAGCAAGGGCTTGGTTCAACATTTTCTGTCGCCGTTTCTGAGTGCGTTGCTTTGGTGCTGGCTGTTTACGGCAACCGAAAAAGTGGGAGGTGTTGTCATGGTGTTAGTGTGGCCTAGCAGAGAGTTTCGAACGCAAACACATTTTGTGTGGTAGGAAATCTCTTGCTATTCTGACCGTACGAGAGCTGTTTGCACGTGCTTTTTACAATAAACCAAGAGTACGTTGAAAGCCTTAATTATCTAACGGGAATACAAGATGATTCCCATTTCCATCCAAGGCTGTCGTTCTTTTACTAGCTGTGCCCCCTCCTGTAGGCTTTCCAAAATGTAATGGGAGGCATCAGGTGTGGATGGTATTGCCTGTTCATTTACTATGGGGGAAAAATAAAGCACAGCAAACTAGAAGAGGACACTAATGCAGTTCAGAGACTGTTCAGATTTTGCTTGAAAGATTTCCATAGTTAACTGTGAGGATCTTCAGAAACTCATGGAAATAAGCACCAAGAGTTTACTTGCAAAACACATTTTACATTAAACGTAAAAATCTGTGGCTAATTTCGTGATTAATTTGATGTATTTCAGAGATAAGAAAAGAGCAGTTGATTCTTCTTTTATGTTCTGTTTGACGTGAAGAACAACTTGGGTAGCTATTGCAAATGTTCTTCCAAACAAGGAAAGAATATTAAAAGGAAAAAACCAAACAGCAGCAAACTCAAAAAACTTCTGAAGAAAGTTTGCAAAAAGCATTTTGGTGAGCTCATTTGTCTCTGAAAAGGGAAAAAGCTGGAGAGGAGGCACAGAGCTCTGGCTTGGGCTGTCACATGGAATAGTGTCTCCTTCTGGGAACTGCCCGTGAGCCTCTGGCTGGGGACGAAATGAGAACTGCGAGTGAGATGCGGGTAACCGAGCCGTAACTCCGTGGGATGCCACCAGCCTGGGGGTAGGCAGGGCACTATGTCCCAGCCAGGGTAATGTGCTATTCAGTGCTATTTTTTTCCTCCCTTTTTTTCTATTTCAGACCCTTCGTCTTTCCCCCTCTCCCTCTAGGTGTGCTCTTCCTCTTCGGTAAGGAGATTCAGTGATGGTCACAGCCTCCTTTTTGTTGCACTGAGGTTTCCCCTGGCCTAATGACAAGGTGAACTTCCTTTTCGGAGAGCTGCAGTAGTGAGGAGCTGATGTGAGGAGCGAGGAGCGGGCGAGCGGCTTTCTGGGACATTTCATTAGCTCTTCGGCTGCTCCATAAGCCCAATCCTTGACAAGAGTCTTTTGGAAGTGCTGTCTGCCAGGCTGCTCTATTCCCTGGAAGTTGTAGTATTTTTATTCCTTTGTTCACCGTATCCCTACCTTTTTTTTTATTTTTTAACCTATTCTCTCAGAGCCTTCTCTTTTAGCCGAGTTATTCATTATGCACTAAAAAGTCTCTTTTGCAGGTGTCAGTTCTAAAATCGTCATGATTACTGAGAGGGGAGAAAAAAAAAGCTTGAAGAGCGCTGTTTACTGCCGTTTTCCTGGGCACTGAAATTAATGTGCACTGGTTTCAACAATATCTCGTTTCTTTGGGAAGGCTAATAGCCCGGACACTTCATTATCCCGCCTTTCCGCACAAGTACCGAAGTAATAGAACAGCTTTCGTTTTCCAGACTACCCTTGGGTGCTTGAGACAAGTGCTTTCAAAAGCTGATCCACACTTTCTTTTTTTTTTTTCCTCCTGTCAAACTGAAAAAGCTATAAATCTGTTCATCACCTGGCCTTTTGGGTTAGCATAGTGCCCCTGCAACCCTTTTTAATGTCTTAAAAATAATGGGGCAGTGCGCTTTGACTGGTAGGTGACATCTTTAAGGCTTTATTTGTCTATTTATTTATTTTCCCAGGTGGGCATTTTATTACTGACAGCATGAGTCAGGACAATTAAAGGTTGCAGTGAAATATTCCAGCTTCTGAGGTGATGCAATATGAACTGGAATGAAGCGTTACCTTACTCATACTGAAAAAACCCACAATTAATGCCCCGTATGCTGTGTTACCTGTGGGACAGAAGACTTACCAGTTACCTCTTCCCAGTAAGTTCTTGCCCTTAGCGTGCGTCATTGTGTGGGGAGTTAAAAAACTCCATGCGTTGTCCACGGTCACGTTTTACGGACAGAAAGCTCGTATGAAGGAAAGACAGCCAGGACTTGCTGATTTTATTCCAGGCTTCACTAACTCAGGCAGTGCCGAGTCATCTTGTGCATTATTTACACCATTTTTAAAAGCAAGGGTAACAAAAATAGCTATTTTACCGGAACGTTTTGGCTTAATTGGGAAGAGCTGCATGGCTCAAGTATAAAAAAGGCTTTAGGACTAAATTTTATTTTATTCCTCTTGGCCTTTTGAAGCAGGATTGAAAGGTGGATTTAGTGGCTGCGTATAATTTTCAGGAGGATTGTCCTTGTTTATTAGCTTTCCCTCCCAACCCCTCGAATGACAAGAATGCTGCCCAGGGCGCTGGGGAGCAGTGGATGTTGACACAGGTGTTGGGACCAGGCAGATGTTGGGATTCTCCTCACTACGACTTCCTGTTTTGAACTGTAATTTATTTGGACACGACAGCGTGGGGTCCCTCCTGATCCCTCACTGCCGGCTGCTCAGCTATACAAATACATGTATCTTCATGTGTTAGACATAAAGCCCCAGCTCTCCTTGCCTTGCAGGGCTTAATTTTCTCCATAGTGGGAATGGAGAGTGCCTGGTGTTAGCCATGAAGGGTGTTACGGTGGCAAAGGAAAGCTTTTAGAAAATAATTTTAAGTACTTTTACCTGCTCAGGTGCCCTAGTCAGGTTTTCTGGCTGCTTCTCCGCTACTCTCTGACTTTATAATTCCCCACTTTAGCCAATGTAGTTATACAGGTGTATTCCGTTGCACAGGGAAGGTGTTGGCATCCTCTCATCTTTTGTTACCCTGATGCATAAGCAAAATGGTGGCAGAGATAGAATTTATACTGGTGGAACCACGCCAGGAGTGATTTTAAAGGCAGAGGAGAAGGAAGCGATAAGGCACGATATTTTTCAAGTGATTGGGTTTGCAAGTGAGGAACGATGGAAAGGAATTACGGTTACCTGATATATATATATATTATTTTTTTTTTCCTGCCCCAGCCCTGCAAAGCACGTAAACATATGCTTAAATTTCACTGAACTTTGTGGTGTGGTTCAAGGCAGGCAGCTCCCCGAACGCCTCGGTGTTTCTCCGGCAGCTGGGCTCCAAACTGAAGGGACAGTAACGCTTCAGTGGTAATTTAGGAGGCTGGAGGATTAAATGTTCTTGAAAAGCCATTTGCATAAAGGTTTGCAGAGGAGAGAATGAGTGCGAGAATGTGTTCAAACTGAGCAGTGAAATCTGCACAGCTTGACTTGCCTCATCCATCTGGTTGGACCGCGTTATCTCTGTTTAACAGATTACATTTAATCTTACCATTTCAGTGAGAGCTGTTGAGCCTCAACAGACACGGGAGAGCCGTCCTGGAAAGTTACGCAAGTAAATTGCGAGCTTAGATTTCATGCTGGTTTCTCAGGAGAACAGCAGAGGAGGTGCAGAAGCACCAGGTCATCTTTCTGGCCTGACCACATTGGTTGGCTTGGCAGGCCAGAAGAAGGGGGACTTTTTCCTGCTTTGCCACACTCCTTTTTTCCGAGTTCGAGCCGCGTTCCCCAGGCTGGCGTTTTCTTCCAGCCATGTGCTTATCTGGCTCCCGTCCTGGCTTTGCCTTCCTGTCGTGCTGCTCGCTGCAATAAGGACGTTGTCAGCCTACCTGGGCAGAGGCAGTGGGGAAGCAGGGGTTAAAGCCAGCTCGGTTTCCTGCTCCTCTGCTTGCTCAGGTGCGCTGCAAAGGGGAGCGCAGAACGCCTGATTCGGAGAAACAACTTTGTGCGCACACCTTGTGGGACTAGGCGGAATTCCAGGCTGGGAACTTTCCTCGTTTCTATTTATTTTATTTTTTGGTGGTAGCTGCCATTTTTTTACAGAAAAGACTTTCCTATCTGCTGGTATATATTTTTTTTTCNCCCCCGCTGAGTCATTGCACAACTCAGCAGTCATTTGTGTGGCTTGCTTCCTGGAGTTTTGAATCGGTTTGTCACGTACCTGTCGTCTTTCCTCCTACGTTTAATATAACTGCACTCGTTTCAAGCGCTTCCGCGGAGCGGAACCCCTTTCAGATGGTCCCATGGTATCTCTCCGTGATCAGGGTGAGTGAGGCATGTACTAACGGCAGAATTTGTCCTGGGCTCAGTAAGCTGTTATTCCGGTGATAGTGTTTTAAAATTACTCCTTTTCCTTACGCAGAGGCAGCCGGTGAACGCAGACGTGTTACCTCACAACTGAGGGGACAGAAAACCTTGTTTGCTTTTGCTTTTTCGTACATTCCACTGCTGGCATCTGCTTAGGCAATTAAACACCTTTTGTATTTTTCATCCTCTCTGATGCGTTAGAAACAAGGTCCTCTTTTGTTCGTCTTTGAATATCTTTTCAATCTTGTCTAAGAATTTGTAGTTCACTTTTTTCTTCTCTTTCTAGGTCCCCTCTTCTTTATGCCTTTTAAATTAGGTTGGTGTTTCAGGGACTTTCTTGGCCTGCCTGATGTAAAATTAAAGAGGTTACCTAAAACCACCAACCTGTGAAGCCGTGCAATTAATACGTTTTGTTGTAAAAGGGTGAAAATTCCTGTCTGACACTTTTTCGATTTTAAAATGCCCTTGTTCTTAGGCACAGGTTGTTTCTGTAATGCTTATATTCTGTTGCTCATAGTCTGCTTTTCGAATTAAAAGAAATAAACAGAAGCTTGACCTTTCTCTTCCCCCTCCAAGTCTTTGGGTTTCAGGTGCTTCCCCTCCAGTTAATTAGAAATAACAATCAACAAAGCTATTCTTTTTCCTGAGCTCTGGCATTCCCGAAGGATTTGGGTGGTGTTGCATGGTAGCACCCTTACAACCTCAGGTCCTCAGCTCCACGGTTTCCAAAGCCCGGATAAATGCCCGAATTCTCTTCGCTGGGTTTGTGTAGGCGGATGTAAACATCCAGGTGGGCTCTGCGAAAGCCCCCGAGAGGCTTTGCAGGCCAGGAGGTGGCCAAAGTCCAAAGGTGGTCCCTGAGAGGAGCATCTTGAGGGTCTCGCTTGTGAACTAAAAAGGTGCTGTGGCCAAACAAGGCGCTTCCACCCCTGTCGCTGTCGTTAGGCCAAGAGGAGTTCTTGCAGCCCTGTGCTTTGCTGGATCTGCTGGAAAGCTAGTCCTTTTAAAAACTTAGTGATTTTTCCTGCAGGGCAGGGCAGTGTCTGTAGAGATGGGCAAGCACTCTGCCGGCACGGGGAAGGTCTGTCATGAGCTGGGGCCTGCCCCCTTTGGAAGCAGCAGAGCCCTTGCTTGGCTTCTTGGGCTCTTGGGAAACCTCGTCGCTGGATTGAAGGGCTGCCTTGAAGCTGGGCTGCGGGAGCACTGGGAGAGTACTGGTCTCCGCAGCCCGGTGTTTAGTGGTCCCAGTAAGTCTTTCTGTGCGTAGTTTATTGCTCTCTCTTTTTTTGAAAGAAGTTCAGAAGGTAATGGGGAAAGGAGAGGAGGAGGTATTGCGTAAAACCTTAGCGACCGCAGCCACAGATTGGGAAATAGCAGACTTCAACCCTTTCCTGAGCCCGTGCGACTGTGTTCTCGGAGACACGGCCCTCGTTGCCGGTTGGTAAGCTGGGCTCTCGTTCTTCCCTACATCAGGCTGGAACGTTTTGTGGCAAAGGCTGGATGAGAGCGGAGCGTGCGACCTTCTAGTCTGCACAGGAGGGTGTTCTTCTGCCCGAGTCTTGATTTCTTCCTCCAGACCCTGATAAGGCGTTTGGTATTTATGTGCCTTAGGATAAGAGTTGTGCTCTTGTGAATGGTATTTGTGGTTAGGAACTGTAAAACTGAAGTTTTTTCCTACTTTAGGCTCTTCCTCTGAAGTACAGGGCAAGTGGCTTGACCTGTCAGTTACTGTGGGTTTTTGGAAGAGGGATGGAGGTCTTCTCTTTGCTCACCTCTTGTCTGCTTTGATGTAGATGGCCCTTGCCTTGATGTTTTATAGTCTTCTGGCATATCCAAGTACAGTATTTAGCATAATTGGGGTCACTTGGCACCAGACAATAGTGCTTATTATCAGAAGTCCTTCTAATACAGGTTACGCGTGGTATTTCAGTATTGTCTTTCTCTGAGCAGCCTTTAGAGTTAATGTTTTTGTTTTATGATGTACCATCTCTCAGTCTCTCTGCCAAAAAGAAAAATAAATCTAAATTAGACTGAAGCTTTGGCTAATTGTTCTTTCTCTATTCATCTCCGTGGCAGCAGGAAGCCTAGCAGCAGGGTTTCCATTCACAGCAGGCAGGCGTGCCAGCTCGAAGGCTTTTGTACCAAAAATGCATGTGTGGGTGTTGAAGGTAAAAATGATTGGACAGTAGTGGCTGCAGCTGTATCCTTGAGAACTCAAGACAAGGGACATCAATGATCTCTTTCCTGGGCGTTGGGTTTTTTTTATTGCTCGCTGAGAAAGATATTTAACCACTGCAAATTATTCGGAAAGGGCAAAGTAAATGTTTTTTGATTGTTAAAGGCTGCGTCAGCGCCGGGTCTGTTTGTAACGCTGGCGTTGGTGCTGCAGGAGGTAAGAATGGGAATATACACTGAACCGCGGCGGGACATTTTG
Organism: Chionis minor; assembly: GCA_013398295.1. Classification (NCBI taxonomy): domain Eukaryota; kingdom Metazoa; phylum Chordata; class Aves; order Charadriiformes; family Chionidae; genus Chionis; species Chionis minor. The sequence continues at coordinate 431,536 of VZSF01000828.1, read as the reverse complement.
ACCCTTATAGGACTTTTGGCTTCTGGTCTGGTGCCGGCTCTTGGGTACTGCTTCCACTTGTCACCCCTGTGTCACAGTGCACTGCTGCCACTTCCATTTCCTCCTCTTGTGCATCACAAATGCCACTGGCAGATGGGTGGCCCAGGCAGGCTTCTCCTGGTTAGTGCTTTTCCGCTATCGTTTTAACCTCCGAATAACGATAGACGTCTCTGCTGTCCAGAAATAATTACAGTATGGCTTTGCACCTCTTATGCCATATGACCCCCACCTGGTTAAATGTGTCCTTGATGACTTACTGTCATTGTAGGCCCCCATTTAATTCTATTTAGCTGGTCAAGAGCTATCCGGTAGGAATAATATTAATGGTGATATGTATCAGGAGTGATTTCTAGATGTAGAAAGGACTGAGCAGCCTCCTTTTTGCTGCTGCTCCCGCTGACGTGGAGCGCTAGTAGCACAGGTAGGCGGAACGCTGTTGTACGATGCGAGGGCCACCGCTCATTTCAGGCTAGTTATTTAAATCGGAATAGCTGGAGCTACTCTTTATTTATTTGCTTATGCTTATCTCTTATTATTTGTCCGGCTAATCAGGTTCGAGTGTCTCGGAGCTCATTCCCAATCTTTTCCATGTGAGTATTCCCTACCATTCCTACTTTGGATGGGTTTTTTCCCCCTGGCGTCTTCACCGGAGCGCGCCGTGCCCTCGCTCTGCCCAGCCGTGGACACCCAGCCGTTCTTGCAGCGCCTCGGACAGAGAGAAAAGGGAGCTCTAGGCGGGCGGCTGCCTCCGTATGGATGTTGCAGTTAAGGGAAAGGAATTCCCTGCTAAGCAGCTAGCTGACTGCAGAAGTTCTAAATGTTGTTTCGTGTTATGAACAGTTGTCACTTAACAGCAAGCGAGGCTAATTGTGACTGATTAGTTGATTGCACTTGATCATTCCATGCGCTGAAAGCATCATTTTTCCAGTATATGCTTCTGCGAGGAAAGATTAAATTTACCATGGCTTTGCATTGGCGCTGAACCGCAAACAGACGAGATCAGCCCGGATGAATGTCCTTGGATTGTGGTTTAGGTCATGCTTTACAATTTTGGGGTATACTTTGATCTTTACTGCATTTGGATTAGCTTTTATTACTGCTTTCTGTTACAGCAGTATTTGAAGACTCCAGCGAAGGTCGGAACTGGTTTTGCTGGGCAGTGGGAAAGACACTTAAAAAGAAAAAAATCTTTAAAAAAAAAGAAAAAAGGGGGGCAAACCAAAGAGGAAATGCAGGGAATGTCGGTGCCGGGAGCAGGTTTTGACGGAGAGCTTGGTGAGCTGGTACCTGCCTTGCTGCCATTTGGGTGCAGGGAGTTGAGAGGCAGCAGTGGGAGCCCTGGTAGGCCAGGGCTGGAGCGTACGTGGAGAGAGGCAAAGCCAGGCAGGACATCCTGCTGCCACCCACCCACCAGCCCACAGGGATTTTTTGTTGGTGGTGCCCAAGTTTAGACTTCTCAGGGGAGCAAGAAGGGCAGGAGCAGCCATCCTTTCCCATCTCTCTTCTGTGTGGAAACTAGCGCTGCTTTTAGCGATTTATTAGTTGTAAATGAGAGGTTAGTACTCTTTTTTTTTTTTTTCCCCTAGAGGCAATTTTCTCTAATACTTTTATGTTTGTTCCCGAATCAAACAAAAGAAATCCAAGCCAGGGCTCAGCGATTCTGATTGTTCGGTGATTTCCTAATTCCTTTTCTTATACTGGGCAAAAGTGATAAGAGGAACCTATTCCTGAGGATTTTGTTTTTGACTGTCACGGTTCTTCTGAAAGAAAATGCCGAGCACCTACTAAAACAAAGTCTTTTATGTGTTGCCAAATAAAAGAGCAGGTTTGTTCAGTAATGTGTGTATGCAAAAGCAGGAGGATTGTGTGATTATTTTTATAAAGCTCTTTAATAACTAAGAACATGTCCCAGAGCTTGTAACAGCTGAATATTCCGAGAACTTACTCTTTTCATAAACTGTTTAAAGAAATTCCAGTTATGCAAAACCTGAATGCAAATTATTACAGCCTGGTCCAACCAAGCTCTTAGGTACATGTTCCAGTCTCTTCCAGAGCATGAAGTACATATCTGTGTACTTAAATACTTTGAGATGGCTCTTACTGAGTTGGGACATAAAACACAAGCGGGTGAGGCAAGAAGTAGTAAAGGAAGCTGCCAAAATTATGGCAGAAAAGCAGAATAAGAAGACAGTGGGTCTGTTGACCGCCGGTTGCTATTTGTTTCTTTTGAATTTGGAGAAGATTTACTGACGGTGGTTTGGGTTTGATCTTGCAGTATGTACCTACAGACCCTTGTTTGGAGGAAAAGAAACAATAACAGGTTTTGGTTTATAGTACGGTGTTGGCGTCTCCTGTCCCAGCATCCCTCCTTACCCCCTGATGGACCTGAAGAGCATCTCTCCAGTGGATTTAATGCCGTGAAGGTACCTGCAGCCTGCTCAGTGGGGTCCGGGTCCTGCTGGTGGCACTTCCACGGTGGCTACGGAGAGTGGGTCACCCTGAGAGTCCCCTAAGCGCCGCTCACCCGTGGGCTTGGGGGGCTCTGCAACGGGGGTGAGGAGGGGTTGTGTGATGGACAGTGTGCGCCGTGTCGGGGATACTGAGATCTCAGTCGGGGGGGAGAAAAAAAGAGGATTACCGAGATGATAAAGGCTGCCTGTTGTACCTGAAGATATCTTTTTGTGAAAATGGGATCTGTCCTACCCACCCTTGCCCATAGGTTTTAAATTCCAGGTGATCTGATCTCGTTCACGCAGCTTTTCCTTGGCAGCTCAGAAAATGTGATTTAAATATTCTTGCAAATTAATAAACAAGGCAGATATTTTGAAGCCTGAAAACTCAGTTAAACCCTTGAGCAAAGATATCTTTACTGTCTGCCTACATTGGAGCTTGTATTAAAGCACGTTCAGAGAGTTGGAACAGGGCAAAAAACCAGTATGTTAATTAATCTCTGCCCTACTATTGGCCTTCTCTGCATCCCTCTGTAGAGGCATATTAACAACGGAAGAGCGAACATGTCCACTCTGGCATTTTTAAAAATTAATCAAGTGATACTGCTAATTTAAAACAGATCTTTATTTAAAACTTCCTATCTTTCATTTTAAAAAATATGTCTTTCTAATATAACGTAGTCTTAAATGGAAGGTTAATTTAAAAAAGGTTGGTTTTTTTCTTCCTCAGAGAAAGAGATTTCTGACAGACAGGTGAGAATCTAATTTAACAGGTGATGATGCACATCGAGCAGGAAGATAATATTTTTCTTGGAAAAAAAAATATTAGGAGTAGAAACCCCAGAACTAAAAATATTAGTGAACTGGTTTTTTGTGACCTTGTAAATTGCCTTCTAGAGTTGAAAACAATAATTAGCATTAGGGATCATACGATTAATTTGGCTGTATCACAGTATATTGGTGATCTCTACCTCGGCTTCCCGGGGTGCAGGGTATGGTTTTAGCAGACTGAATTTGGAATTTGAAAATTGGAAACGCTAGGAATTCTGATACTGTAAAGTATTTCAAAACAATCTCTGTAGCTGTAATTTACATGGTTTGGTTTTGAAAACAATTACAACCAGTAAAGTTGAATTAATCTGTCTTTGTAATAGTGATGATCCTGTTAAGACCTCTATTCCTATAGTTTTTGTAATAGTGATGATCCTGTTAAGACGTCTATTCCCATAGTTTGATGAATTCCAGCCTTCTTTATTTGGGCACGTGTACAAATTTGCCTGTGAAGCTTGACATTCCTTCAGAGGTGCATGTTTACTAAATAGCTGTGTAGCAGCAATAAAGTTTCTTTTCTTTTTCAGCTTCTGCTCATTCACACTTGTTGTTCTCAGACCCTCACAGATGCACAGACCACAAGTCGAAAACCACTGATCCAGATTTTTAAAACTAGGCAATAAATACATCCTTATTAACACAGGTAGCGCGTAGAGTAATTGAGAGAAATTTAATTTGGTTTGTGCTTACTGGTGTTTGAATGATACTTCATTTGAATGTTTTCTTTAAAAAAGATTCTCTTATTGTAATATACTGTTACTCTGTTAATTTTTCTTGTGCAGTGGCTTCCCAAACAATTTAATTTTGGCTCCCTGGCTATGAACTTCCATTAAAAGTAGCAATTACAGCGTTCAATGTTGTAGAATCAATCACAGTAAACCATTTAGTTATGCCAGGTTTTCATTTTGTGGTCGAGGATTAAATACAATCCATTTACCAGTTGTTTATTTATGAGGTGTGCTTTAAGCTGACCTTGTAGGTCTTTTCTGTCTTCACTCTGTATGATCCTTGAGACAGACTTCAGAAATCTAGTTTTATATAATGCAGATGGACATAATGTAATCAGTAAGGTGTTGACAAAGCTGATTTAAAACATGGGGAATTAAATCCTCTTTCAGGTCAGCCCTGTCAGCCTTCAGTTCCCATCTCTTGTTTCATTTTTCCCGGGGCTCTTGAGCTATCTCTGCTTTCCATATTGCATGATGATTTTCTTCCTTTCCACTGTATTAGTTTTAATTTCATGGGCACAGAGTTTACTTGGAAAATTGGGTTGGGGGAGGGCGTGTGCATGTTGCTTTTTTCCCCATCTCTCTCATGACATTTCCTTTTTTGCGTGTGTGTGGTGTAAGCTTTAAGGTCAGAAATGAAGATGTATCCGTTTCTTTCCTGATGCCAACTTCCTGTCCAAGTGTCCGTAAGCTTTGGTCCAGGTCTCAGTTCTTGTTTCCTAGTTTTTCTACCTTACCTCGTGGTGATAAGGGGCAGCCCACGTGATGTGAAGAGTTGTCTTAATTCTGCTGGCATATATTGTATGGTGACATCTGCAGTTTTTTTTCTTTGTAGCATTGTGACTCTTCATCAAGTTACTTTTAAATCCCCTAAAGCAGAGTTTTCAAGGTATCTTGCTGTTGATTCGCTGCTGGCTTACCGTTCTGTGCTGCGGTTGAGAGTTATGGGATCAAATCCTGGAAATTCTCTACTTGATTACATCGGGAGAGACAGGGATGCTGCCTCGGGGCTGGCGTGCCGTGCCTTGAAGGGTTAATATTCTCAGCAATCCTCTGAGGTTTCCGCGCTGCTGCGGCTCACCTGGAGTGAAGTCTTGAAGCCTCAAGTAAACCCCAATCTCATTTGTCTATAAAACACCTTGCTCGTTCTTGCGATGGTGCCCAGCAGTGCTGCTTAATGCTACCGACTCGCGGGCTTGCAGCGCTGCCTCGCAGTTCTGTTTGATTGCTGTCCCCTGTCTCTGCTGCTCTCCTCTTTCTTCAGGGGTACTGCAAACTGGAGAGTGCTCGTTGAAGCCAAACATGGTTACTAGGAGCAGGGAAGATGAGCCGAGTGGATGTACGCTTCCCCGCACGCCGCACTTGCGGACGATGCAAAGCTTTGTAGTCCCTTTTTAGTGCCACGGCGAAGACTCTGCTATTTCGGCCTTTTGTGCAAATTATTTGCGCGGCATAAATACCAGTTTTTGTCACGTAGTCATTGGCGCTCATTGCTTTTCAGTATAGATTTGTCTCAGCACAGGCCATGTTTAAATTTGGCTTTTTGGGTAGAATTTGTATCTCGGAAAACATCGCTTTCTGCGGAGCTCTAAATCCGTTTGAATCGTTGGTCCTGTAGGGCAGAGCTGTGCTTTTACATTGGCTGAGAAATCTCCAGGCGCAACAACAGTGCTATATAAATAATAAATAAACTAATAAATCAGTTATCGTCGGCTCTCACCTCCTAAATTGAGGTCAGAAAGAAAAGTCATTGAAGGGAGAAGCGGCAAGGGAAGCTGGATTGCCTGATGTCCCTATGGGGGAGCACAACCTAAAGATCAGGCTTGGCATTTAATTTCAAAAATATATAGCCAGTCCAAAATGAGTATCTGTCAAGCAGACAATTAACTGGCTGATATGAGGAGCCTGGCATTCAAAAGGCTTCATGCTTCCACGCTAGCACGTGGCTTTCAAACCATCAGGCACCTCTGAAAGTAATTTGTCACCACCCTCGTGTCCTCCCAGGGGAGAGCTATTAATCTGCGTGTCATCAGCATCTAGATGACATCAAAGTCCATGACAATTGGGTTACCCCTACCGCTGTGGTCTACCAGTGGGACGCAGCGCGTGCCAAAGAACCTAAATAAGGGCAACAAACGTTCTTGTAGGAATCCCTACAAGATTCCTATGTTCTTGTAGGAATCCCCGTTCTTGTAGGGGTCTACAGGAGAGCAGGGGAAGGACTTCTTCCTAGGGCATGGAGTGATAGGACGAGGGGGAATGGCTTTAAAGTGGAAGAGGGCAGGTTTAGATGAAACGTTAGGAAGAAATTTTTGACTTTGAGGGTGGTGGGGCACTGGAACAGGTTGCCCAGAGAGGTTGTCGAGGCCCCATCCCTGGAGGTGTTCAAGGCCAGGCTGGACGTGGCCTTGGGCAACCTGTCTAGTGGGAGGTGTCCCTGCCTATGGCAGGGGGGTTGGAACTCCATGATCTGCAAGACCCCTTCCAACCTAAACCATTCTAGGATTATGATTCTTTCTCTTGCGCTTACAGAAGGGAGGAAGCGCTTGATGTTTGTGGATGTGGGACTCCTTCAAACCCACAGGGAAAGTCATTGTCTAGTGGAAGTAGTACTTAATATTTACAACGTGATAAGCACAATGTAGCAGTAGAGTTTACGGCCATCAAGCTGAATATTAACGTAGTCGCGCTATAAAGCACCTGTGCTTACCTCTGCTAGGTGCTTTCAGCCTTGCGACGGAGATACCGGGAAGGATGGGACCAGCACATTGCACTTGAGAACATGGAAAAGGACGTTAGGTGTTCTCTTGGTACAGTTGTATCACGTGCAGATGTCAAGCTCTGGCTTGAGATTCATCAACTTGACCTACCAGAGAACTTTAAAGAGTGGGTGTGAACGTGGGCTGCGCCTTTTGTGAACCGTCCTGTAGAGATTTGTTCCAGTACGTTTGATTCTCAGTTTACAATGAAGAAGGATTCGCTCATCTGAAGAGAGGTTGCTTAATGGCCTCGATACAGCCCGAACTTTTATTAATAAATATAATGGTGTCAGGTTGCATTGGAAGGGCCTTCGCAGCTGCTCAGCAGCTGAAGTGGCATTCTAAATAAAATTGTTTTTCTCTACTTATGGCTAGTGTTAAATTTTGGAGCGAGTTTTCAGTCATTTACAACACCCATGAAATAGCCAAACGTAGGCTTTATAGAACAGAGCAGCTTTTTTAATTTGTTTGGCCTTCAGTGTTTACAGAATGTATGTGTCTGTTTTGTACAGGTGCTAGAGGGATGCAAGGTATTTTCCCCTCCTGTGACAAAGAATCCACGGCAGAAACAAGATAATTAGTCTTGTTACAGCTTGACATGTGTGGTGAATCAGACATATGTATGTTGTGCTATTTATTTGCGCCATAAATTTATGTCAAATATACATAATACACATGCATATAAAACATATGCATATGATTGTACCTCTATAAATATTCCAAGCTTGCCGTGGGGTGTGGCCAGGAAAAATCATCACGTGCTGTGTGGCTCTGAGGTTTTCCAGCCCCAGAGGACATTTTCTTTGATGATCCTCCCCGGGAAGGCAACCAGCGTGGCTCTTTCCCAGTTACGCTGGCATCGGCTTCGCATTTGGGGGCTTCTGATGGGGCTCCCAACAAAACACAGGGCTGCATCTTCAAAAAGGAATGCCTAATTCCTGCAGAAGGTCCAGAAGCTGAGTTGAGGGTGTATATGAAGAAAAAACGCTTTAGAAGTGTCGTTGCAGGTGGATGCCCGTCGTGTGAGTCTTTTCCCGATGGTTTTCCCAGGCACCCTGAGCTTTGGTGTCGTTCTCCGTGTCCTCCTTGAGACTGCAGAGCTCTTGTAAAGTCTGTGGAAACAGCATGAAAAGGGCAGCGTCTTGAGGAGCTGCTTTTCTTCCTCTTCCCCCTTTCTGGCCCTACTCATGCCCATGTTTCAGTGCTGCTAATTCAAAAAGGTTGTTTTCCGCATTATCCAGAGTAGGGAGAGGGAGGAAAAAGCCACTAGACTTAATATATAAAGGTTAATATTACCTGTAGCATCTGCAGCCTTCCTTGGTCTCTTGTCTAAGATGGTACGGAATTAAATAGTTACTATTAAAGATTAATAAGGGTTCACAGATGGTTATCGAGCGTTTATAATTGTGTTAGAGAGCAAATCTTCAGTATCATTTCCAATATTTTTGTGGTACTGTGATGAAATATTTAATTTCCACCAGTAGTGGAATATTCCGTTAAACGTGTCTGGTGAATTAACTGTTATAAATATGCAATTTTACACGCAGAGCTTTTCTTATTTCCAGTTGAAGTCCAGAACACCTTCAATAGAAGAATAATAGCACTGTATTTCAGGATCTCAGTGGGAAGGGTTTGGGAAGAGTTTATCATGGAGTTTTGTAGGCATAACCAGATTAAACAATGTGAGTGAATAGATTGGGGTCTAGTAAAAAGGACTGGGCTGTATGACATCCAGGTTGGTCCACTATAGGGCAGAAACCCAGAACCTTGGGTCCGATTCCCAAGGTTATTTTAAACCAGAACAGATTTGTCTCTGCGCTCAGTTTTACACCGCAGCCAACAGTATTTGAAGCGTCTGCCCAGGAGAAACTTGAAATAAAGTTCCCTGTAACCAGGCTAAGCACAGAGTTTGTATAATACATCCAGTGTGTTTGTATACATTTATTTTATAATCTTTATTACCGCCCCCTGCCCTCTCCTGTTCTGTAGGTTGTGTATGCTAAGCTTTCTAGAAAGCAGCGCCTGCCGTACGCCGAACCTAAATGGTCTGTCAGGGACTTGGTGTGAGGGAAAGTCCATGGTTTGGGAAACAGCATGGTCAAATCTTGTGATTACTTTACCTACTGGCAGGAGGAGTTGTGGCAGCCCTGTGTAACTGGCAACATTGTAGATGTTCAGTAAATTTGCCTCTCGAAAGGAAAGCGGATTTCTGATGAGAAATCCGGGAGGAATTGCCATAAACCTGAGAAGTTGCGTAGTAAATTCATTTGTAATCCAAAGTGCCCATGAGATACAAATTCAATCTCATTATTTTCAAGCCCTTAAACTGAGAACAACGTGCATTTGGATAAGCTGTTTGTTTGAACTGCGGGGTAGAAAGGTGGGTTTTCATCGCGTTGTCTCTCCTTCTCATTCCATCGCCCGATGGCATTGCTGCGGAATGATTTGTTTAGAATCTTTTTGTATGTCCGCGGTGTTGGCAAACCCAAGCGTGCAGAAATTTTGAGGAAAACCTTATTGAGCCTTTTTCAAAACCGTGAGGTCTTTGGTGCAGCCCCTTACGCCGTTGTGGCAAACAGCGTGTGGGGTTTTCACAGCTTCAGGTCTTGAGCCGAAGCAGAGGGGGATTCTTAAATACCTTTTCCCCTGCTTGTTTTAGCCAAGCGGTACGTAAATCAGCACAGTTAACATTTAGCCAACCCGGCCCTGCTGTGTGCAGTGTTGATTGGCAGAGTGGTTACCCTAAGTAAATAAATGGTGATCTATTAATAAAATAAAAGCCTGCCTGAACCTCATATTTAATGGAACCAGAATGGATAATACCAGACCTTCTACAGGCCTCCCCAGCTTCAGGGTCTGCACTTTAATCTCCGTGAAGGCGCGTTTATACAGCCTGCAAGTGCAATATATAACGGCGCTCTCTGGCTGTGACAGCAGAGCTGTTGTAAGGATAGGCTGAGAAGATTTTTATGAATAATTTTAAATTTTGGTTTTGAGCCTCTGATCTCGGTGCAGGCTGGAGATATACTCCGTAGCGTATTTGAAAGATGGCGCCTTATCTGAAGAAAAGTTTCCCTTGATAAAACGAGACTGATTTGAGTGCGTCCCTGTAGGGCTGGGGCGGCTGAAGGTGCTCACCCTCCAGGTAGGATCAGTAGGACCTCGGAGAGCTGGTGGCTCAGGCCTCGGGACCTCAATTCAGGCGAAGATATGGAAACTGCCATCTCCATTTTAGGCAAAACATGCAGCGACGGCTGAGGAATCAAACGTGTGTGTTTCTTCTTGGGAAGCTAATGTTGTTTGCCTGGGCAATAGAAGGAATTTTTTGAAAGGGGCTGAAAGTCACTCCGTACTTTTCTGTGTTTTAAGACTTGCAAATTGTGCGGCGATTACACAAAATTATCCGTTGATTGGTTAGGAAGTGCAAATATCTCCCCACCAGATTTACCCTCTCGTCCTGCTTGTCCCATGAGGAAGGAAGAGAAACTTTTAAAAGTCTGTGAGACTTCTGGATTTGTTGAAGCACTTATACCCTCATACGAGCCATAGAGCTGAGCGCCATAACAGACCGTCTGTACGATTACCCAGAAATTGTCACTGAGCATCAAACCTCTCTGCTTCCTTTCCAGAATGATGAAGTCCTCTGTACACGCAGAAGAAGATGACTTTGTGCCAGAGCTTCAGCGAAGCATCCATCCCAGAGAGCGGCCGGACTGGGAGGAGACTCTCAGCGCCATGGTAAAACACCTCGTTGCGTTTTCTATAGGCTTTATTTTTGGTTCTCCGCAATCCGCTCTTACATTGTAGTTGCCCATTGATTTATAGTCCCCGAGTTTCAGATTTTTAAATGGATCGCCTAGTACTTTCAACAAGACCAAAATACTTTCCTTCCTCTGGCGGTTTGTCAAGGAGCGAGAGAGGGAGCACGAAAAACGCTTCTGCCCTATTAATATGTGCCCCAAAGCAGGTCTAGTAACCAATTAAAAGGTCCGTAATGTCACAACGATTTTCAGTCTGCATTAACCTCTTTTTCAGCAAGACTTTTGAGCGTGAAGGGAACTTCTTGTAAAAACACGCTCTTTGAAGCATGTAGCATAGTGGAAGAATAAGACTTTTTAGCGAAATGCTGGCTCAGTCTACAGAGATAAAATTGGAATACCATCAGAGGGAACAGAATTACAGGAAAGCAAAGGTGCTGTTCTCATGCTCACAGAAGACACTACAAGAGGGTAGCAGGGCACAGGCAACTCTGTTACGTTGATTTATTTGTTTTCTTTTTAAATGAGGGAGTAAAGTACACGCAGTTCCATCTTCCCAGCTCCCTCTAGTATTTACTGAGCTTGGAAGGTCAGATGTTATTTTATTAGCAGCCAAATAGGGCAATCTGATTTGGTGGTTTTGTGAAGTTATCTTACCTCGCCGAAGCGTGGCCTGTCTTGTTTCACTATAGGAGTGTCTGGAAGTTGTGTCTTGCTTGTTATTTTTGGATTTTCTAAACTGCCTCATTAGCACAGTAAGCTGAAGAGGAAATTGTCTTCTGCTACACGCCTTGGAGAGGTGAAAGGTCTGACTATTCCAGGACAGCAGTGATGCTCTCCAGGGGCGGGCAGTCCAGCAGCATGGCTAAGATAATTTACTGGGATGTGGCACCGGTGACAATTTTCCCCTCTCCTTGGATCGTGTGGCGGCAGCAGGGCTCCAGCCTGGAAAAGCTGTACGTTCTCTGCTCCCGGGCTGCCAGCAGTGTGGCAGCAGCACCAGGAATGGGCTGGGTTTAGCTGTACTGCAGGACAGTTGGCTTCAGCTGGTGTGTGGGGCTGAGGGATACGCATCCCAGTGGATTGTTTGAAGGTTAAAGCACTGTTAATATCTCGCTGGGTCCTGTAAAATACATTTTGGATTAGCTGTTCTTTATACAACATTCAGAAAACGCGTAGGTAATAAACGCCCCAGGAGCCAGGTATTTATGTTAATTTTAAACACAGGAACAAAGATAACTTGTATGTTTTAGTCTTTTTAAAAGCATGATCAAGCCCCATATAATACAATAATAGTATTTTTTTTTTTTTTACAAACTTTATTTTCAGGTCAAAAAAGCCAACCCAAACCTTAGGCATCACCTGTGGTTTTGCCTGCTGGTATTTTCTGTGCTTGTTGCTCTGCTTGGCTCCTTGCTTATCTACTCTTAATTTTGACTTTTTTTGCAATTGTCACTGCCTAAGTCTGGTTTTTTCCTCATATGCTAGTATTTTTTCCTTCTCTGGCCAGCAGTTCATGCTGGTGCTGCCTGTTTGAGAGCGCTGTCTGTTCCGATCAGAGTTACTCAGCCGCAGCGCGCGGTGCTTCGTAACACCCTGGAGCCAGGAGTCTCCTGTACATCCCGGTTTGACACCCTGCTGTCTGTAACCTCAAGGTGTGTCTCAGGAATGTGGGTCTGTAATTCCGTGTCTCCACCTGGAACGCAAGTTGGCTGGCACACCTCACCTGTTACTGGTTTTTTTTTTTTTTTTTTTTCCATTGTTGATTTACAATGAGGGGAAGGTTCACCTCTTCTGGCCTCACACTTTCCCTGTTCTCATCAAGGCTGTTGTGCTCGCGGACCTTGTTCTGTGCTCAGCTCTATACTGCAACCGACATGCATGCGCAACGTTCCTCTTGCTAACTGTTAATTCACTTTTTAAAACATGTCCTCTTGCACAGCAATAACACAAATGCGTCCAGGTGGCTGTAAAAAAAAGATTTACAGGGTGGAAAACACGAAAATTCGCATCTAAGATTTGCTGCAGAATGATTTGGTATGATGAAGCGCAGGGCTATGTGTAAAGCTGCTGAACCTGTGTTTATCATGGCTTGGATTTGTGCTTTCGGCGTTGTTCTGACCTCGTGGTCCTCTGAATATATCGTAGATGGGCAGGAAAGGCCTCACTCGCTCATGTTTACTGTGCTGAGTGAATCAAATTTCCACTTTCAACCTCTGCCTTATGTCCAGTCAGAAGGTAATATTTGCAAGATGTAAATATTTACAGGACGCTGTTCAACACTGTCAGTTTCTATTCTCTGTTTACCCAGGGCATCTACTATATTCTGTCTCTCTTTCCTGATCATTTTAAGCCTGAGAGTTACCTCCTTGCTCTTTCCCTTCATTTTGCATTTTTAGCAGCCTCTGCTTTCTCCTTTTCCCCGAGCACGCTCCTGATGCGGTACGCAAGCATCTCATAATGGCATAATACATTTCATTTTTGGTTAGCAGGTGCTTAAGCTGCAGAATTCAGGTTTTGTTGATGCTTTCTGTTCCAGCCTCTGGGGAACGGGGGCTGCCGGGGCCTGGGGAAGCTGGATGCTTATGAATTTAGCATCATGAATTTAAATGAATTCTGCCAGGTGAGCGAATGCCGAGAGGAGCAACACTAGGGAGGGCTCGGGAAATTCTGACACTGACAGACCGGTGATGCTTATTCACTTGTCTCTTGAACTTCCCCTTTGTACACGTTTTTGTACTTTGGGAAAAGGCGATTTACGCGTTCGTAGTTAGATGAACACAGACCAGTCGTCCCTACTCTCCTCTCCCCTTTTATCCGCAATATATTTTGAAGTGCTCATTATTAATTTATAGAAGTGCTTTGTTTCCGGAGCTATTTCTTAATAAAAAATAAACTTTCTAAACGTGCGGAGGTTGAATGTCCTCTTATACTGTAAGTGTAAGGTAGGGCAGGCGCTCTGGTTTTAATATTTCTGTTATGGCCAGTTTATTGTGGGCACCTGAGTAGCCTTGGTGCTTTGATACTACTTTTATGGTCTTTTTTACATTTATTATTTGTATTTTCACTGACTTCTAAAAACTGCTTTTCTCTTGTTTATGGTTTAGCAGAAAGGCGAGCGGTTTTGTATCGGAGAGCTGCTTTGTTTGGGTGCTTCCGCTGGTTTTGGAAACTTCCTTGTAGTTAGGAAGTCCTAGGCTGCAGATTTTTGGGAAGCAGGCTGAGACACACGCAGCACTAGATGCACAGACTTTGCAGGAGTTCGATAACCAGGCAGCTGCCTGAGTAGCCCTCAAGGACTGCTATATTTTGTATTCCCCTTGCCGACTCATGTTCTGTATTTTTAGAATTCGGTCATATTAGATTTATGGTTTTTCTCACTGCCCCCTATTCCCAGTGGGCTGCTGGGTAACCTTCACACACGCCAGTTTTTTCTTTCTCTGCTCCAGTTTGGAAAACGCAGCTGAGGATATTGACTCTCTTTGTAGAACACTTCTGAGTTCCAGGGATGAAAAGCCCTATTTGAGCCAAGTAATATTGCAGTATATGGATTTTCTAATGCTTCTCTGAGATAGTAATGTTATTATATATATAATATTATAAAGGGCCTGAAGAGTGCTCTGTTTCTGCGTTACAAGGAATGAAGCTGTGAAAGAGCCTTTGCATAAGGTTTCTCACGTGAGCCTACAAAACAGCTGTCCTCAGCCTGTCATTAACTTTAGCGTAAAGTGATATTTGTATTTAATATTACGTTTGCCTTATGTTATTGCCCACCTGACTTGCTCTCAGCACCTCTTCACGAGTTGGGGAAGTGGCAATGTTTTAAGAGCAGTGTGCTGACAGCCTCTTCCCCTGGCAGGCTGTCCCCACGCACGCTCAGTCCTCGTTGCCTTTTTCTTCCAGTCGACTAAATATTGTGGGGAAGCAGGATTAGAACAGTGAGATAAATATAAAAATCTTCATTTATGCACCCTCTTGCAATTGTGCCGTGACAGCAAGATGCCACCTGAAGCTGCTTTAACCTGAGATAAGGAGATATCTGGAGCGCACTGGAGATAAGGTGAATATACTCGCTCCAAAGCTAGAAATAGGTTTTCTTTTGTGTGCGTGTTTCTGAAAAGGTTGGTTTTTCTGCAGCGTCTGCCGCTTCTTTCAGCTTTGGAAGCTTTCAAAATACGAGTCCCTAAAGCAGTGGCAGGTTTATTTACTGTGAGATTAGTTTTTTTTCCCATAGTGCCCTGAGCACAAAAATATATGTGATCGTCCTGCCGCCCTGTCACATCCTGCGGCGAACGTCTGCAGGGATTCATTCAGGAGTAGATCACGGCTGGAGGTGACCACGAGTTCTTCACCTTCAGGAAATGGGCCTTTGCCACCCCGCTGCACCTCTGAACCTCTGGTGCTTTTGGGGTCTGGAAATATGATTGTCCATAACGAGGTTATTGGGATGATATCCATCGTATCCCCACGCGTTACTGGTTTATAACCAGGTCGCCTGGAAAAGCAGCGATGCAGGAACCTCTAAATTACTGATGGCAAGCCATTATGTATCCCTGAATTTGGCAAATGCCTAAGTGAACAAGAAGGCAGGTAGTTGGCAGTTGGTATGTATCATCCTTTTCAGCTTACGCTGGTGGAATTTCCTTAGGGAAAATACAAGCCTACAGCTTGTTTAGGAAGGCAGAGGGGTTAGACCCTGTCCAGCGAAGCCCCCGGAATTGTCTTAGTCCAGCGAAGCCCCCGGAATTGTCTTAGTCCAGCGAAGCCCCCGGAATTGTCTTAGTCCAGCGAAGCCCCCGGAATTGTCTTAGTCCAGCGAAGCCCCCGGAATTGTCTTAGTCCAGCGAAGCCCCCGGAATTGTCTTAGTCCTCACACCAGGTCAGATGGATTGTGAGATCTGTAGTATTTTCAGCATTTGATACCAGATAAGGTGAGGTACCATGGCTCGTCAAGGTAATAACGGCTTTTTAATGAGACCTCAATATATCACTCTCTTAAATCTGGGACACGAGTGAGGAGAAAACTATTTTTAAATGCAATTATGAAAGTGTGTAGAGATTAGTGAATTGTAAAGGTTTAAAGAAAAACTTCGCGCAGGGTTTGTTTCTCATGCTTTGTACAGCACTTAGCCCAGCGGTGCGCCAGATCTGCAAGAACAGATGCAAAAAATAGGAGTACGTGGGGTTTCTTTTTACATTATTTTTGTTTGGTTGGTTTTTTTATTTCAGCAAACATCAGGCATGTTTCTGTGTCTGTCAGTCCTGACCCAAGCTAACATGAACACTTCCAGGGACTGTGGCAAAATCTAAAGAACAAGGGAGTGCGGTAAATCCCCTTGCTTGGTCCTATCAACTGCGGTGACTTCCAAAAAGGTGGTTGACTGAAATGATCTCATTTCAACAACCAAGATAAAGAGCTATAAGACTGTTTAATGTGTAAGAATTAGCACTTTGGGGTTTTTTTATTCCTGAAATAAATTTGTGCTTTGTATGCATATGAATGGACACCAGAATTGTAGAGCTGGGTTGTGAGCCCTCAAGGAACTGTGCAGTTTTGTTAGGCCGATCCTATTTTCCGATGGGTTACAGGCCATCATCGTCTCTGGGGAAAAAGACTGTTTTTGACCTCTGAACTACCTGCAGGTTCTTTTTAAAAGCACAAAGTTTTAAGCTCTCAAGTGCAAGGGAGAGTCTTAGTAGACAGGAAGCTGAAATTCTGCATTTTTTTGTGTTGTTTTTTGAACGACTTGGACAGTTCGGTGGAAATGGGCTTTAAATGCTTTTCCCACATAGATGCTCCAGCTTCTGGCTCGAAGTCTTAAGAGTCATTGCGTTTCTTCAATGCGATGCAAAATGTTACCCTTGACGTTTGGAGGTTAGTTTTGTGCTGGTGAAGGCTCTCGGGCTTGTGACTGGCCTGGGTTAGTGCGTCTCCTGTTTATCGTGCAGAGCCTGTAGTATGTCCTCTCTCTCCAGCGCTCGGCGGCACCTTTTTGGGTGCAGGTGGGTCACAGGGTGCCGTTTGTAACGATGGGATGGAAATGGGATTTCAGATAGCGTGGATAATACAGGGGTTGATATGAGACAAATGTTCCCTGCAGCACACCGAGCAGCCATCGGGCTGTAATAATATTTTGGTCAAAACAGTTCTGGTCTGGCATCGCACCAGTAACCTATATTTTCAATTCGCATAACTTGTTTTCCTTGTTATTGCTGCATAAATCAAGTATTTTTTTCCCCTCGTTAGGCTTTTGGCAAGGTA
This sequence comes from Chionis minor, assembly GCA_013398295.1. Taxonomy (NCBI): domain Eukaryota; kingdom Metazoa; phylum Chordata; class Aves; order Charadriiformes; family Chionidae; genus Chionis; species Chionis minor. Next base: position 414,709 of record VZSF01000828.1, on the reverse strand, counting down.
TTAGATTGCTGTGTATGGTTCTTTCTCTCCCTTTTGGTGAGAGAGTCGTTTTTATTTCAAAGGCTAACTCCCAGCACGAAGCTTGTCCCTGAGAATCTTTGAGAATTGGGACAATCACTTAATTGGCACATTGGCTTCCATTTGGGTTTGCCAATTAAATGAGTTCAATTAAACCAGAATGGGTACCGTATTTTTGGCAGTAAGTATTAATTTATAGCAATCATTTAATTTTCATTGGCGATGCTATAGAAGCAATTGTTTCTAGTTACACTTACTTTCTTCACAGTGTACGCGGTCTTGCAGTACAGGATTGATCCAGGAGAAAAAATTCACGTTTTCTAAACTCCTGGTTTAAAATCTGTGGACATGCAACATCTAGCAAAGAAGGAAGGATTTAGAATTTGCTAAGGCTGGATCAGTAAAGATTTGTTGTTGAGCACGATCAGCAGTTTTAATGCACCCTGGTTTTGCGTATCGCTATTTCAAAGTGCATCCGATGCACATCAGTAAATACAGTGTCTTGGTAAGTGAAGTGTTTGGGTCATGTATTTAGACACCACCTCTCTTATCCTCGTAGAGGATAGCGGCAATTAAAAAGATAAAGGTGGCACTGGAGTGTCATGGGTAGTTTTTTCAATGCTCCCAGTAACCCTTTACCAAATTACAGAGGCGTAGATAGGTGAAACCGTGTGTCAATGTACATCAGGCCTTTACACCTGGGGTTTCGAAGGCATTTTGGGAGCCTGAGCGCCTCCGTTCATCCCACTGGGAGTGAACCGCTGGGCTCGGCGGCGTCTGTGCTGTCAGTGAGGCAATTGCCTGGTCTGTGAATGACCGGTCTGAATTCCTTGGGTTTGAGGTTGTTTGATTTCAGTTTCATATCCCGGCGTCTTTTAGAGTTCTCGCCCATCGCTCAAGACAAGCTGCCTGTGGGTGACGGCACGGTGATGCTGTTCTGATGGCTGGTGCTGGTGATGCTGTTGTAATTAGTGCAGGTTATTTGCTATTATAAGTTCGGAGAGGCAGGAGGATGTGAGTTCTGAAGACAGGATTACATTGTCATGACCCTCCTCCTCTTTTCCTCCCGCCCTGCTCCACAGATGATCTCTTTTTACCTGTGTTTTGTTGTTATAATAGCTGAAATGCCACATTTGGTTCAAATGTATCTATTTGGGAGATAAAACTTGTAATTTATTTATCTGTCAATCACTTTCCCTAGTCGCAGCTGCTTAAAAATAAGATGGAACATCCAGGAAAGGAGTTTCTTACAAATAAGTGGTGGTTGTTTGTTTTTTTTACAATCAGTGTTCATTGCTGCTTAGTTACCACAGTGCAAAAAAAAAAAAAGGAACAGATTTTGAAGGGTTGTCAGTAGTTTGCTCATCTTTCCCCTTCTATTCCCCGTCCCCCCCCCCGCCAAGTTAACCCCAGGAGACAAACCAAACATATTGCCTTGCTGAAGGTTGTAGGCATTAATTTCTTTTTTTGCTGTGATTCAGCCTTCTTAATTACAAGGTGATGAATTACTCCCTGAAAACGTTGGTAATCTTTAGCCTGATTTTTTTTTTTAATTGAAATAGTTCCATAGGGTTCAGCTTTGCTACGTTTACATTGGTCACCGCTGTGGCATCGTGGTCTGTGCGATGTTTGTTTGGATTTGATCAAATACCGCGGTTGCTGGGGCGCAGGTGATTTTGACTGCAAAACCCAATGTTTTTGTGCTACCAGTCTTAACACTTCATCTTTCCTTAAGGGTTGTTCTGTGAAAATTTGTGATGGATGCTGCAGAGGCTTGCTACAAGTGCTTTTTCCACTGACTAAGGCTTTAAATGGTTTTTTACCCCAGAAGGTAGTGTGTCTCATTTAGTTAATTTTCCTCAGCTAGCACAAGATCCACAGGATTGTGGCTGTGACCTGCTTACGTGAGGATCCGTGGCCTCCAACGAGTAGATACGAGAGCTGCTTTGCACAGTTTCAGACTGAAAATTGCTGCTGTTCTCTCCAACATAGTCAAGTTTATCGACTCGGTGATTTCCACGTGGGACTGGATGTGGTCTTGTGTGGGTTCAGAGTACACCCGGCTTCTCGATTGCAGAAATCTACTTTAAGAAGTTTCTGTCTCTGGTTATTCCTCCCCACCGCCCGTGTGACGGAGGACTCTCTCAGCACAGTTACGGTGAGAGAATTGCTGGGATGAAGCCTTGGGAAGTGAATCACTGAGCTCATCTCATTTAAAAATAATCCCCCCAAAGAAGTTCAGCTTCCCTCTTTCTTTTTTAACCTGGATTGTTTCAGGAACTTGGGCTGTAGCCACTAAAAGAGTTGCAGATGCAAGGAGAGGAAGTAGGAGTGAGTAGCCTGGGGCTGAAGGATTGGGGTGGGAGTTTAAAAAAAAAAAAAAATTGGCTTTACCTCTTCAAGCCGGGCTATGGTGAAACTATGCCCTGAGGCTGACAGTCCTCCTGGTGCGCCTTCTGTTTGAGAGAGCTGTAAAAGTAGTTTTTAGGGTCTGTGCGCTCTTGACTTGCTCTGTGGCTTGTACTGCGAGCATTTCCAGCTTGAAAACATGTGAAGTCGCTCTTTGGTTGCAGAATGTAAAGTTTTAAGTGTTGATTCTTGCTTTGCGGCGCCCCATTTCCCCCCTGTTTGTAGGGAGCTGCCTGACTGCTCTCGGTTTCTGAGTCTGAGTAGATGGAATAGATGGTTTGGTGTGTTACAGTCGCATGTGTGCAGGAATGTTGTCTTAATTGGTGGGGTTTTTTGTTTGTTTTTTCTCTGTGCATGTGTTTTTAGTTTTATGTCTCCCTCTCTGATTTTTTCCTTAAATATTGACCTTTAGAAGGAGGGGAAAAAAGTCCCTCTGTAAAAGAGAGTTTAGAATTTTATGAATGCAAGAAAACATCCTTGGAGGGTGAAAATTGTCATCGTTGCTTTCTGAAGAGTTCACGTTCTTGGTGATGTGAGGAAGAGGTTGAAATTCACCTTCATGGTTTTCCTGCGTGGAAAGACCCTTGCGGATGTCGGGTGTCCTCTTCTGACCTCACCTGAGTGACATCAGGTCACTCCCGGAGAGCGATGTCACCTCGGATTTGTCACCTTTCCTCACCTGCTGCGGGGAGCTGGCTGGCCGAGGCCAAGCAGGGTATTTGAAGGGGTTGGTCAGGAAGGCAGCTTGAAGGAATAAATCCGACCCAGGTATCCTGACCCAGCAGCTGGAGGCTCTTCAGGGTGCTGTGATCACGCCTCGTTGCGCAACCCTTGAGCAAAGTGAATGACCTTGAGCAAAGACCCTTTGGGTCTGTGGTTCGGAAGTTTACGGACAGCTTATGGTATAAATGGCGTGTTCCAAGTAGAGGCATTCTTCGCAATACTGTGTTGTTATAAGGGTTTGGAAAACAAGCGTATCATATACCAGTTTGTTATTTCATGCCATTGGAAACAGCTCTTTATAAACAAAAAGCTGAGTCCAGGTTGGCCCTACATGTGTAAATCTAAATTCATGTTAACTCTACTGGTTCCTATATTGGGGTTAAGCATCAGGCTGCTGTTTTTACTGCTTTCTCAATCTTCCTTCTATTATGTTAGGAAAAATCTTCAGTTCCTAAGCCGATTTATACCTATAACATAACACTGTTATTTGCATAATCACTAAACAAGGCCAGGGGACTTACTGGAGGGGTATTTGGTAGTTTCAGCCTCTGTTTGTCTCTGTGGTTTTTTGTGTGATGAGAAATTGTTTTCTACCATAAAGCAAAGCTCCACTTGTCCTTTTTTAACTGAGCTGTGATTGGGATCCCCTCCTCCCTCTAAAAAACCAAGAGACTATAGAAGTGGTGCATCAAACAGGGGCTGGGGTTTTTGGGGTCTTTTTTTTTTTTTTCAATTTTTTTACGTAGCCGACAGGGAGCTGGAATGGAAGTATTGTGCTCACTGGATGTTCTATTTTCTGTGGCTTCTTTCGAAAATTTATTTTGCAGGCTGTACAGGAGACGAACTCTAACCCCGGCTGCCTTTCCCACGCGTATTGTATGTGGGATTTTTGTTCTTAAAGAAAGTACATTCCTTTGGCAGCCCGCTATTGTGCGCGGCTGTACTGTACCCTTGTGGCTCCCTGGGCCGCGAGCTTTGCGAATGGTAATAAGGTGATGTCGCTGCCGCTTCGTTATAGCGCTGTCATGTCCAGATCCAGGCTGGCAGGCGGTTATCGTGCTAATGATAACGAGTTGCCCTCGGTAACTAACCATTCCTTTTCACCCGGCGCATCCGTGTTTTGTCTCTAAACCAAATGAGAGCTATGCAAGGAATCACAAGTGTGGGACTGCTTTGCTGGAAATAACCACCGTCCTTTGGGTGCGTTGGACTGATCCGCAGAGAATCGGCGCGAGCCCGTGTGTCTCTTTCAGGGAATCTCCTGGTGACATAAAATGACCCGGCTTTATGGAGGTGAGCTTTGGTCACAGGGATGATAGCGCTGCCAGAGGAGGTCTGTAGAGCTGCCAAGCTGCGTACTCTGCGCCTGGGCTCCCACTTACCAAACCAGTTGTTTTACGTGTGAGCTGGAGGTGGCTTTACCCACATCTCTGGGAGCGAGCCAACTGGATTTGAAAACACAGGAGATGAATAGTTAAGAATTTGGTCTTTGTTCATTCCAGCCTGATCCTTTAAACTACGGTAAATGGATGCCCTGGACTAACTCCTCTGTAATTCTAAGTCTCAGCAATGAGAGGTTTTCCTTAATTTGCCAGCTCATGGCAATGCTCGAAAGTGTTTCTTTCTTATTTTCCCCCCCTTTTGGAGGGGAGAAGCTGGGACTAGAAAAAAAACACATCCTGTGTGGTCTTTTTCAAAGAGAAGAATTCGCTGTTAACCATGCCATGCAATAAGTAGTGGCTGGAACAATTCAGCATTGATAGGGAATGTGGAAAATGGAATTAGACGTCCTAAACTCAAAAAATGATACACATTAAAGTATGTTCTTCATTGAATGCAGATTTCTTAGGCATGGAATTAAGAATGTGTGTAGCGAGTATTCAGAGTTTCCCTACTGGAAGCACTTGCCATTTTTTTTTTTTTTTCCACTGGCTTTCCTCTCTCGCTTTTCTCATTTACCATGAGATTTTTAAAGGCATCTCTGGCTGGGTAACTCTTTCCCCACATTCCACAATCCCTGAACTGAGAGCTAAGTTAAAAAGTCGGTACTACCTCGAATTCCTCCAGCTGTTCTGGCCTTGAGCTATGCCGGCACGTTAAGCCAGTGCTCCAACTATCCTTTGGCATGCCAGAAAGGATTTTTCTTTCATCTTTGCAACAGGGATCAAGATATTTGCACTAGGTGAGGAGCTAAATGATTGCTTGAATTAAAAAAAATAAAAATAGGTTCAGCTGTTTCTCATTCTGAAAACCATCTTTGTGATTTTTCTGTTGGATCTCAAAGCTGTTTCTTGGCACACAGGGGCTTGGACTGCTGTAATCAGAGTATGCTGGACCCTCGTGCTCTCAAGGGCAAAATTTATGTGATGCCTTGCTCCTTTCCGAGCGAGGATTCCCAGTCGGCTTGGGCAAATATAGATGGGTACGGTGGCCTCTTGGGTACCAGAGCGGAGCTTGCCCTTGGTTTGTAGCTTTGCATACACTCTGGGTGGTTATTAAATGTGCCGGTGCTGCGCTCTGCTGCTCAGAGCGTGAATAACATGGATATTAATTCTTATGATGGTCAACTGGGAAATGCAGGGTTGGAGCAGGGGTATTTATTTTTATTTTTCACTTCTTCGGTAAAGCTGCTGTAGTAGAACGAGCAGATATTTTTGTTTAAGGTGACATTGTCAGATGTGGGTAAATAAACAGAATGCAACTGCTTCTTCATTTTAAACGTGTCCAAATATCTTAAGCGGCTCTGAAAAACGTAGCTGAAATGCGTTAAAATGACACAAATGTCCTGTATGCAAATACTTCGGAAGCTCATTTGCATCCCCTGCATGAATCAGTGGAAAGTGGTACTACGAAAAACTTGGCAAATACGGTGGCAAGATGGTGGAGCTGCCAGGGCCGCTGACGTTGTGGGGTGAATGTTGTATCTTCAATTACCGTATGTTTCTTCCGCTCAAAAAAGTGACCCAGTTACAGCCTTCCTGTGCTCAGGTACGTTTTAATCCTTTTAGGGGTAGCGATTGGGCAGAGAAACGCCGCGGAATCGGGACTTTTCATTTGGAGTTATTTGTCGTAGCTTGGGCATGCTGGCTTCCAGTTTGGCAAAAAGCGTTTTTTCCTTTGCTTTGTTGATTTATTTATTGTGGAGAACCAGGCTGGTTGTTACAACCCAGAAAGGGGGCGAGGAGAGAGCTCTCTTTCCCTAGAGTCTGTCAGTGGCTGTGGATTATGAAGCTGAGATAAACTGTATTTATTCTTTCACCGCACTTCAAGCGGATTCTTGAGCAGTAATTGCTAGAAGCAGGACAGTGCTAATGACAGGGGAAGTTTGTAGGACAGTTTCCTTTTAGTCTTGCAAAGGAAGCTCGGCAAAGAAGTTGCTGCTGAGCCGGCTTTGTGGAGCTTGTTGGTACCCGAAATTTGGAATAGCTGTTGGTGTCCTTGTGCATAAACACCCACTTCAGATATCGAGCTGCGTCGACCGTTTCCCCCCCCCCCCAGAGTAATGACTCCCATGGAAACAACACTGCTGTTCCTCAAAGAAGTAAAAGTCTGAAACAAAGCTTGGATTTTTTTTGAAAGCTTGAGGGAGGGGCGTTGTCATGGGGTTTTTTTCCCCTTTTTCCCCCTTGTTTTTGGGTTTTTTTTGTTTTGTTTTTTTTTCTCCCCTGCAAGAAAATTGAGAGGAAATGAAGATGCTGTAAAGGAAAGGCTGTCATGGCAACCAACTAGCATTTGGAATCAGCTCTGCCATTTTTAGAAGCAAGGCCATGTGCTGAAAGAATCCAGAGCAATCTGGTCCCTCCACACTGGTTTTGGTGCGAGACTCGATGGCAGGAAGACGCATAAATGTTGCTGCCTGTCTAATAGTTATTCTTGCTTTGTGTTAACCCTGGAGAAGAGTAAATTTCCACCTTCAGAAATCCCACGTCTCCCTTCCTGTCTATGGTACTTCCTCGGGGTTTTTAGAGTAGTACTGTGGAAAACCAGTTTACCAGTTACGGGATTACTGGAGCTTAATGGCATCCCATGGTTTCATCTCTTGTGCATCCCAGGAGAAGTCTGTGGCAGGAGGAGGAGCGTGGGTTTTGCATTGATTTAATATTCTCCCCTATTGACAATGCCAAGGTAGAAGCGTTATCACATCGTGTTCACTAGGCTGTTTTCTTCAATGTTAGGTGTATTTTCAGATTGTGTTACATTTCTGGATGCGAAGACGAAGGGGTTGACGTGTTTTCTGATAAATGCAATGAGACTTTTTAGGAGAAAATCCTTTCCTGTTATGCAGTGGAGTTGCTAGATATAAATTATTTATGACTAAGGTTTTGTGTGCTAGAGAGCGCAAAGCTGAATTTTTCCAAATGGTGTCTATAAATACAAAAACCAAAAATTTCAAACTTGTGTGCTTAAAGCTAGACACGGATTTGTGAGAGGTTCCCAGGGAGTTTAGCGGCAGCGCTTGAAAATTGCACAAGTGATGTTGGTGCTTCCCAGGCTCCCCCGACACCCACCGAGCAGACGGCTGTGAGGATTTAAAAATGGAATGACCGTCCGTCGGGGGGTGGGACAGACAGACAGGCGGCCTCCCAAAATTGCTTAGAGCAAACGTTTTAGGGGGAACTGCCTGCCTCGTAGTTGATGTAGGTGTCTGTCATAAAATACTGGAGTTTTCAAGCATTGTCCCAACTGCTGAGTGCGGTGGGAGACTGGTGGTGTCGCTCAAAAGCCTTCAACGGACATGTAAAAGGACTGGGGCTCCCAATAAAGTCCATGGACCACATTCCTGATCAAGTCCTAATTTGTTTACCAAGCTTTGGACCAAAGCAGATTGATGCAGCAGTGACGGTAAGCTGTGAAAATTGGACTAAATAATTTGCATAAACGGATTTGCTATGCAATTACTAGGTTTCCGCAGAACAGCCAGGCATAGAAAATAGGGAAGTGAGGAGCAACTGATGAGGCTAGCTAGCTAATTTTCAGATGTAAATAATTCAACTGTTTCAAAATGATTTTTAAAATTAAATTACTGTGACACAAAGCACAAAAGGTGACAAATTTCATTTGGAGTGTTTTGTTTGTATTTTCAGGGGAGGGTAATCTAGGGTGACGTTTTGTGTGCCGGGTTTTGGATCAAAACAGGTACAAACTCGTGGTGAATACAGTGTGCTTTTATGTAGCCCATGTATCGTTGGTTTAAACAGAGAGTAGACGCAGTTTATTTTGGAGTGTTAACCTATCTGAAATGGCAGTAAGTTTCTTTTTCTGCTTATCTCTCTGTTCACCAATAGAACTAACTAATTTCTGGTGTTAGTACTTCATGCTAAAGATCTTTAGCTTGCACAGAGTCACTGTTTTGGCCTTTTTCTCAACTGTGAGACTTTGGAGAGATTGTTGTTCTGCCGCAGAGTCCAAAGAGCCGAGATCTAATTGGAAAAGCAACCAAAGTTAATTACTGCATTGCATCTCATTGTAGTCCATTTAAATGGATACGTGCAGTTGGAAACAGGAGAGGCAGATATCTCCTTCCAGCACGATTTGGCTATAACTCAACTGGGAAGAAGAGGATAATACAACTTTTTAAAGAGAGATGCTGGCATTTAAGTCTCCTGGAGGTGTGAGTTTTGCCTACGCTACTTTGAGTCAGATCCAGGGTAGTCTCTACCCACTGGCTTGAAGCCCACGTTTTTCTGTCAGATTTGTTTATCCATTTTTATATCCCACCAGCTTCTAGTGCTGATGGAGAAGAAAAATTATTTTTCTTCCTACAGAAATTCTGTTCCTTAGAAAATTAAGGCAAGCGCATCCAGCTTTGCCTAAAAGCAGCTTACAGGAATGGCGCATTTTATTACTGTAATTAGTTATTTTCTTCTGTTAAAGACCTGTAAGGTTTATTAAATTGGTGATCCTCTTAATCTTAAAATTCACAATGAGATTCTCAAGTCTCCTCTCACATACTAATAATTGTGTGCTTAGTACCAGTCAGTCAGCCCAGGATGGGTTTATTTAAGGGTGTAAATATTGTCCTTGTTTTTCTTCAGGGAGTGGGTGTGCGTGTTCCGTACAGCTGTGGGGCAGCGGGTGAAAGCACTGCCTGTGCTCAGGGCTCTGGAAGGCGCCACTGGGAGGGCGAGTGGCAGCAAGTGGATGGGCTTAAAGTGTGTTCAGTAATGTTTCCAGAATCATGGACGGGTCAGAGTTGGAAGAAGGGACCTTGAAGACCATCTGGTTTCACCCCCTGCCCTGGGCAGGGACATCTCCCACCACACCAGGCTGCTCCCAGCCCCGTCCAACCTGGCCTTGAACCTCCAGGGATGGGGCAGCCACAGCTTCCCTGGGCAACCCCGGCCAGGGGCTCCCCACCCTCACAGCCAGGAATTTCTCCCTAATATCCAGGAATTTCTCCCTAATATCCAGGAATTTCTCCCTAATATCCAATCTAAACCTCCCCTGTTTCAGTTTAAAACCCTTCCCCCTCGTCCTATGGCTCCACTCCCTGATCCAGAGTCCCTCCCCAGCTTTCCCGGAGCCCCTTGAGGGGCTGGAAGGTCTCCCCAGAGTCTTTTCTTCTCCAGGCTGAACCCCCCCAGCTCTCCCAGCCTGTCCTCCCAGCAGAGGGGCTCCAGCCCTCCCGGCATCTCCAGGGCCTCCTCCGGCCCCGCTCCAACAGCTCCGTGTCCTTCTGCTGTTTGGACTCGCAGAGCTGGACCCAGGATTCCAGGTGGGGTCTCCCCCGAGCGGAGCAGAGGGGCAGAATCCCCCCCCCGGCCCTGCTGCCCCCGCTGTGGGGATGCAGCCCGGGATGCGGATGGATTTCTGGGCTGCCAGCGCACGGTGCCGGCTCCTGGTGAGCTTCTCCCTCACCAACACCCCCAGGTCCCTCTGCTCAGCGCTGCTCTCCAGCCATTCTCCACCCACCCTGGATTTGTGCTTGGGATTGTCCCGACCCCTGTGCAGGACCCTGCACTTGGCCTTGTTGAACTTGATGAGGTTTGCACGGGCCCACCTGTGTTGAAAGGGGGGACCTCACTCATAGCTGCATCATCCCTTTTCCAAGGGCAGTGCTGGAAACAGCAGGAACTTGTCTGAGAGCAGAGAACATGCTCTACTCAAGTAAGCTGTAGCGATGTTTGTTGTATGTCTACAGCGTATATCTGCATCTGGGCCAGGGTCATCCTGGATTCCCTGTGCTGAAGGAGACCTAGATATTGCTGCAGTTTGGTTGCTTTTATCCTAATCCACTTGTCCGAAGTCAGTGAACCGGACCCAAAGTGCCTCTCTATCTCTGGTGGCTGTAGAAGTGGCCTGGGGTGGATGCCAGGGTTGTAGCTGTGTCCCTCGTGCAGCTGAAGGAGGCCAGTCGCTCCCTCTAGCGCTGTTGCTGTTAATGAATACACGGTGAATGATTTCGACTTCGTTACTGCCGCTCTTTATGACGTGGTGAAGCACGTGTAGATTTGACCCATGTGAAGCTAAAATGGGAGCTTCGGGGAGCAGAATAAGACAGATTCCCCCATTGTTTGCCCCATAAGTGGGCTGCTAGCTTGGATTGTAATTGTCTGGCTTTAGAGTTTTGGGGCCAAGGACCAAGTTGTTTCCAGATCTTGCACTGCAGCGTACAACTAGTACAACTCTATTCTGTTACATACAGCGGCTTTTCACAGAATCACAGAATCACTTGGGTTGGAAGAGACCTTCAAGATCATCGAGTCCAACCATAAACCTATGCCAAAGCCACCCCTAACCCATGTCCCTCAGCACCACGTCTGCCCGGCTTTTAAATACCTCCAGGGACGGCCATTCCACCACCTCCCTGGGCAGCCTCTTCCAATGCCCGAGAACCCTTTCCGTAAAGAAGTTTTTCCTAATCTCCAACCTAAACCTCCCCTGGCCCAACTTGAGGCCATTTCCTCTTGTCCTGTCGCTTGTTGCTTGGGAGAAGAGACTGACCCCACCTGGCTAGAACCTCCTTTCAGGGAGCTGTAGAGAGTGAGAAGGTCTCCCCTCAACCTTCTCTTCTCCAGGCTGAACAATCCCAACTCCCTCAGCCGCTCCTCAGGAGACTTGTTCTCCAGAGCCCTCACCAGCTCCATTGCCCTTCTCTGGACACGCTCCAGCACCTTTTGGAGTGCTCCTCTCTGTTCAGAGATCTTTTGGTGGACCAGCTTAGAGACATTTGTAGTGATGGGGATCAGGGAAGTCATCTGTTTACTCCTGTCATGAGAAAATGGATTCGAAGCAGTACTTTTTTGTTCCAGGCCTGTAAGATAAGCAATACAGAAGTGTCTGTCGTCTTGCTTGAGCGTTCGCTGTTTTGAACATTATTCATGTTTTGTAGTGCGTTGTATAAAGCAGAAAAAAGCTCATTCAACTGGTCTCGCCCACGTCACTAATGAGCTATCTCTAGCCAACATCAGGGACCATATTTTTCTCCTCCTGCTCTGTGAAGTCTGGGCTGATCTTCCTGTTGGATCACTGCTCCTTTCATAAAAGCCTCACCCAAAACCCCGTGTTCCTCTAGAGCTTTAGTGCCTGGTGCAACGCGGCGGAGTCCCCTGTGACGGGGAATGCTATCCCAGCAGAGCTCAGCCCTTAGCAAAGAGGAGCTGGAGGATGGGGAAGTATGGCAGAATAAATGAAAAGAGGGAGTTTGGAGTTCTGGCCTCACTGAAGTAAATGAATCTTAGTGATTAAGGAATTTTAATATGTTCATGCACTTGCACCAATAGCTTCAAATATCTTTTTTTAAAAGCTCGCCTCCCACATAGAAGCAGCCCTGTCATTAACTTGATTTCCCACTGTGCGAGCTATCCAGCTTCCTCCGGTGCCTCTGCCTGAATCTACGTGCACAGATGTTTGGAAAATCAGGTATTTAATGAGGAGTCCGAGTATGGAGTTTAGGAATGCATGCTGGACTCCCACCTCTGAAAAACCTCCTCTTTGGAAACCGGGAGTAGTAACGAATAGAATACTGGATCTCGCAGTTACTACTGAAAATTAGCCAGTCTCTGCAACATGGAGTAGGAAGAGATGATCCCAAACCAGACCCGAATCCTGAGGTTCAGTCTTCCTTCTTAAAAAGGCAGAAGTACGATTTCTAGCACATAAGAGGTTTCAGCTGTGTTCGTACATACATGTAAAAATATATGGGCTACTGCTTAGCAGGCAGTAGTCCATAGCGTGCAGTCACATTTTAAATTCCTTTCTTTTCTTTCTTCTTTTTTTTGCAGGCACGAGGTGCAGATATCCCTGACATTCCAGGGGAGCTGGCGCTCCGGACCTGCGGCAGCACAGCAAGTATGAAAGTGAAGAATGTGAAAAAGTAAGAGCGGTGTTCTTTGATTTCTCCCGTCTTTGCTGGGCTCCTAGTCTTGATATCCTGGGTTTTGGCTATTGTACTGTAACACAGCTAGGGCATTCGGCAACAATTTCTGATAGCACCTTCACCAGAGCAACCAAAATCCATGTGAAACAAAGTTAATTATAGCTAATGTAGTCCGAAACTGGGGACAGGAGAGGTTTTATTGGTGCTCTCACCCGTTTCTGGCCATAGAAGCAAAGCTTGTTAGGGTTTCAAGCACTGTTACTGTATTTTTGAATCTTTGTGATTTAAATTAATCAGTTTCAAAAAGAAAAAAGAGAACATATATATATATAAAAAACCCTAAAGAGAAGCCCAGCCAATGTATAAATGAGGTAATTTTCCCTGTCTCGCTGTGCTCTGGGAAGCTAAACCAGGACAAGTGGGTGGCCTAGATATATTTTTTTTATATGATATTTTTTCTCTTTTCCTTTTTTTTGCATTCTGCCCTGTACCTCTTGATTTGAATGAATCTTGCACAATATTTCTTTTGAGGGGTGTTTTTTCTTCTCTGATATCCCAGATTTTTTTTTTCTGTGGGCTTTCTCTCTCTCTCTCTCTCATTCTCTCCCAGAGAATGTAAAGCAACTTATGCTTGCAGCTGAGGCTTCAAACCTCTAACCTGCAAAGGGGATCGAAAGTAATCAGTATTACTTGACTTGTCTTTGCTAAGAGTGCTGACTTGCGGACCAGAACTCCCGATATTGATCGATCTGTGCATTCAGATCACCCCTCTGTAATGCTCTGATGCTGGAAGGGAAACGGCTCTTTGTTCTAGTGCTGAGCAGCCAGATGCTGCATCTCACTTCCCACTTATATTCCCGTGGGAAGAGAGAGCTAGATAATGACAATCTCATTGGCTCACCACCAGAAATATCTATAGGAGTCTATAATAGCTTCGGCAGAAGCCAGAGCATGTTGCAGAGCCAGAGGATCTCCCCGTCAGCCATCATTGTAACTGGAGACACTTGGGAATAATTATGCCTCACTTTTGAAATTTTTAAAACGGCAAAGGATAAATAGCGTTTGTTCTGCACCCTCAGATACATCAACCCGGGACTGATGGGCTGTGATGCCTTTCACAGGTAAAGTTCTACTTTCCTCTGTGTCTCGTGTAAGGCTGTTTATTTGCACTGCCAAAATGCATTTGTGAAGGTAGAGCGGCTTGTCCCTGCACCGTTTGCTTAAAGATGTGGGCTTTGGTGTCAATGAAATGCCTCGCAGTTCTTTAAGGATGCAATTTAGTTTTCCTTTCTCGCTCAGTTCCTTCCTCCACTGTTTTGGTGCATCACATCAACAAACCCCTCTGTTCCCTTGGCTTTAGGGTGAGAAAGTTGTTCTTGTTTTGTGTCAGCAACTGCATTTTATAACAGTACTTTGCTGCTGAGCTTGGTTTCAGTGATTTGCATCTCTCTGATGGTGTGCTTTTTGGTGTGCTTCAGGTTATCCTTTACAAAGGGTCATTTCCCGAAGATGGCTGAATGTGCACATTTCCATTATGAAAACGTGGACTTTGGCAACATACAGGTGAGTTTCAGCTTTCTTTTACGTACAAAACCTCATTGTGTTTGGCTGCCAGCTAACCTGGGGGGGGAGGCTGTAGAGGGACCCTCCACTAAGGTTTATTTTAGTGTAGCAAAACGTTTAGGGATAAGAGGTTAAAGCAATAAGGTCTCTTTATTTGGAATTGCTTCCGTGGACTGGGCCGGAATCTGTCCTCAGCCATGTGCTTTGAGGCTGCAGATGACTTTTATTTCCGCTGGATTTGAGTGATGTCACTGTTTTAAGACTGCATCAAACACTCATTATTGAGTCATCTGTAATAACTGCATGCATATTTTTAGCTTGTGTGTGTAGCTTTAAACAATCATGCGCACGTATTTGTGTAAATATCAATAATTCCAAGTTATCCATTCTCTTCGCGTTAGCTCTGCGTTGTGCATTGCAGTAGCTGTGTCATCAGAACACAAGAAATTGCTAGTCAGCCTGAGCTGTGTTTCTGGAAGTGTGTAGGCTTGGCTCCTTTGTGAGCCCTCTGTCAGGAATACAGGCGGAAGCGTTTTTCGTTGAGCCGTAGCGGGGAGGGCCGAGAACCGAGACCCGCTGCTGCTTTCTCATCAGCGGGGCACATCTTGTTCTGCGCGTAGAGAAGCAGGAATGCCTCCAGCATCTGCCAGCCTTCTAGCCAAAATGAGGTTACAACCTTTTCATTTGTAAAACATTTCCTGTAATATAGAGTGAATTATTTACAGCCTTTCATGTTGCCGTGCTTGACAGTTTTGCAAGCAGAATTATGCATCTGTCTCTGTAATATTCCGACTGAGGAGGAGTTTGGGTCCTGTTCAGGGCTCATATCTACTCTTGGTCACACTCGGTGGCTCTGAGGAGGTCTGTTGTACTGAGCAAGGGGTGTTTGTGCATTGGAACACACACACACACACAAAGGCAGAGCAAGTCAGATAAAATAGTGAGCTTAAGAGGACACCGGTGCAAAGAGCTCGGCTCTTCACGAGGTCTCTGGACGATGGAGCAGTCCTCGGTCCTCCGAAGCAAAACTCTTTATTTTCAGTTTCTGTGTTTAGGAGTAGCGTGACTGATCTATGTCTCTGCTTTTAGTCTCCTGGTAATTTTCCCGATTTGACGCCACTGATTTTTTCAGCCACTGTAGAGAGAAGTTTTGCATCAGAGTAGGTGTTGAGCAGGTTTCCGTGCGCAGGCAGATGGCGTTTGCATCGTGTGGTCCTCTGAGTTTGCCTTTCCGTGATTCAGGACAACGTGCAAGCTGGACGGAGATTACAACCTTGGCGTGGCACTAGTGTTTAAAGCATTTTGAAGACAAAGAATTTCTTTTGGGGGGCTTAAGCGTTTCTTGGAATGTTTTAAGGATGGCAGGGCATACTTGTAGGGTCGAGATGCTGAAATTTTGGTGTTTGTGAGAGGGAGAAGTAAAATCAGACAATATGTTCTCTTTCTTCGTGTTGTTCTGCCGACAAACATGAAGTTTTACAGTATCTCCTCAGCAGAAGACCAGTATTAATGGTCAAATAAATGAAAGCTGTGAATACAACCGCAGTATTAGTTTGCAGACTTAAAAATAGGTTCGTGTAGGGCTCCTGCATTTTAATGGGGTGGCGTTCATCGGTGGCTCCTTTGTGCTAACAAGGTAGACTAGAGAATAGCAGTAGGCTGAAGTGACTTGTAAATGACAGCTTGGCACCTAATAGCGAATTACCAAGTTGCATCTGAGGGGTGGTGGGTGTAAACTCCTTTCAAAATCTATTCACTGTTAAAAATTTGCATAGGAGAAATGCAGTATTATCTGGCTGTGTCAGGAATTGTGTAATGCTGTCTATTAACAGCCTGGCCAAATTTCAGGTTGTTTTATAACGTTTATGTCACTTATAATAGGGTTTCACGGTGCAACTGGTATTAATATCTTGGCACTACACCTCATGAGATCGTTTTAAATTAACTTTCCGAGATGTATAAAAAAGGACTTGTTCTCTTCTTATCCTAGCAGCGTGCTAACAGAACTAGGTGAGTTTGGGGATGCTTTTTCTCTTCAGAAATGTTCTGTCATGCTGCTTTTGACGGTGATGTGTTTTAACCTTACCTGCCTCTGGCCAGCAAGACACACGTTGCATCAGCAGGAAATTGCCTGTAGTAGTTGATGTCAAAGCTGGAGTTATAGGGTGGGCTTTGCCCATTGCATCGGCGCCAGAAATTCGCTGCTGTTTTGCTGAAATACCTTACATATATTGCTGCATCTATTTTTCATGGCTACCTCACTGAGTTTTAATTGTACCGTGAAAAGCCGTAGATGTGCGTAGCAGATTGGTTTTGGTTTAACACTGGTTTGAATGTTTAGGAGCCGTCTTAGCAGAGCAGAACTGTGGTTCAGCCTTGCTGTGGTCTGTGCCCCCCAAAGGAGGTGATATTCGGCCCTGGCTAGATTGTGATTTCTCGGCATCTGTTAGGTCGGTTCTGCTGGCTTCCCAGAATCACGGAGCAGTTTCTGTTGGAGGGGAGCTTTAAAGGTCCTCTACTTCCTTCCAACCTTCCTTCTCCGCTGCCTTTCCATGGTTCTTGGCTAACGTCTGCTTGTGCTGCATCTCCTCCTTCTGGAACGTCAAAACTCAATGCGCTCACCTACACGGGAGACGTTGCTTTGCACACACACTTCTCTACAGGGCATCTTCGGCTTGGGTGGAGCGCTGAAGTACGGAGGTGGAACTCCTCGGCACCTCTTCCAGGTCTTACGTTGAGGCAGAAGGGTTCTCCATGCTTTTGACTTCAGAAGTGCCTAAATCAGCCCAATGTAACTTGAAGGAATAGCTTCCCAATCGGTTTCTAAGCCAGCTTGTTCAATTTAAGCGTGATTTCAGAGTCTGCTGGTTGAAAAGCTTCCTCCTTAGGGGGCTTGAGATGTTCCGGCACCGAGCGGTGGGCTGCAGACAGCTGCGCTGATGTGCCCGGAGTTGCTGTGGACGCACTAAACGGTGTGACATCTGCCAGAGACCGCTCTGAGTCGAAGCTGAGCGCACCAGCGTGGTGCTCAGCCCGGGGTAATCCGATTGCGCGTTCCTGGCGTGGGGTTCTAGCGGCAGAGCTGTTCACGTTGACTCGTTCCCGTGGGATTGGAGTATCCGAGCACCGCAGTTGTGTCTCCCTGCCTTTCAGCGAGCTTTGGGGCTGGTTAATACATAGAACTGAACTATTTCAACAAAACCCCGGTGTTAACAAGTTACACAAAGATTCCCCCCCATGGTGGTGCAAATGTGATTTTACTTTACGTAGTGTTATGTGCCGTTAATATAAACGGGAGAAATAGTGATTCCATAGGTGTTCCATAAATATCTTTACTTCCTGCCAGAAATAAAGACTTTGTTCTTCGCTTGAAAGAATTCAGAAATTATCTTTAGTCGAGTAGGTTTTAGTAACGGAATATGGAGAGCCGATCAGCTCTGCGCTTCCCAGATAATATTCTTTGCTCCCAGAAAACCCTATTGCTGAAGGAGAGAAAGTGCTGCAACGCACGTTCCTATCGCTTCAGGAATCTTGTGTTTGACACAGCTTTACCCCTCCAAACAGCACGGGCTCTGTCTCTCCTTGTTGGCTTTTATACAGCCGCCTTCTAAAAATAACCCCCCCGTCGGAATGGGGAGCGGGATTGGGTTGGGGTGCAGGGAAGATCCTCTCCTTATCTGTTAAGCCTTGGCATGGCAAGTGGTAGGAGCGCGTTATCGGTGGGAAAGGAAGTATTTGAACCAGAATCATTTCCGCCTGCGGAGGCATCAGCTGCCAGGAATTCCTGTTAGGATCTCGGGGGTATTGTTTGCTGTTGGAATGCCTCTGGCAGGCTGCAGCCATCCAGCCAAGAGGACGGGCTGCCTCCCCTTCAATGGGGGCTGTGGTTCGCGCCTGGAATTGTATTTTCCTGTCGTGTTGTAAGAGTTAGGAGCGTTGCAAAGAGCAGTTCAGTTCTTCTGCCTTTTGTCAGCAAAGCCTGTTGAAAAGAGATTTTTCGGGGCCACCTTCTTTTGGCTTGCCTTTTTTCTTTTATTTAATAATACTCCCGGGAAGGGGGTGCGGAGGGAAAGAGTGCTTAGGAAGGTGTGCCTGTTAATCATACAGTAAAGCTTTTTCCTAAGATGGATTGCAAAGGAGACGAAAATGGGAAAGCCTGACCAGATGCCCCCTCTCTGGAGTTAATTGGGGTAGTTTAAGGTGTTTCTGCCACGGCTAAAATCAGCCCTTGATACAGATGGGCTAGAAACAACAGGGCTGAAGGAGCGTTCCCTAACCTGTGTCTGCAAGAAGTTGGACAGCTTACCTGGAATCTCCTTCCATCAGGGACTTCAAACCAAGCCTTCGGTGTAGGAGGGCTTGTTCCTTCCCCCAGCTCTTCTGTAGGCATGATAATTTTCAGTGTCTTGGCAGACGTGAGCGGCTACAGGCTGTAATGCCTCCATTTATTCCACTCATTTGCAAAGTGTTTAAAAAGAAAAAAAAAAATATTTATTTCAAAAAGCGAAACATGAAACAGCTGTTCCTCCACCCCAGTCCCTTTTAAAAGATGGAGCTATATAGTAAAACCACAAAAAACTGGCCTGAATTTTGCTGTGTATTGGTGGTATTTTGCTCGGTTTTACTTTGTGTCGTGGTTTGGGCCGGGTTGGCCTGATCAGGCGGCACAACAGATGCTCTCTGCAGGAGAGAGAGAAAGAGAGAGACTTAAGAGTTCGGAAGGAACTAAACTACTTTAGGAAATAGGAATAATAAAATAATATAGAGAAAATAATGAAATATATGCAAAACCAGATCAAGCTCCCAGGATGACAATCACGTCACCAGCAGGCGCGGGGGAAGTTGCAGACTGGAATCAGTGACGATGGGAACTTGATTCTGGATCTGGATTCGGAATCAGGATCAAAGGCAGACGGACAGACAGAGTCCTCCTCAGACACCAGCCATTGAAGAAAGAGAGCTGAGCCTCTGATCCCTCAGCTTTTATCCCAAGCATGAGGCAGACGGGATGGAATACCCTGTTTGGGCAGTTTTGGGGTCACCTGCCCTGTCCGCTCTTCCCTGCAGGTGGGACCCCTCTACGCTTTTCCGCTTCCCACCCTCCAACGGGGCAATTCCAAAGCCGGCTGCCCCTGGTTGTTATGGGAATAAGTATAAGTAGAACCTCTCCGCATCCCGTTCCTCGGCATCAACTATAAACACGGGTCTCACCATGCTGAGAGCCAACAGTTTCTGTGCGACATGCTGTTAAGTTCAGCAGTTAGAAGAGGAGGCCAAGCTAAAAAGTAAAGTTGCTGAACAAAATTAGTCCTGTTTTACCTCAAACCAGGACACTTTGTCTTTACGCATGGTTCTGACGTACGTACCCACATTGTATATGTAGTGGTGCTCCTCTTTAGCCTTTCATCTCTGGATGCTATTAATCTCCCCCCAAAATGATGTTGCCGTATTCGGATACGTTATGTTCCCCATCTTTGACAGGCTGGGAGAGTTGGGGGGGTTCAGCCTGGAGAAGAGACGGCTCCGGGGAGACCTTCCAGTCCCTGCCAGCCCCTCAAGGGGCTCCAGGAAAGCTGGGGAGGGAGTTTTTACAAGGGCATGTAGTGATAGGACGAGGGGTGATGGCTTCAAACTGAAAGAGGGGAGATTTGGATGAGATATTGGGAAGAAATTCCTGGCTGTGAGGGTGGGGAGCCCCTGGCCAGGGTTGCCCAGAGCAGCTGTGGCTGCCCCATCCCTGGAGGTTCAAGGCCAGGTTGGACGGGGCTTGGAGCAGCCTGGTGTGGTGGGAGATGTCCCTGCCCAGGGCAGGGGGTGGCACTGGATGGTCTTTCAGGTCCCTTCCAACCCCCAAACCATGCTGTGATTCCTTAGACCGAGGCCTTTCCCTCCTGTTCCCCATCTTTTCCCTATGGTTTCTTTACTGTTGCCTTCTAAAGTGGAAGGGGGAGATGTTGCAAGGGCTGCTTTAAGGACGTGGGTATTCAAAAACAACTATGTTCATAGCGTAGGTGGAAACTGCTTCTATTAACTTAATAATTCCAGCCACAAGTCCCTGAAAATTGGCACAGCCTCCTGCCAAGATCAACAGATTTTTAAAATTTGGAGCCTCTAGGCCAAGCTTCTCAATGCCAAAAGAGTTAGGAAAATATTCGAGTAAGTTCACCTCAGTTTTTGGATTCTTCTATTTCCTGGTCTTGGGTCCAACTTGCCACTGACTCCTCAGAAAAATTCTTCCCTGGAACAAGATCACACCTGTGAAATTCCAGCTTGCTTGGTTTTCTGCCAGTGAAACGGGGAGAAATCCAGCCTGGGGTTTATAGTGACTTCGAGTATGGAGAGTGTCTCTCCATGAAACTTCACCGTTGCTGCTCGCGCATTTACTACTTGTTTTACAGGTGTTGCTTGCTGTCGAGAGAGCTAACAGCCTTTTTATATCATATATGTTATAATTATGCCCAGCTTTAATGGGCAGCAGTCATGTAAATTGTCTACCAGTTACTAAAGCCCACTCAAAAATCCAGTGGGATATCATTTCAAGGCTAAGCAGGTCCTTCCGCTGACCCTGTGGTCGTCATTTTGCCGAAGGAGTTTGCGATCCTCTGACGGAAAAGGGGGAATTGCTGATGTTCCCCGTGGCTTTAGCTGCGAAATCATTCTTAAAGCATATTACGTGCTTTGTTCTTGCCTTCCTCCCCTTGACTGACAGTCATTGCAATTAATCATTTATAAACCTGTTTATCTTTTTTTAAATAAATTAAAAGGTAATTTGTCTGCCTTTACTGAACTGACTGGTTATTGAATTGCCTGTCATAAGGAAGAAAGGTTTTTTTCTGTTAGTATTTATCTCGATTAGCTCGCTGTCTGATTCCATCTCTGTCCTTTCTCTTAAGCTGATCGTCTGGGCGTATAAATCGAAGGGTAGGCTATTACCCACAAATAATTGTTAATAGCAAATGAGGTTTTTTTACCTGTTGATTGTGCGTTTCTGCTTTTTTTCCTTCTCCTTTTGCCTTTGGAGCTATTTGTGAGTTCACAGAGGACAGTTCACTTCTCCCCTAGGTGTGTGTGTCAGGGGAGAAGAGACCCCCGCGCGGTGTTTTTCTCTGTGGCACTCCGATTGGAAAACGTTGACCTCCTGCAGGAATCCAGCATGTTTTTTTTCTTCCCCTGCATTTAACTCTGAAAATATAGCACGCTTGTTTGTGGATTTCTAGTCCTTATTGGTGCATAGTGACCATTTGATGGCATGAGTAAATCTTAAAAGTGACTGTAATCAGCCCAGCTGTTAACGTTGGCATTGACCTCCTGCTGTTTGCCACCATCGTAAATCATCTTCAGCAGCGTGTCACAGAAATGTATAAAAATTGTTTTAATTAGTAACTGGAACAGAGTTGTGTTGGAAAATTTTTCTTCCCTCGGGTTTAATGACCTGGAAAAACCAGAAAGATGTAGTATACGTATAATTAAAATATATAAAAAAATTCGAAAAGAATCTGTGGGCTCCAGAAAAATAATCCCCATTTCATGAGTGTTTCATAGTTTGAAAGAGGATTAAAAGCCTCGTGTTTTTGTACATAGTAAACTGTAGTGTTAACAGGAATGCTGTTAAAATGCGGCATAATATTGTACTCATGGACCTGCATGTGTGCCAAGCTGGTGTGATTTTAATTAATAGCAAACTTCATGTTGATACGATCCCTGAGATTTACAGAAGCAGGAGTGTGTTTTTATTCTCCGGTGGAGGTTTGTCATGCCAGTGGATATATTAGCTGTTAAACCAAACATCGCTGGGAACATTTACATTTTGTGTTTACTGTACCTCCTTACAAAAAGGGTAGTTTGTTTAGTTTGTGCTCATGTGCCCGAATTTTGAGGTTTGATGACAGGGTTGGCAGCTCGGGGGTAACTAACAAGTTAGGCTACAGATTTTTAAACTCTTCATTCATCAGCTTAGCTTTGCAACGGGGTGTGTGCCTACCTTTGTCCTGTAGTTATAAATGTTTTCATTCATTTCCTGGTGAAGAAGTACAGAGGGGTTATAATCTGATATTGCAAAATTTGTATTCCTTACTGGAATATATATATATATATCTATCTTGCTTGTGTGTGGGTTTGAGCAGGCCAGATACGCTCCACCTGTGCTGCCAGGTATGCCCTGCATCCGGGAGCCCTGCGGAGACCAGTTACTCGTGATGGTTGGTTGTGGGATCTGGTTTCCAGGCAGTTTCCAGTCTTTCAAAGTCAACATTGCTGTCCTGTCTGCTTCCCTCAGTGGTATCACCGGCCGTAATGGTGCGCAGTGTGGTGAAGGTTGTTCTCTCTCAACCAAGAATCTCTCAAGATTGTTCTCTCTCTATAAAATCAGGGAAGAGTTAGACTCATAGAATAGTTTAGATTGGAAGGGATGTTAGGGATCATCTAGTTCCCACCCTCCTGCCCTGGGCAGGGACACCTCCCACCACACCAGGTTGCTCCAAGCCCCGTNTTGCTTGTGTGTGGGTTTGAGCAGGCCAGATACGCTCCACCTGTGCTGCCAGGTATGCCCTGCATCCGGGAGCCCTGCGGAGACCAGTTACTCGTGATGGTTGGTTGTGGGATCTGGTTTCCAGGCAGTTTCCAGTCTTTCAAAGTCAACATTGCTGTCCTGTCTGCTTCCCTCAGTGGTATCACCGGCCGTAATGGTGCGCAGTGTGGTGAAGGTTGTTCTCTCTCAACCAAGAATCTCTCAAGATTGTTCTCTCTCTATAAAATCAGGGAAGAGTTAGACTCATAGAATAGTTTAGATTGGAAGGGATGTTAGGGATCATCTAGTTCCCATCCTCCTGCCCTGGGCAGGGACACCTCCCACCACACCAGGTTGCTCCAAGCCCCGTCCAACCTGGCCTTGAACCTCCAGGGATGGGGCAGCCACAGCTTCTCTGTGCAACCCTGGCCAGGGGCTCCCCACCCTCACAGCCAGGAATTTCTTCCCAGTATCCAATCTAAACCTCCCCTCTTCTAGTTTAAAACCGTTCTCCGTCATCTTATGTCTCCACTCCCTGATCCCGAGTCCCTCCCCAGCTTTCCCGGAGCCCCTTTCAGACCCTGGCAGGGGCTGGAAGGTCTCCCCGGAGCCTTCTCTTCTCCCGGCTGAACCCCCCCCAGCCTGTCCTCCCAGCAGAGGGGCTCCAGCCCTCCCAGCATCTCCGGGGCCTCCTCCGGCCCCGCTCCAACAGCTCCATGAGTTGTCTTTGAGTGCTCAGGAACGAGCTCATGGATGCGCTCGTGCTGTGATCATCTCTCCTGCAGGGGAAGGCACTTGAAGTGATGGCATTTAGATACTACATGAGAACGTGTTTGCTGTGCTGTGAGAGGATGCTTAGTGCAGTACATCCATCACGGAGGATCCTTCTAGATCTGCGTGGCTGAGGCCCAAGTCTTGTTGTTTGTTTTACCTGCAGCAGAGAAATTTGTGCAGAAGACTTCCCTGTGAGTCGAAACTTTCCCAGGGGTCTGGACTCAGAGAGATTTTGAGTGGAAGAGCAGAGGCACACGCACAGCCACATGTTCTCACCTGCCCGTGCTCTTATAACGCCTCGAAGGCATTTGAACGTGTTTGTAGAGTTTGAGTTTGTTGGTTTAGCCCTTCCCGTGGTGCATGAGCAGGAGATGG
This sequence comes from Chionis minor, assembly GCA_013398295.1. Lineage (NCBI taxonomy): Eukaryota > Metazoa > Chordata > Aves > Charadriiformes > Chionidae > Chionis > Chionis minor. The sequence goes on along the minus strand of VZSF01000828.1, from coordinate 391,022 downwards.
AGGCTTCTGCTTCCGTGTCCTGCAGGTGAGGCTCTGACCTCCAGCTCTCCTGGCCGTCTGTGACAACGAGGGCTTTGATCGGCACTGGGGATTCCAAAGATATCAATTACTTATTTCCTCTGACTCTTCATTTCTGGCCGTTTTGTCCACAGAACCTGTAAATCCAGGTTGCTGTTTTCCTGGTAAAGCAGTGTAAAATGGAATGTTTCCATTATACGGCGTGTTTATGTATAGTTGTGGGTTTTAAAAATAAAATATTTACATGAAGAAGCATGTGATGCTCTCACTGCCTCTTCAAGACCCCCCTCTCCTAAAGTACAACTTCTTTTATCTCTCTCGAAACTAACTGAACAAATTTTGATTCCACTCAGTAGTTCTTCTTTCCATCCCTCTACCGTTTGAATGAAAGAAACATTAATACAACACTCTATTACTTGCCATGGGACACCTTTTTAAGGTGCAAGACCTCCCCGACCACCATCCTATATTTCTTTCTGTCAAATATTTTATTTCCCAGAAGGAGGAGAAGCTTGTTTAGGTCTACGTACATAGGTTTAAAGCTCCATCAAATGTTTTTCTGGATGATCAGGGATTGGTTTGTGAGTTGCAGTTGGAGGTGACACCTCTAAGTACAGAGCGAGCTTTTGGCACCATCACGCTCAGAATTATGTCAGTAATAATTTAGAGGGGAGACTGTTGCCCACAAATCCAGTATTATAACAAGTTGGAAATGAAAAATATATAGTGCCATTTACTTTAGGTATGCTCAGGACCCATGAACCTGCCTTAAAATTATGTCTCTTCTATTGGAGGACTAATAAATATGGTTATAACACAGATTGGCTACTAGAAAAGCTCACTTTTTGGGTAGGTGGTGTTGTCTGGTCCTGCCAATTTATGTTTAGATACTAACAAAGGTTCTTATAAGGTACCTTGAAATTCATTGCGGCTGTGTAATTGATCTTTATGGTGCTTGAGTGTTACCCTTATTTATTGCAGGTATGACATGTCATAACATTCAGGCTTTAAAAGAACTGATTTTGGACCAAGTTCCCATTTACCAGCTTGAAGGAGTTCAAAAAACCAAAACAACTTCTGTTACTTTTACAGTGTGAGTCCAGGAATTTACTTTGAAATGCTGGTAAATTATTTAATAATTCTTTATCTGCTAAGTCTTGCAATAATTATAGGTGTAGCAATGCTGGAGCGGGCAGGGGGCACCCACTGGAGCTGGAGCCTTGGAGTAGAAAGGATTTTCATGAAGGAAAGGGAATGTCATCCCAGGACGAGGGTGCTGCCTTGCTAAGGGGAGGGAAACGCAGGGTTATTTCGGCGGAGTTCAGGGGTGAGACTTGAGGAGCATCAGAGCTTGGTTCAGAGTCGCCTTCCGTGCACCTTCTTTCGAGGCTCCAGGTTTGATTTAACGTCAATCTTTGCCGTTTGTTTAAAAACGAAATAAAAGCTAGACTGGAAACTCTTTTTGGAGTAGGGAGCTTTTAGGCTAGCGCATGCGTTTTGAATTATTAACGCGTTTTAGCAGTAACACTCGAGCTGTGAGGTGCACTTTGGATACACCCCAGACAGGCTGTGTTGGTTTTTATTTCCCCTGGTACGTGGTCCCTGCATTTCTTTGAACTCTTTTAAGCCTCCCTCTGTCCCTCACTTGCTAGCTACTTTAAACTAAGTGGAGTTCAAAGGAGGCAGAAGATCTCCTTGGAGCTGGTTGGTGTTGATGCTGAATCGGAGGGCGCAGTGAAGCGCTTGTCCTGGAGCTCTGCTTTCCCCTCGCCACTGGCTTGAACCTTTCGTGCCTGATCTAATAGCAGAAAGATGAAGAATTTGGGCCATTCATCCACTCTCTTAGAGACAGTCCAGAAAATAACGTTCGAAGTTTTCTATTATGACTTTAAGATAAACAAGGAGAGAGGGAAGACTTGGGTTTCTAGCAGCAAACTGTCCACGTGCTCTTAGAATTCTTTGTGGTGTGTCATCTAGGTGCATTTTTTATTTTTCCATTGAAAAACAATTCAAAAGTGCAGGGTGACTTCAGGGGTGCTACATCAGATGGGTTTATTCTATTACTGGTTTTTTTCTATTACTGTTTTCCTCCCAGTTGTGTTTTAAACTTTGGTAACAGTTGAACCATCGAGGCCCATTTTTGCTTAAATCTGCGGAAACTGGGGAGAGGGAGGGCTGCAGGTTTATGCCTCTCCAGGGAGAACAAGTGGGTCAGAGGAACATGTGTCTTGGGAGCTTCCAAAGAGGATGTTACACAGTGGCAGGATCATACCAAACCCATTTTCTTTATAGAGTGCAATTAAATGTTTAAATGCCGGACTCCGCAATTCCAATGGGGAGTTCCCCCGGAGAGCCTGCAGGGTGCAGGCTTGTTTCCAGCGTGACCTGAGTGGTTCAAAACCCACCTTCCCTCATCTGTTGTCTGGGAAATGTAAAGGTTAAAATATTCTTTTCGCGTCTCTACTATGTTGTCTTCTGCCTCTGGCATCTTAGGCAGAATTTTCTAAATTAAAAATAGAAAGAGTGAGTGTTTCAGATCTGTCTGTGAGCCTTTATGCAGTTTGCCTGTATTTTTAACTCTTGGAAGTCTGCACTCTGGAGATAACAAATTAAGATTTTGATAACATAGAGTGAAAAAAAAAAAACCCAAGGCGTGGTTTATGAACTTTTCCACAAAAATAATAGTAATCCTAATGATTAAGTTTTTCCAAGATAATTTCTTAATATCATGAATTTAAGGCATTTTGCTTTACTGTCCTTGCTGCTCTTCACTGAGTATAGACACCGCATTCTTTTATCTGTGAGAGCATTTTTCTTTCTCCCCTGGGATTTTGGAAACATACCTGATAAACTGCTTTTACCACGTGACGTAAATAATCTATGGCAGGCAAGAAAAGGGGTAATTCCTGGGTGTACTTGCGTTCTGGAAAATAGTTTTATGATTTCCAGTTGGCCTTTCCCTATCTGAGTTTGTAACATATTTACATAAAACCTCTGGAACAAGAAGAAACTGTGTTAATGAAGTGCTCGTGGTCTGGAGTGACATGAAATGCGGCGGGTTGGACCGCGCTCTGCTGCTGGGATTCACAGTACAGTCTCTACCCGTGTGATTTAACCCCGTCAAAATTTAGCAGGAATCCATCTTTAGCATCTTGTGGCTGACAAGGCCCGGAAAAGCTCTAAAAAAAACCCCCCACTTCCCATCGTTTTTTGGTAATCATAAGGTTGCAATTAATATTTAAGAGCGTGGGATGCTTTTCAGTGCAATTCAGTGAGTTTGATTTTCCTGGACTGGCAGCTCCAGCCTTTCTAAGATAATGCCTTTAAGAAAGGATATCCCTGAATTATAGAATTGGATTAGAAATTGTGGGAATTTCAAAAGAAGCTTCGCTTTTCATTAGGGATTTTCCTCTGCTAGCATTTAAGTGTACACATGTCTTCAATCCTCTCCCAGGGAAGAAATGTGTTTGTTTAAAGAAATGAGTTTCTCACAGAATTGCTTAGGACTTAAGGTTTCAACATGATTGTTTCAATCCCCCCC